>CM043017.1:18254322-18664049 GCA_023690525.1 Holotrichia oblita
GATCACGTAGTTTTCGAAGAACCCTCGTATTGTCCAAATATCATTTTTTCCACGGGGTACCTGCTCAATGTTTACATTCCCATGAATATTTCAATTAATATTAAAACTGAGAATTAGAAATACAAATATTATTTTCTTCTTTGACTTCTACAGATGCTGAACATTTATTGTGGTCTCTTCTATCCGATTTTAGTTGCAGAAGTTTTAGTCCATTTTTTCATCATTTCTTTTTATCATCTATTAACTATCGGCCAATTTCTTCGACCCACCATGTACCGTCTTTGTAAATACAAAATTACAGTACTATCCTCCTTGCTGGGGTTCTCTCTTGATTATTTTCTACTTTAAAATGGTAAATTTTCGATCTTACAGCTTAATCTCCTCTCCAAACAATTTCATACGAAGCTATGTGAAAGAATCTTTTTTTTATAATAAACGAATGAGAGGCTTATATTCTAAAATTTTACCATTTTTTATTAGATGGTTCTTGTCTATTTCCTCCCTGCAAAACTTACTTTCCTTGTCTCGGAAGAGTTTGTAATTCCTCCCATATTATATTCTAAACTGAATCTTTGCTGCTTCCTTTCTACACTTTCGAAATTGGGGACAAAACTGATTAAATTGTCCCCGTATTGATGATCTTATATCTTTTGTGGATTGCGGTATTGGTGTTTTTTGTAATTTCTTAAGTGGAAATTTCCTCAACCCAACTCATGTACATTTCACGTTCAACTATCCATATGAATAACGCTTAACAGTTATTATGGCTGACAAGATGACAAGATAGTTTTGAGAAATATGCGTTTTTCTACTACTCCACAGAAAATTGAAATTTATAATCCTAGCAACACGACAGAAATGGAAAGTGAACGTTTGAGTTTCCTGGTTGCTATGCTTTACTAGATTGGAGAAGTAAAAAAAAGAGGGAAAGACAAGTAAAATTTCATATGTTTTATTGTACCAATCTTTGCTTTTCTCTGACAGCATTGAGGTACAATCTGTTAACTATTGAAATTTGAAATCTCTTATAAGCGCTAGTGACAGGTAATGTTGACGTTTCATAATGACATTTCAAAATACCAATTTAATATTATATGAAATTTTGTGACGGTTGGTAACATGCACATTAACGTGGAATAAAATTCAAATAACAGATTGAATGGACAAATTTATTTGTCATTTCATTGTTGAATTATTTTAAAACGTGTTCTACAAATCAGTCTATACATACATACATATATTACGATTCATCCAAGCTCAGAAAATTATTTAAATTAAATATTTTGATAGTTAAAGCAAGTGAATAAAGCAATTAATATTCAATTTCATTCAATTGGATTCAATTTCGGGAACGAAAATCTGTTCAGGTAGGATATAAAACTGTGATAACAATCGTTGGGTTCTATAAATTTTATTTAACGTTTGGTATCGAGTAAATAGTCTCCGTTTTAACTGAATTCGAACTAGCGTGAGAGATTTGAATTTTCCGCGAAACGAAATTGAAACTTCGTTTAGAAGCACTAGAAGCACCATTCAGAAACATATCCACCATAATGTTTTGAAAAAAATATATATTATTGATAAATAAAATTGGGTTATACGTGTACTATTTTAACATTTAAAAAATGTATTTAATTTTGTTTTTCAAATGTAAATTTTAACATAACCCGTAAAGAACAACACATGCAATTATCTACATACCGCTTTTAATATTCTACACGGCAATCTAATTTACTTAATGAGTTTTGCTCGAGGTCCTGTATCACTAAATTTGCCATTAGAGCAGATAATGGAGAACCCATCGCTGCGTGTCGAAAATTTGTTTGCATATTTTATCGCTGTACTATGTAAAAGTAGGTGGAATTGATTATAAAGACATGATCATTGTATGTTGAGTCCTTTTTATCATATATTTATACCTTGGTGTTGCGGATTGCTGCACAGATTAATATATTTTTACTATGAATTTGCCTTGTTTATTTGCAAACAATTGTACCAACAACAGTTCTTCTCCTAGTCGCTCTTGAATATATTTGTATATATATGAATTTGTTCTTTTTCTTTAACTTTTGACAAAGATGACCATTGGGGTTTTTGTTAATTCGGTATTCATTTTAGTATATCTTCATAATTTTGTGAGCCGTACCATATTTTACATCAAACATTGGGCTTCAGTTCATCATAGTTCCACCTGTGTTATAGGCTTCAATTATTAAGCGTCTTCTTTTGTTACTAATTTTATTGTAAATCATATTTTTTGGATTAGTAATGTCTCAAAACTAAAGCGAATGCTTGTGACTAACTTAACTGACAGCGATTGTTCTTTGTTTGAATGATTTGTTCATAGCAAACTTTATTTTGAATAATAGGACCTTTGTTTTGGAGATTAGAACTGTAACATGTTGACAATCGAACTTTCTACTGACAACATCGGAATTACTTATAAATACAGCGCAAAATCAATTGGGTTGAACTGCAGTTTACTAAGATAGCCAGAACGGATCGACACGTTAATGAAAATGTTTGTGAGCGAGTTTTACAGGTACTAAAAGACGGTTGGTCTTATATGTAGATACATTGAGGAACGTTTGGATATTAATAAGGCAACAGTTTATTTCTACAAACTGCTGAACAAAGAACAGAGCTTGAGTAGAAAAAAAAACAGAATTGGGCGATAAAGGAGCACAGCTAAAAACTTCAGTGAGTGCTTGTGCAGCTACTATATCTACAGTCAATATCAGAACTGCACGAAATAGAATCAAAAATAGCTTCCTCGTCAATTAGCTGCGCAGAATTTTGGCGAAAGAAAAGAAGACTTCTGGAATGTTAGCCAAAAATTTCCAGTCATATACCAATCGACGGATGTATCGATCATGAAATTGCAAGTATGAAGAGCAGGACGTTTATAATGTAAACGCTGGTGGCCAATTTTTCGTAAATATGTGGGTCGGGAGGTGGATTCATGATGAATATATGGATAGTAGGCTAAATAGACAAGTTTGAATTTTGCCGAAAGAAGAGAAGATTTCTGGAAAATTGGGAAACAAATTTCCAGTCATATACCAATCGACGTCTTCGGATGTATCTACCACTAAATTGCAAATATGAAGAATAATATATGGATATCAACGATGGTGGCCGATTTTTTATAAATATGTGTAGGGAAGGGGAGCGCGATGGATTAGTTCTGAAGGTATTTATAGGAGGCTAAAGAGGCAAGCATCTTCCGGCTTTTTGGAAAATGTAATGCCACATCTGTTCTGCATATTACATCCAGCACAATTTATATTGTAGCCAGACAATTCGCTTATCCACATGCTCAAGTTGCAAGATTTGTTCATAAAGAATAATATTAATAAAATACCTTGGTAGTCAAAACAGTCCGGATTTGAATCCGAATCCGATCGAAAACGTCTGAGGTTTACTTGTAAAAAAAAAATTATTCTCAACACGATTTAATAAATGATTGTTCAATTATATTAATTAATAAAATATTTTTTTCACATTTGGTTAATGGTTGATAACTGTTAGATGTGTTTGTCACTTTTAACAACTTAATTTTAAATTAACACGATTTCGTGTAATGAAAGAAATTTCTCTCTTTCTCTCTGTATAAGGATCAAATTTCTGACGTAATTATTTGCAAAAATTCCAAAACGAAAACTACAGCAAAGATCAGCTCTATTTTTGTATTTTAAAATACTGCACTTTGTTTTGGAAAGTGACCCGTCAAAAATTTATATGATTTTGTCAGGCATGTATAGGAATCTAGCAAGCAATAGAGATGTTATTGTTATAAATTTTATAATTAAATAAGTTCAAAACCATCGAGTAAATTGCTTATTATTACGTAATTATTACATAAGGTTTTATAATGAGTGATTTATGCAAAATCCTGAACGTACTCAATCAATGCAGAACACTAAAAATTCAAAAAAAATCTAGAGCCAACCCACTCCAACTCACTCTAAAATTTCTACGCGTTTTATAACAATAATAACACAAGTCGGTGATAGAAGTTATGTAGCTTTTGCACACGTCTTCTGTCGACTTGATCAAGAAGAGGATCCAAGCTGATCTGGTGAAATTGACAATGTTGTAAGCATTTATGTAATCGAGATAAACCATAAATATAAAGTAAAAAATAGTGGACCGAGTGCAGATCCTTGTAGAACACTAGCAAGAATATGACAAAAATTTTATAGGTAAGTATTAGATCTGACTGCTTGAGTACGACCTGATAAGTAGCATTGAATTAAATTCACGGCTAAATGACGTTGTAAGCAAAATATTCAAAAATTCCTATACCAACCCACCCCCAATTAACTCCAAAATTTCTGACGCATTTAAGGAAACTTTCGATGAGGCCCGAAACAAAAACAATGAGATAACGTTGTATTCCCTCTTTATTTCAACAGTCATAATGGTATTATTTAATGATAGAGTTATGACATATGCTGTCGAAACTCTATCAACAAAATGTCAAATAGTAAGCTGTACAATAATAGAAATGATGGAAAAGCAAGCATTAAAAGAAACAGAAATAGTTTAAAAGGACAAAAATACGGATCTGTAAAGATTATTTAAAACCAGTTTAATTCGAATTACTTACGTCTGAAAAAGTAGTAATAAACGATAGAATCTCCAACCAACAAGATTTAAAAATTAGAAATTCAACAGGAAGATCAACAATACAACCAAAAAAAATCTAAAGCAAAAAATCGAATACAATCTAGACATAACAACCTAGAGGATATGAAGAGAAAAGAACGAAGGAAAAATGGTGCTGGAAAAAAAGTAAACCCACAAGTAAAATAAGAAGATAGAGGACTAACAACACGAAGGAATTAGAAACATTTTGAAAAATAAAACAACCGACGCCGACGGCAGAATCAAAATCAAAATATATACAACATTAATAAGATCAAAAATCAAGAAACCATAGTAACAAACGAGAAAGGACGTGACGAAGCAATTGTTAATCAAATTCGTGACAGCAAATAGGTGCCTGATTATACAAACTTCAATACCATAAAGTTGGTGCTTAATTTCAAGTCGTATTGTAACGCATAGAAGGCACATTGATTATAAAGACAAGTAAAGAAATAAATTTTAATATACCTACATATTATATTATCTTTATAGTAAAATGACAGGAGTATGTTGTCAGTATAAGAAAACTCCTTTTTTAAGCTAAAAGAGCAAGTACCTTTCTTTGCGGCTGCCTGATGGACGGCTGCGGAACGAAAGTCCTTAGAGTGGCCAAAGGCGCCGGAAGACCTGTTAACATCGGTTGCACGTGCACAGCAGGCGCCTGCAAATGATGCAGAGCACCCGCCGGATGTATTGGAACAGCTACCATCTTCTGGAGTGGAACACCCCAAGGCAGATACCAAGTTCCCGGATGATGTTGCATTGTTTCCGCGTTTCTTTTTCGTTTGTTTTATCTCAAATTAAATCGAATCAAACAGTCAATTTTAATATTTCCTCTTAATTTAATTCTAAAAAAAAATCTACCCCCGATTTTATTTAAAAAAATTACTTCACACTTATCTCACTTATTTTATTTAAATATATAACACTAACAATTTAGCACTTTCTCTTTCGTTAGATCTTTCTTTCTTTCTCAAAATGTTGTATACATGACTACGAATCCACTTGTTTGAATGTTCTCGCGTAATATTTTAACACAATGCACGCGGAGACACGTTTCGAATACTAATGGACCATCAGCAATATGATTCAAGCGGATTTCTTTTTGAGAATCATCCTTATTAAGTGATTTCTAAATTATTAAGGTTTATGTCATGATTTTATCATGAATTAAAGGTAGGGTTACGCTGGTACATCATCAGCTGTTATTAATTTATTTTATCTTAGTATTATTTTCTGTTTAATATTATTTCATACAAATTTTAATCAAAAATTGGTAATAAAATAAATCTTCGCGATGACTATAATTGTTTATATTAAAAAGGATTAATCTATGTATAATGCGGTGATTTAAAAAGCTCCGAAACTACCGTTTTAACTTTTAATAGAGTGGGTGTACCGATGTGAGCGGGTAACACCGAACGACTGTTTGTAGCCAGCGAGAATCCGGCGCAGACTAAAAGCTCTGCCTTACGTTGTCCTCATAGCAGCTATCGTGTCTACGGCTGACGTACTAGTACCGCTTTTGCTGCGCTGTCGCGTTAAAACATAACGCTGGGCTCTGTAGAAAGTTTAGGCCGTGTTCTGCGATCGCAGAATAGCTGCCGGTGACCTGCGTTACGTTGCGTCTTTAATTTTTGCGCGTGCGATGCTGTATTACCTACTACCGTATTCTAGCTAGCCGCTTTATAAATATTCTTTTGAGTAATTATCGCCGTTCTTCCTTTTTGCAAGAGTAACCCTTAAAAAAAAGCTCGGAAAAAGTTATTCTGTCTAGTCAGCATTTTAAGTATCTTTACACGAATATTCTTTTATCGATTTGGTTAAATTACACAGGCCAACAAAATAAAAAAAAATTTGGTGCCTGAGATCTAAGAACTTATTTTAGATATACTGAATGTGCTGATTCTAAAACTGGCAGCAGATTTTTCCTATCAGCTCTAATTTTTGAGATAGATACTAATTGAATTTAGTTCAAATAAAAGACAAAAATAAATAAATCAACGTCTCTTTAACATTTAAAATAGAAATTTGGTATTTGAAACTAGGATCTAATCAGCCAAATATACCTGAAATTGTCCATCAACAAATATTCCTACAACTGGTTAACCGGCAATACTTTTATTAGCTATTTTATACTTGGAATTCCTATGATCCGATCTCCCCATACCTGCTCAACCCCGACTAATTGGTTTTGGAAACATAGTACCTGTTGTCTACCTTTATCCTTCTCGACTTAGTATATTGTGTAGTTTTGGCAAATAAAGTTGTGTCATAATTTTGTGTATTTTTTCGTCGTTTTCTAGTGTTAAAACGAAAACAATGGCATCCACAAGCAGGCGCAGCTGTGTAAACCATCCAGATGTTTTTTGTTATGTATGTGGCGAATACACTGTGAAAAAAAGTAGAAAAACTATTTCTGAATTTGTGAAAAGGTCTTATCATGCCTATTTTCGTGTTCATTTGGGAGATCAAGATAAATCTTGGGCTCCACATGTGGTGTGTAAAACATGTGTTGAACATTTGCGACAATGGACAATTGGAAACAGAAAGTGCCTGAAATTTGGTGTACCAATGGTTGGGAGGGAACCACGTAACCATTATGATGACTGCTATTTTAGTCTCGTTAATATTAAAGGCATAAATAGGAACAATCGACATAAATGGACATATCCTGATCTAGCTTCTGCAAGAAGACCTGTACTGCATTCTAATGAAATACCCATTTCAACCTTCAGTAGTCTCCCTGATATCCCGGAAGATGATACAGATACATCAACATCTAAGGCCTATAAGCATCTTACCGGTTTTGTCGAGAATCTTGGAAAGAATCGTTGAGAGACAGCTACGTGACCACATCACCCGCTTTCACTTACTTCCTGGTACTCAGTCCGGTTTTAGACCCGGTTTCAGTTGCGCATCCGCCCTTGCTAATATTACTGATGATATAATATCTGCCACTGACCGTGGTCAAGTTACAGTATTGGTTTTGTTGGATTTCTCCAAGGCCTTTGATACTATTAATCATAATCTCTTGCTGAGTATCCTCCACTTCATTGGAATGGGTTCGGACGCTGTTGGCTTTTTGGGAGTTATTTGAGGGACAGGAAGCAACGGCTTTTTGTTGGCATTTCCGGTTCGGATACAGTTTGTATGACGGCCGGGGTACCTCAAGGCTCTATTTTAGGACCCTTACTATTTTCTATTTACACGTCTCACTTATTTTTCTTCCACAACTTTTATTGTTCTTACCATCTATATGCGGATGATACGCAGTTGTATTCTTCCTTTTTTCCTGAAAATGTGCAGGTTGTTATTCAAAAGATTAATCAAGATCTACAAGGTTTGTTTGATATTGCTAGACGTCACTGCTTGTCTTTGAATGAGGGAAAATCGTGCTGTGTAGTGTTCGGCGGTGCCGGGGGTCGCTCGCGTGTTCTTGACGATGTTAAACTATATGTTAACGGTTTTCAACTTGCCCTTAAGGATAATGTTCGAAATTTAGGATTACACATTGATAATAATTTACGATTTAAAACCCACATTAATTTGTGTATTCGTCGTGCTTACTGCAATTTGAAAATGTTGTATCCTCATAGGCATGAAGTGTGTGTGAATGTTAAGAAGCAGCTTTGCGACTCTTTGGTACTATCACACTTTAATTTCTGCGATACAGTTTATGGAAGCTGCTTGGATCAGGCCGACATTCGGAGGATTCAGGTGGCGCAGAATTCATGTTTGCGATTTATTTTTGGTATTCGTAGAAAACATAGAATTTCTTATAAGCTTGTAGAATTGGGATGGCTCAATATGATTAGACGCAGGAAACTGCATTTTCTTTGTTTTGCTTATAAAATTGTTAACAATAATGTTCCACCGTATCTTTCTAATAAAATCAAATTTAGAACTGACGTGCACAACATTAACATCCGTAGGAAGGATATTATTGATATTCCTAAACACCGCACCCAGCAATTTAAGAGAGGTTTCAGGTACCATTGTGCCCGTATGCTTAACCAGTTGCCCGTCTCTGTCAAGCAGCTCAGCTATGTTGCTTTTAGACGCTCTGTTTCGGATCTGCTTAAGAGTGAGCAATTCTTTGCAACCTTTAATTGAATACTTTATTTAGTTACGTTACTACTCATTGCAATTTTTTTTTCTTTCTCTGATGTATTATCTTGAAGGGTCGTCATTAATAGCAGGATGCTCTCTTGAGCTACTGACGACGATCCTGTTGGCTTTTTGTTTTGCTTTTTCTTGTGATGTATGTATTTATTTTCGTTGCCAATAAATGATTTATTATTATTATTATTATTAACATCTGATGAAGTTCAAAGAATGCAATCAGAAAACGACAGTGAATTTGAAGCACATTTAACAACTCCTCAGTGTTTTAATCAACAAGAACTGAACGATCTCATGAGAGACCTAAACCTCTCGAAGGAGTGTGCTGAATTACTGGCATCCAGATTAAAAGAAAAGAACCTTCTTTATCCAGGCACTAATGCTACATTTTATCGTAAGAGAGAAAAGGATCTGCTGCCTTTTTTCACTCAGGAAAATCAGCTGGTATTCTGTAACGATATAAATGGACTCTTAGAAAAAATGGGGTTGCCATATTATACTTCAGACGATTGGCGCCTTTTCATTGACAGTTCAAAACGTAGTTTAAAATGTGTCCTTTTACATAACGGTAACAAATATGCCGCAATTCCTACTGGACATTATACTATCATGAAAGAGGAGTATAAAACAATAGCACAAGTTTTGAATCAAATTAAATACGAAGAACATCAGTGGGCAATTTGTGTTAATTTGAAAATGGTGAACCTTGGACAGCAAAGTGGTTATACGAAATACCCCTGTTTTGTATGTCTTTGGGACAGCAGAGCTAAAGATCAGCACTGGGTTAAGAGAAATTGGCCTTTAAGAGATACTATGGTTCAAGGAAAACAAAACGTAGTGAACGAAGCTTTGGTTACGAGAGAAAAAATCTTACTACCACCCTTGCATATCAAGTTGGGGCTTATGAAGCAGTTCGTGAAAGCGTTAGATCGAGATGGAAATTGTTTTGGGTACTTGTCACGTAAGTTTCCTGGGATTAGCATGGAAAAACTAAAAGCTGGTATATTTGATGGTCCTCAAATAAGGCAACTTATTAAAGATTCACAGTTCACCGCATCAATGAATGAGACTGAATCTAACGCTTGGGGTTCATTTGTTCAAGTAGTTCAAAATTTTCTTGGAAATCACAAAGCAGACAATTACATAGAATTAGTGGAAACTATGCTTTCAAATTTTCATATTCTCGGTTGTAACATGAGTATAAAAGTTCACTACCTCCACAGCCACCTAGATCGCTTTCCAGAAAATTTAGGCGACTATAGTGAAGAACAGGGAGACAGATTCCATCAGGATATTAAAACTATGGAAGATCGATATCAAGGACGATAGGATAGCAACATGATGGCCGACTACTGTTGGAGCCTTCAGCGAGACTGCACCAGTAAACCCCATGCTAGAAAGTCGTATAAACGAAAATTTGTAGGTGATAGTGACTAATATGAGTATGAATGTATGTTATCTACTTTTTATAATAAATATTTAATATGTGTGTTTTTTTTTAGTGGCTATAGTCATAGTTATAACGTAAAATATATATAGAGGTTAAAAAAAGTAAATAATTCCTATTTTAAAAACTAGATCTGATAGACAAAATCTGATGGCTATTTCGGATTCTCCACCCAAAAATTACCAAGGAACAGTGAAAAATTCGCCGGCACCAAAATGTGTGTTGGCCTGTGTTATCAATCTAGAATTTAAAGAGGTAGATAATTATATGTATCTGGGTTCGTTAATAAATGACAAATGTAACGAGGAAATAGAGATAGATTTAAGAATAATAAAGAGTAACAGAGGTGCTAGTGAACTGTATTAAGGTCCAAACGAATTTCTATAGAAGAACAAAAATAAGAATATACAAAACTGCCATAAGGCCAACTTTATTATATAGAGGGGAAACATGGACGCTGAACAAAAGAGCGCAAACAAAGATAGAAATATGGGAAAGAAAAATATTACGCCAAATTTTTGGAGGGAAACGAACTGAAGTAGGATGGGAAAGACGGACGAACCAGGAAGTGTACGACATATTTGGTGAACCAAAGATCAGCGATATGGTTAAGTCAAGGCGATTACAATGGGCAGGACATCTGGAAAGAATGGAAGAAGAAATAGTAGTGAAAACGATAGGCTGGAGAGAACCGGAGGGTAAAAGGAAGGGCTCCCAGGACAAAATGGAGCGAAGTCATCGCCGAGGATTTAAAAGAGAAGCAAATTGGAGAGAGAAAGCAAGAAATAGGAAGGAATGGAAATCCATTACACAGCTATGGGGACGAAAGGCTTGCTTAAGGCTTATATATATTTCACAAATAAATTTGTTCTAAGTTTTCTAAATGTAGAACATTTGAAAACTAGTTCAACCTCTTTCTTTGATACACATGTTGTGACGCTTCTTTTGGATGTAAGCTTTAGGAGATCTCAAGTCTAAGATCTCAACACCAATCATGGCTCACTCTTGCAGATTTCTGGTAGTAATTTGTGAAAAATTCTTACAAGCTTCCATAGCTTCAAGTGGGATAACTACTTGTGTCCTTATTTACAACCACATTGCATTGATTCTCATAATATAATCGCCGAAATTAATTTTCCTAAACATTCTAAAAGTAGGCGACGTAATTCTGATTTTCCAAGGTCTTAATTTTTGCCTACGGCTGGATTGAGCATCCTTCAACTTCCTAAATTTTTGTTTGAGCGGTTCGGTCTTACCGCGGAGGGTGAGAAGATTTGTTTGACTAGAGAGATGGAGACTATGTCGTGACTTTGCCCTATTATGGTTCTTATAATATGCACCACGTTTTCACAAATGGTGGAGGCCTGTCAAGATCCAACTCCCTAAGGTATTGAATTAACGGATTCTCAGACCGATGAGGCCCTTTCCAAGGTAGATCTGGCCTGCATCCTCGCGTAGATACTTAACATGGGAATGTCTAAATCTCCACGAATTTGTGCGTTGGATACAATCCATGGAACTGCGTTGATGCTATGGCTTGATTATCTGTCTCCATTGTTCCCTATTCCTTGCCTTCTCTCGCCAGTTAAAAATTCCTTTCCCCTGTAAATCCCCGTAAATCGTTTTCGGATGGCGCTGTTTTCTATTTGCTAAGAATCTTAAATGCAAAATTTTTTTCACAGTTCCGTGATCCTCTCTTCTTTGCACATGCCCCAACCATCTCATACGTTGGGTTGTAACAAATTGTTTTTTTTTTCTTCCTAACACCAGACCCGTCCTATCAGTGGTCACCGGTAAGGCACCACAGCCTTTAGGCTTATTGTGCCACTTCTATGTATTCAAGGCTCTCACTCTAACACGGTAGTCCCCTCCAATAATCTATACAGGTCCCTAACCAAGTGTGTAAGGTATGTCACTGGGTCTTCTTTCGTTCTCCCAAATAGGTTTTGCCTCTAATTTTTCTACCTCTTTCCTATTCATTACCCATGTCACACAGCCATAAGTCCCTATTGATCAAATTATCGTTTTATATAATTGGATCCCTGCTTTCGGCAAGATACTATTTGATTTCAAAAGCTTCTCCATTGCTCCAGCACACCGATCTCGTTTTACCATCATGGCTGCAATCTCCCAGACTCTAATAGCCATACACCCAAGCACACAAAGTTCTTAACCTTTTCGATTTGCTTTTTTCTACCATTTTTTAAATAAATCAACATTTCTTTTCGTGTGTCTTGTACAGTTTTTGTGCCTCTCATGTACATATATTTGGTCTTCTTATCACTTATCTTCAGTCCAACCTTCCTCCCTTCCAGTCCAAGTTATTTTACTCTCTTATTTATAGAAATAGCTTGATATTATACTGAATAAATTTAATCTATCATTTAATTTAGACTGTCTAACAACTGAGTACGGTATAATATGTATTAATATCATACATTATATCTTTGTAAATAAATTATTTTATGTAAATTAACAACCACAGAACGCAAAACCGAAACACAGGTCCGATTACCTTGTTACAAATTAGCCTCCCGGTTTATATTCAAAGCTAAATAACACTAGCCGGTACGATTTTTATAACTGACTTAACAATCTAAAATTTTAATATTTTGCATTGGGATAAGTTTCTAAAGCTGTCTGACGCATCTTTTAAAAACGTTTGCAAACATTTTCTGGGAAATCACAAGAGCTAATTTGCTAAAACAAAATTTCCTGTTAAATAAGCAAAGATGAGTGACGAACAGGAGGAATGATTCCATCAAGATATTGCAGAAATGGAAAAACCATATCAGTGTATAGATAGGATCCCGTCATTATTACTGCTTATTGCTGGTTTCTCATTAGAGGAGGCAACAACCAACATAATAGGAAGAAATAACTCTATTTATGCCAAACTTTGATATGCCAGTAATTTTCCTTTGTGCACAGTTGAGTGTTTACGTTTAATTTGTTCTAAGTTCTTGTCGCAATCTCACCCGAAACTGCGTAGTTTGTGCTTAACAATCTAAGATATACATCGCGCAATTTATACAAATTCACGCACATCTACGCGAATTGAACTGTGTTACACAGTTTCCTGGGAATTGCGTTTACTAGGATTTATGAGGCGTTGTTCGATCAATATTCCTAATCCCTCGTCGCCGAAACAGCTACACACACCAAGCCGTTCACTTCACAAAGAAACATTTGTAATAGCCGTATATAGGAGTTTTGCAAGTTGGCATTAATCGAATGCTTTACATTTTTTTCCCTCTTTTTATTCGGCGACTTTACATTCGACAAATCTCGCTATTGTAATAGATGCATTTCGTACTAAAATCTTAGTTCGCTCATGTTATTATCGACGGGTTCTTTTGTTAAATTCCATGTTGTATATCTTTGGAAAGTGGGTCACTACATCGAGTGATTTACACGAAGATATTGATCATGTAAGAGCATATGAAGTCCATTAGCGCGAAGAGAATGGACGTGTAACTGAGTAATGATCTAGGAAGACCCGTAGCGTGTGTTATTTGTAATTATTACCTTCTGTTGTAATCGTATACGATAATGTTTACATAATTATCTAATATTTGATTAAAAAAAAATCATGTTATATCAGGCAGGTAATTTAAAATATCCCTAACTTTCTTGAACAAAAATTTTTTAAATATATATTTTGTTTAAAAGTTTACCAACATACACGTATTATACATCCGTAAACACAACGCTTTGAGTTAGGAGGAGGACCAGGAATTTAGGGTCCTGATAACCTTTGCACCAGGAATGTCACATACTTTGTTGTCCTCGTCGAGTCAAAATTCCGCATATACGCACGTCCGCACGTCACGCATTGCAGCGTTGTTGCCGACGACAATAATACAGCGTCATACACATAAATTTATTAGCTCAAAAACTTTTTTAATATGTGCTTATATCGTTTTCGCGCGTTGAATCTCTAACGCGAAACATACAAGCACGCTTTTCGTTGACGGG
Organism: Holotrichia oblita; assembly: GCA_023690525.1. NCBI lineage: Eukaryota > Metazoa > Arthropoda > Insecta > Coleoptera > Scarabaeidae > Holotrichia > Holotrichia oblita. The sequence continues at coordinate 18,268,526 of CM043017.1, forward strand.
TAAATGTAAAAAAAGAATCGCGAATCTAATATGACGTAGTGTCTACAGAACGAGACGGGCACAATGTGTAATGATCGTACGGTTTGGAAAGTCGTTTGCCAAGTATTCTTATTCGAAAAAAATATATTAAATAAAATACAACATTGTTGCGAATGTTTTAGGGATTCATATACGAATTTACAAATTTAAAATGTAATTTTATGTGAAAGCCCTTCTTCTTCATCGTCTTCACTGTTAATTATGAAATTATGTCTTGATCCATAATTAAAATCCTTAATCAGAATATCAGATACAAACATTCTTGTTAACGAAAAAAAAAACATCCGTTAACAATCAAACTTGTCCATATTTAACATAGTTCATATCAAAGATTCTGAATCTTTAGAACATATACTGGTGGCCCATCGAAAACGAAACGAATAGTATATAAAAACAGGAAAAAAAAACATAGAAACACTCATCTATCTAAAAATTCTTTAACTGAATAATAACACCGTGATACTAAGAAGGCCTTTAAGGCATTCTTGAGATTAGTATAGCAATTGACTGCATTTATCTGATCACTCAACCTGTTATAAAATTTAAATCCCATATAGAGTGGGTTATTCTCAAATGTGGATAAACGGTGAACAGGCAACACTGTACCTATTTAACTCACTGGGAGTTCTATAGACCGCCAGTACTGTTTCCAATATGTAAACACACGGTAATGGTAAAATTCCTAGCTTCCGGAAGAGGTCCCTGCACGAATGCCGCCTGGTCACACCCCAAATATTCAAAATTATCCAAAACATGCAAAATAACAATGCTTCAAAACCTCTCTGTCTGTGATTCTTGCTAATCTATAAATGGCGTAACATACAGAAGATAAATCAGTCGCCAGTTGCTCAACATGAGTCGACGAACCCAAAGCAGTTATATTCAAACGCAAACTATTGCGTCCAATCGAGTCCACAAAATTATTTAACGTTAGCTGCATGTTCGTGCGTAGACTATCCACGTTTTCATCTGAAAGACAATAACTATTATCATCAGCATACATAACCAGGTTTCCTAAAGTTATGACATGTGGAAGGTCATTCGCAAATAGAATAAAAAGTAGTGGCCCCAGGATGGAGCCCTGTGGAATACCTATGGTCACGGCCAATTTTGACGACATTCGACCATTAACTACTTGTTAAATAACTTGTCCGGTAGCAAACTGTGGTTCACCATATCGAACGCCTTAGATAAATCCATAAAAATATCAATGTACATCTTTCTGTTATCGACTTCCGCGTATACAGCAGAGAGTAACTTCATTATGGCCGTAATTGTCGATTTACCACTCAGAAAACCATGCCGAGTTGGATCAATTATCTCATGCTTATTTATGAAGTCAATTATTTTTAGAGAAGCTATCTTCTCCATTATCTTGGAGATAGGTGACAATATAAAAACTGGTCTCATATTTAAACGTGTGAGTGCTTCTGTTTTTCTAAGGATGGAACGGTTGTTCTTTAAGCCTTTTTTTCCTCTTAAGGAAAAGACTACTACAGCCATTTGAAGTTTGAGTGGAACGTGTTGGGCTCAAAGTGTGGCTCGATCTTATCCTGTTCTGCTATGCTCGCGACTCAAGGAGAAACTCTGTGTACTTACCGGATTCTTCGGTCTGGAAGCCTCTGTCTAAGGTCTTCCTGACCATTGGAGATGAACAAAGGTGCTGCTCTGCACGTATGGGCAGAAAGTTCGCCAAATTTCATAACTTGAAACATCCTTCTCAAGAGATAGGATTAGATTAAAACTGTCAAGTTCGGATTAATGCCATCGCGCCATACCGAGTCAAATGCGGACCCGATGTGTAGAAAGACGGCACCGGTCGAATATCGCATCTTCAGAGCATTGTGCACTTCCTCCGCAATACGCAGGTGTTGGAAATCAGCCGATAAGCCCTTAAGAAAGGCGAACTGCTCAACAGTGAGGAAATTACCTTCCCTGATGGCATCGCGAAGCCTGTCGCAAATAATTGCTTCGGCTATCTTCGACAGGTTGGACTTATCGGTATGGTAAAAGTGGGTCCTTACGAGGCTTGCGCTCTTGGGCAATTGCTTTAGAGCGGTGTTCACGATGCCATCGGCAACAAAGGCCTTGCCATTTTTTCGGATACTAATATGGCGGCCTTTTTTTCGACTCACGATTCGAAGCGGATCACCACGCTTAAGAGGAATGTTCATAGTTGTCAACAGTTCAAGAGTTATTTTTCATAATTATTATTATATGAGGTTAGACAACATCTACATACCAGATGTCCAAACGATGGTTAGACAGAACTTCTCGACAAGCAGCTAGCAAGGCTGGACAACAGGGGCGGCAGTAGTTCTGACCACAAGTGTCCTTATCAGGGCGCACATGGCGGCGATAAACGTAGAAGACTTGACGATGGATACGGAGGACAGCAGGACCACCTTGATAGACGTCGGGTCGCATAGAAGAGATGTCTGGAAGAAACCGCAGCACAGCGTTTGATTCGGACTCTCCAGGGGGGCCTGGTCGCAATGTTACACTGGTCCACTAGATGACGAGTGCCAGCCTATCCGCTTTACCAGACACCTTCACCCTGCCTATGATCACCTTTACATTGGCGACTATCGCCTCCTTTGGTGTAAATATGTTTCCTACCTTGGAATGATTCTCCATCAACATGTCAGCACGGTTATTGATCGCTTCGGTGCCGCCAGGTCCATTGTCTATCCATTTCTTTGCACTAAAAGCCTGCTTCTTTTGAGGCCTAAACTTCTTATATATTGCATGTTCCTGCGTCCCGTTCTCACTTATGGTGCGCTGACTTGCTCGTGTGTGGCCAAGACACATCTACAAAGACTAGAAGTCCAACATGCAATAAAACTGGCGACCAATACGCTGAGCAGAATGGGCAAGTCCTCCAATCAGATCGTCGCTTAAACCGCCGGCCTAGATCCAGACAGACCCCCTCTTCGTACAACCGTCAGAAGAGCCCAGGATGTTCTCATCCATGAGAACCGCGACTAACTTCCAACTCGCTCCCACAAAGAAGACACACTATGGTAGACAAAAGGGCTTAGGAGCTTTGCTCGGTTATCCAATTTATCTCCAAGATAGAACTTTTTCCAGTCGCCGGGATGCCACAGGGCTTTTTTCTCGCCTTGAGCCGTTTCCTCGTCTAAGTATCGGGCTTACTCAAAACATGCGATGTTGAATTGGTAATATATGCTGACGATATAGCTTTGTACACCTCCAGCACTGACGTAACTCAATTATGTCGTGGACTCCAACATTCGTTGGAGGAAAATCTTCATCGACGATTTCAGACTCCCCTAAAGTTCATCGGGATTATACACTCCGCGACACTTGATTAAACGCAATATCTATAACTTCGCTAAAAAAATACTTCCTTAATTTTTATGTTTAGTACCGGTAATCTACTTCTTTTTTAAGTAAGTATTCCAGAGTAGAAGGACATTTGCTACAATTTACCTTAACTAATAAATAATATTTTAAAAACTGATGCGACATTTGATTAAACGCAGCAAAATAAAACAAAGAAGTTGTTGGTAAAAAATTTATTTAATAATGGGTATGGCTACCATTCTTACTTATTACCTCTACCATCCTATTTGGTAACGACTTGTACAAATTTTGAATAAATTCCAAAGAAAGTTCTTCCCATGCTTGTAGAATGGCCACTTTCAATTGCTCCTTATTTGGAAATTGCTTTCCACCACTGTAAATCCTTCGGGATAACCATCCCTACACATTCTCGATAATGTTGAGGTCCGGAGACAACGGCGGCCACGGCAATAAAGTGATGTCATTGTCCTCAAACCATTCTTTTACAACCCGGGCACTATGCGCTGGCGCATTATCTTGTTGGAAAACAAAGTCATCGGTGTCCATTTTATTCTGAATTACACCTTTCATGTTTTGGATTAATTCCAGGTACTTTCGAGCATTTAGAGATCCCTCAATAAAAATTATTTCTACGGTACCTGAATAAGAAATTGCAGCCCAGACCATAATACCTCCGCCGCCTTGAGCTCTCCGTGATATTACTTTGGCTTCTTTCCTCAAATCATGCCAATAGTACTGAAACCCATCAGGTCCATCCAGACTAAATCGCTTTTCATCCGTAAAAATGACTTTCTTCCAGTCTACATTCCATTGAATGTGTTGCCTCGCGAAATTTAGTCGACCTTCTCTGTGCCGGGCAGTTAAAACCGGTTTTTTTTTCAGTTTCAACCGACGAATGATGGGGGACCTTTTTAAAACTCTTTGCACTGTCCTTACAGATGCAGAAGTTCCTGCAGCATCCCGAATTTGACGTGCCGTCGCCGTTGAATTCGATGCTATTCTAATAATTTTCCGTCTCTCCCGTTCAGTAGTGGCCGTTGTTGTCCGTCCCTTCCGTTTTCGGCCGTAATTTTGCTTATCTCGGAGATAATTACGTATTGCGTAATCACTCCGTCTTAATCGTCTAGCGATTTTTCTTATTGAATAATTTTCGTTGATTAAAACATCAATTTGTGCTCTTTCTACTTCCGTAAGCGTTTTCTTGCGCCCCATAGCGATACAAGTACGACAAATTATTCGTATAAGCTCACTGTATCACCTTTAACTAAATTTTCGATTAAAAAACTTTGCTTGTATCGGTTACACAGAGATAACAGATGTGCGTTTAATCAAATGTCGCAGTAATTCTACTCCTATCCCCTCAATCCCCCCCAGCGCTACTAAACCCCGTACTTACCAACAGCAGGTACCGACGGGATTTGGAAGAACTATTAGGATGTATGTAATAGTACATTTAAAATTCTATAGATTCTTACAGAAACTTTGGTTTTGAGATATTTATGCTTGCGTTTAATCAAGTGTCGCGGAGTGTATTTGGCAATGTTGCTGAATTCCCACATCATACCACGTCACTAAAACGATCGAGAAATTTAACGCAAAAAGCTGCCTTTATTCCAAATGCAATCAATCACTAAGAATCAAAATTCTTATATGTATATTACTGGTTCGTGTGTCCTTCATTACCTGTAGTGCCCTGTTGCTATCAAGCATGGCAAAAACACATTTAGTTAGTTTGGAAACGCTCCAACGGAGGTCCCAGCAAAGGATAGAAAAAACAGGCAATCCAGTGATAAGACTATCCAACCTCAATCCCGACAGACTTTCTAGACCCAAGGTCGGCACTACCAACAGACGTCCACGAAAACAAGTAGAACTATGGGTTTCCACCATTTTGAGTCATCTTAGATGCAGTTTCAGCTTTGAAGCGCTATCAGAGAGGATAAGGGAGCTCAAGAACTTATATTCAGCCTTAGAGGAGAAGAACGACCACCGTATTTTAGTTAGGCAGAGACCCTGTAGTTCCATGGCCCGCACGATCTCAGAAGAAATTTTCAAAATAGGATTATGTTGTGCAGAGGAAAAAACTGTGGACATTTCCAATAGTTTCTCTAATTTTTTTTAGTTACTTGTTTAGTGAGACTGCGCCGATGGTTTTAGAAAGAAAAGAGCGGTGTCTCGATTCATTGGACCACATCTATTATGGTGTCTCACAAAAAGCCTCATGAAGGCGCATCTCCAACAATTCAAAAATCTTTAAATGTCAAATGTAGATATGTATTCATACAAGTTATGTAAATGGTCATGTATTTGTATTTGTGTATCTGATTGTTTGATTCTGTATTGGGTGGTGGTACAGCAGCAGTGGTTTCCAAGCTGTGTTACTTATCGGATTAACATCAGTAATATGTGTATTTAATTTAAAACATTTAATTTGGATAAAATGTTTGCGCAAAATTAATGAAAACGTTGCTTTCCCTAACGAATTGCTTATTAGATTTATGTTATATGCCATAGCTGGGGGTAAATTATCTTTAGCGTAACATGAAAAATGATGTTAGCGGTCATATTATTAGTGAATACATTCTGTGAGTATAAATACAGTCGTCTTGAATGAATTATAGCAATGCGGCATACCACGATAGCACAAAATATAATAATTGCAATGCGGCAAATTTATCAAAAGTGTGAGTCACGAAATGCCTAGATTGAAACTCCGGAAGAAGGGTACCGTTTTATCGTTTGATGATCTGAATACACATAACTGCAGAGTTGTAGGGCATTTCCGTTTCTTCAATAGTAGAGAGTCTTGTGTACGTTGCCGTTTACAAAGTTTGAATTTTTTTTCGAAAGGTAAACATAGAATCACGTAATATAGGTCTATCACGTGGGACATATAAATATCCTATAAAACGGAAACAATGATGTCACGTGTGTAGGCAACATAGACGAAACAGATTAAAATAAATGTGTTTCTTGAAGTTCGTATGTTTCAGACAACCGAAAATAAAATATGTGTGTACAAACTTGATCATCTAAACTTATACGTGGAATATACGAAAGAATCTAGAGAATGTTTCTACCTAGCGATGAAACAACAGAGTTATACATAAAGGGCAGCAGGATCGAATTGTTTTTTTTTGTCTAATAAACTAGTTTTTTCCTACACAATCTACCAACATAAACTCGGGACTCATTAAAAATAATAGTAATACAAAAAAATTAAGTTTTAGCCAACCATTGGGCCATCTCCAGTATAAATCAATATCTACAGACGTTTGATGAAGAAACAGTTTCCTCGATTTCTAAATTACAGTGCCATTGTTTGATCTAAACTCCCGATTGTGCAATACAAACAATTACAACAAGCTATCTCGCTTGTTTACTTCAATTCTCCTTACAATATACAGACGTGTATGTACAGCGTACGTGAACAAGACTTTACTAGACAACTGACGATCTGATTGTAACGATTTATTTTCATTATTACTGGAAAAGGAAGCTGCATATTTCCCACAGCGTCTATTAAATAAATCGTCGCTAATATACGAGTTTTTTTTTCCTATTTGAAATCGAAGATAAAACGTTTGATACATTTTTTATTGCTTTCTTAATAAATTCTACCTTCTTTTTTTGCCCTCTATAGTTCCCTTTAAGCGTCAAGTTCCTCTTTTCCTTAAAGGGCAAACGTTTTCGGGCGATTCTTTGATCCCTATATTACCACATGTCAGTATAAATTCCTTCTGAATATTGATACGTTTCACTTTGCCTTTTTCGACTTAAATAAAAAAGATGTGAACTGTATATATGTGCGTATGCACATCCAATCATATTTAAAATCCGCGCATTTATTCGTCTGCTTCTTCTGAGAAATTCGAATTAAATCAAAATCATATCGGCATCAATATATGATGTGCACAAAAAATTCTTCATCATGGAGGATTTAATATCGGATTTCTTGAAACAAAATATAAGAAAATAGATCGGTGAACAGTTCTATGGAGACGTTTCGTTTCCAAGGTATAAAGTGATACAGTATCATTAAAAAGAATGTCAAAATTCCTTAAAAAACTATAGAACTAATGAATTGCTATATTCAGTAGTTTCTCAAGCCTAAAAAGTGTGTTCTTACCGTTTTGACATTATCACCATTTCACAAGCAGATATTACCATTAGCAAACATAACCAATTTATTGTATTAATTCAAATTATAAACATTAGTGGTCCTAAGGTAGGTCTCTAAAGAACACAGAACGAGATTGAATAGCATTAAAGTGGGCCGATCTATGTCAATTCTGCCACGCCAGGATATCTATGAGCTCAGATTTTGATACAGTGTTGGAAAAAACCAATATGTCTATATCTTTGCTTATATACAGGGTGGAGCATTAGTGCGAGGAAGTCCAATTACTCCTGTATTATAAGAGAAATGAGAAAATGTTATTAAGATAAAAGTTGAAGCGCATAATGGACTATAACCTAAAAATATTTTTAACCATACAGGGTATCAAATAAACACAGGGTAAACTAACACATTAGAAATGTTTCTAGCGCAAATGAATTATTTTATGTAGAAGCCGTAGTACGGTAGGAGACGTCAACTTTGTTATGAAATTCATGCAAAACTTCCCATATCTTCTAAAGTAAACTGAATAACATGGCAAAGCCCTATATTATAATAAAGGTAAGACCTAGAAGAATCGTAAACAGTAAAAATATACAGGGTGTTACATTTAAAACAAAGTAAGTTTAGTTTACCCTGTCTTTATTTGACACCCTGTATAGTTAAAAATATTTTTGGGTTATAGCTATCTTGATAACATTTTCTCATTTCTCTTATAATACAGGAGTAATTGGACTTCCTCGCACTAATGGCCCACCCTGTATATACCTATATTTGTACATTAAATTAAATAAAATTTAATTTCCATGGTGGTCTGTGGTGGTGGTGTGTGAGTGATAGTTAAATAAATAATAAAAGATATTATGGTCCTTTCTCACGAATTTCTTTAATGAATTGGCTACCGGTTTCGAACTTATACGTTCATCTTCATAGCCCGAAATTGTAATTACCTCTGAAAATTAAACTGAACACACTAACAAACTTGAAAATAAGTGACTGTTGGTTTATATCTTGGTTAAAATAAATTAATAAAATATTAAAATTAACACGAACATTGCAAACACATTAAAACATTCGAGAATTTATTTAATCAAAATTATTTGGTTAGAGTAATATATTAAGCACTGGAAATTTAGAAGAGAATGAATTGTCAAAATTATACGTACACACATGTAATGCTATGGATATTTCGAGAAAATTTTAAGAAAAACAGCAGTCAAGAAAAACAAAACAAAAAAGGGAACATTTTGGAAAAAAATGGAAAAGTCAGGTGAAGGAGAAAAGTTCTTTTTTAAAAAAAGAAGACATTAAAAGTCAAAAGTTTTGAAAGAAGAAAAGACATTAAAAAGATAGAAGGACAAAAGAGGCGAAAAGGAAAGAGAAGAAAAAGTAAAAAGATTTTTTTTTCCTGAAGAAGATATAACAGTTTTAAAAACATTTAAAATGTAAAAGTGAATAACAGCCCCTGGGGAAAATAATTACGGATTCAAACTCAACCAAACTCAAAATTCAAGTGTAACGAAGACAGGAAGAACAGAGCGACAGTTTTTTTTTATTTACACAATAGTTTAAGGTAAGAAAGGATGGGTTTAGGTTAAAATAATTGTAAAGATTTTAATATACGTATGATTTGATTTTTGACATAACATTATATACATATGTATGTATAGGTTGCTTGAGTTTGTACTCCAGTTAGTTGAACAGCAAATTTAGTGCAAGTATGAATCGCCCAAACAATCTGCAGTGTTCGGACGTTGAAAAAGGCAAAATGATTGCCCTACGAGAGAATGGATTATCCATTGGAGAAATAAGTGAGATCCTTCACAAATCGGTATGTATTTATTTGGATAAATTTATTTGTATTTTTTTCTTTGGTGAGACATAATTTACGAAGTTTTCACTTTTTCCGATTTTCAATTTGTGAAATTGCTTTTTAGAAAAGCACTATCCAACGGTGGGTCCAACGCCATGAAGTTGAAGGGCATGTAAATAAACATCGTCATTCTGGTCGATCAGAGAAAAAAACAACAGCAGCAGAAGATGAGGAACTTCTTGCAACTGCTAGAAACCATCCATTTTGGACATCTACAAAAATATTACAGAAAACAGAAGTTCCACTATGCACCAAAACAGTTAGGAGGCGGTTACAACAAGCCGGCCTGAAATGCTTTAAAGCTGCAAAAGCAGTAGATTTTACGGAGAACATACTCAAATTCGAAGAGAATTTGCTTTCCAAAATCTGAACTTTAATTGAGAAAATACCATATTTTCGGACGAAAAAGTTTTTAGAAGCAACGAAAATGTGCATAAAGTGGTAGGTATATAGGCCAATAAATTAAGGTATAAAGTGAGATATGTGTCTAAAATTGAGAGATATGGGACAAATTTCATCGGCCTTTTGGGGATGGATGGTCTCTGCAGGGATCTGACGATTTGATGGCCATTAGTGGCAGATTAATCGGAAATGGTTACGTCGCCAAATAATGAATATTACACCCAATATTAGGTATGATGTGTGAGGTGTTGCTGTCTTATAAGTTTAGCATCCAATAATGGTATGCCTCGTTGCTGTTCTATTTCAATAGTAAATTGAAGGTGTGAATTAAGGTAGTGTAAAATAGTGTCGGCTTGGTCATACGGTATGGCACAAACGCTGTCATCACCATATTTCAATAAAAAAAGGTAATTCAAACGGTAATTGGGAGATGACCCCATCCAGGAGAAAATCCATCACAATTAAGGCCAGAATGGGACTGATGGAAGAACCCATCGGTGTATCAAAAGTTTGTAAATAAAATTTCTTGTCACAAGCAAAATAGCAGTTGTCGAAAGTAAACTTGATTAACTCTAGCATGGATTGTAATGATAGAGTTGTATGTGACTTGACAAGATCCAACTTTTGTTTTATAATGTCTAGCAGTAATTGCAAGAGAATGTTGGTGAATAGGGAAACAATATCTAATAAAATTAAGATGAAGTTGGATGGAAGAAATTTGGAGAGGTAGTAGGTGGCAGAGTTAATGGAACTAACTATTGGTCAAAGTGTAATATCGGGTTTATGTATTTTGGGCAAACATTATAATTTGGGAAAAGTTGAATTATAGATAGTGAGATCTTTCAATTGTTGGTCTGACAATTGTTTGGTGGAGGCAATTTTTCGTAGGAGAGTATTATATTTCCTCTGTACAGTTTCTGTTGGATCACTATATACTATAGAAAATTTAACAAACCAAATATGTAGTCATTTTCTTCAAACCTTTCAATCAATTATCAATAGCTAAATATACTGCTATGACGATTAGGAATTTATCCACTGTTGTCTAAGAAAAAACACCCTTAGATTACAAAAATCATATTGTGTACAACGTACCGTGGTTGGGATGTCAGAGCTGCTACATAGGTCAAACATCACAATGGCTTAAACACCGCTTAAGCCAACGCCGTAGTGATTATCGTTTGGGAAAGAGATCTTGCGCTTTGGCTAATCATTCGGAAGAAAAAGATCACAATTTTGATTTTGACAATGTCAAAGTATTAGATTCAGATACCAACTACAAGAAGAAGCTCTTCCTCGAAATGTCTCACATACATAAACATAGTACCGTCAATTTTAAATCAGACACTAATTAATTAAGATTAACATTTACTGCAACATTCTGCAACACAACAATAGTTGAATTATTTTGGTACAACCTGTATTTTCAACCAGCTGTTCTCGATCTATTTCCCTGTTGATGCCTTTGTTTTTTGTTTTGGTTTTTTCCTTTACTGTACCTATTTCGTATCACTTGTCTTTATCAATTTTTACAGTTTAAAATATCAGATCGTGTTTGTCTTGTGTACATCAGTCTTCCCTTCTGAATTAATTTTACTTTAAATTTTAATATGTTTTCAATTTTAATTAATTACTTCAATTTTTTTAAACTTGTCAAAATTACGTTTAAATTACGTTTTCGCATCGAGTTTGCAACTTATATCATCTCCACTGTAAGTATTCAATTAATTTTGAATTTTTTGGGCATTATTGTAAAAAGAAAACCCCTTTTTAAATATTATAGTTTATACTCCCGAGGAAGTTCTGAATAAAGAGCGAAATATTGAGTTTATGAAAAAAGGAGACTCGTTTCTCTTTTAATCACCATGTAATGGAACGGTCTTACTTTATGCTATATTGTGAAAAAACGGTCTTATAATGTGCTAATATGTGTTTATCTTGAGCGCCACGGTATATAATAATAAAGAAATTGATTCCCCTGACTAGCAAAATGTCGGTCGCAATCACTCTAACGTAATAAAGAAAACATAGACTTACTTACTTACAAACTTTCTTTCTTTATACGTTCCCAAGACGTGCGGTAAACGGAGGATTTATAATATTTTAGCAATAAATAATACCACAAAATATACAGTCTTATTTGTTACTGAATAAATAAAAAGGCAGCAAATGAACGAATAACAAATATATTAAATAATAATATTGAACGAAATCTTAATATTAAATGCACCTTTAGTCAATTTAACAGCTACGCGATTAAATGACTAACGAACTAACAAAGCTAAATATCTATCTGAAGTTAAGAAAACAACAACGGCAAAATTGATATAAAATAATAGTTAACTTATTTTTATATTTTTACGAGCTCGTATTTCTAAAATATAATAGTTTTGTGGCCAAATACCTTTACGAGTGCTTCTCTCTTCGCGTACGCTCGTTGACGCTGTTCCTTCCAGCCGAATGTCCGCTTCTTTCTTTCGGCTTTGTCTTGGGGCTTCGGGCGTGTCCTTTCTTGCTGTTTCATCTTTACCAGTATTTTTACATATATTGGCTACGCGCTGGACCTTCCCAGTAATCACGGTTAAAACCGTCACATTTTTTAGCTATTAAGAATATATAAGCCTTTAACATAGGAAAACTATATACAGGCACGGAATATATACAGATAGGTGCATTGCATTAATTAAAATAAAATAACATTCTTTAATATATTTAATAAGTACTTGTTTTCTTTACTACGTCAATATGTGTAATAAAATAAAATAAATGGAAATATCGCGTCCCGTTACAACCACAGACCGATTACCCGTTTTAAACCTCCTGGTTTCCTGACGTTGTACTCCCACGGCCGGCTCGTTCTCCGGATCCGAATCCGATTGAAGATGTCTGGGACTTGCTAAACTCAAGGAATAATGAACAAGAATGTGAAATAGTGTTATTGTGTATCGCAAAAAAACTACTCCTAGTTTCTAATTATGTACAAATACCACCACGAACAGATGTTCAAGAATGAACTCCATTTAATTAAAAAAAATTGGTTCGGCGGGGCAGAGTCGTATCGTAGATGCAATTTTTCTTATATATTAATTTTCATACACACATTTTTGAATGGAAATCAATTTTTCAATTGCAAATTGTTCCGGTATATTATCCCATCTGTTACATTCAAAATACGTATCGAACTTCTCCTAGTTATTCAATATACATGGCACCCAATTCATTCTAGTAGTAAAATGGGAATTCTCCGTGCTTTGAATTTATATTAGTATCGCGATTTCTGATGGAAATTCTAACTGTGCAGCGAAACAGTGCACTACCGTAACATCGTCGTCGGTACAGGATAAGTTAGTTGCGCTTAACTTTTGCAATTTCGACACTATAAATATTTAAAGTGGCCGAAGGTAGAGAAGAGACCAACCATCTAATGCTAACATGCAAGCACTCGAGTCGAGCGTTTACTTTCCCGGTGCGTGGTTGGCTGGCTCGTCGCTTGCCTTGATGCATTTCATGCTCGAGGAGGAAAAGTGACCGAGTTGGCAAGTTAGTGATGCCAGGTACCTGCCGTTGGAAAACTCCGGATGATTGTATGCAGATTAAAATCGGGGAAAAGATAGTAGTAGTACAGTAGCGCGAGTAGAGGCCACTTTACTTTCGTTTTAATATTCTTTTCTTTTTCAATTCGTGCTGTATGCAGGTGGTACTACCGGCACAGCAAAGCGGACATGCAAATTTGAAATTTGATTCAGCGTTTTAAGCAAATTTGGGGAGTAGAATGAGAACATTTTCACACTTACTACATCCTGTAAGGTTGGTACAATTGTTGATATGAAGAGGTTCGTGCCTAAATCAAAATAAACTCGAATAAGCTGCACGATAATCACATTCCATGCATACAATCATCCATTAAACAATTCGTAACAGTTATTATTATTATTATTAACTAAACAAAGAGCAAATTTTAATTCGTGGCCCATAATTTAATAGCTATACACCGTTTACAAAGGTAGATAAAAAAAATCGCAGGCGACCGTTTGGCATGTACCTCTGTGCTTTCTGTTCCTGAAATGCGAGTGGAAAGAAAAGGGTTTCCGAGGTGCCTAATTGACGTCGTTTGCTCGTTTAGTACTAATTATACACCTCCCAAAGAAATCTAGTTTAATTAAGTTGTTGTCTGCCGTTGTTTGTACCGTGTACCGATGTCAAAACAGTCCTCTCCAACTCTACACCCCATTTTTTTTTTTGTTTTATCTTGTTCGTAATTATGAACGAAATTAAAAACAAACCGCATGGTATACTCGAACAAAAATTTCATATTTTGACGAGAAATTCCGTAATAACAACGTTTAAACAGTATATCAGATATTGTTCAGGTGTAGATACAGGCGAGGTTGTGGCGCTTGCGCTTGACACTCCTTAGTGCGATAACCCTGAGTCCTACGGCTAGAGGGGGTAGGCTACCCCCGTGAGATTTCACGAGGCCATGAGCGTACGTACACGTTTGTCTAACGGCAAAATACGAGGAAAGGGTGGTATATGTCTGGTCGTCGCCAAGTCTAGTCGGAATCGTTAGTTCGAAACGGGCTGAAAGAGATAAGCCACACAGAGATTATACGGCTTGTACCGCATGTTTACTACGCGTAATACATATTGATGTTTGAATGGTGTAGGAGTCGGAAATGTGCACTTGAATTTGGAGGTGCTTGACTGCTAAATGTAGTAGGCGAATATATTAATTAATAAAATCAGAAGCTAGTAGTAATAATTTTGTTGAAAAATATTACAGAGCAAATCTTTCTAGTTAAATTTAAAATGTTGTACATCTCCAACGAGCCAAGCAATCTAAGACGATGTAAAGGATTTTTGCTGCTTCTGCGTTTTCCTTAACCCACTCCAAACACGTTTCGAAACTTTTGACTGCCTCAGTATGTTTTACACGTCGTGCTACCACTCACCATCACATGTTCCAAAATATCCAGATCGTTTAGGGATTCCCATGATTCCTCTTTTCTGATGGCACATTCAAGAGCTTCTTATCCTGTTACATCTCCAGAAATGTAGTTTATCAATGCACTAACTTCATTTATTTGTTTCTCTATACCCTCTGGAAGATTATCATCTTCACTCCAACCATCAACAACTTGAGTTAGAAGTTTATTCCAAGACTTTTCTTTGTACTCTCTGTAAATACTACCCTCTCCCCTAAATACTACTCTGTAAATAGATATAGGGTGTCCCATTAAAAAAAAAAACAGAGTTATTGGCATTTAAATGTTTCCAAATGTTGGTGCCAGTAGCATTATGTCAACAAAAGAATCCGTACATGTTAATATTGGAAAAAGTAAAGCAATTCAAGACGTATCAATCTGCGCAAACTAAAATTTTCTACCTTTGTTAGTTTTGATCCTACAGCTCATTAACGAGAGCGCTGCAATTGCAAAATTTTTGATAAAATATTTCTTTTCTCGAAAACAAAAGCACAAGTCTAGGAAGGTCTTAATAAAAATTTAAGAGGGTACAAATATTTTGAAGCAGGATATGTCCATGATCGTATAGCAAAGGCAATTGGAGAGCATGTTGTCGTATGTGGCAAGGTAAAAGTTAACTTATTTCCTCCCACATTTTTTTATAATTCTATTATGTTTTTAGGTAAAGCATTCACAAAGGTTGAATAATCCTTCGCTAAATGTATGAGTCATCTGTGCAAAAGATGGAGCTATTAATTCAGCTCATTGCACTTGCATAGCGGGTCATTCTCAAGTCTGCAGCCATGTAGCAGCTATGTTTTACAGCATAGAATATATTAATCAATGTAAAAATAATTCTGCCTGTACCGATGTTAAAGCAAAATGACCAATTCCTCGCATATCTAATGTGCCCATTATCAGGCTTTCTGATATGACATTGAAAAAGCCAATACCTGGAAAGGAATCACCAGTGAATAATATACCTGCTCTTGAGGGTGCAGAACTTATAAATTTTCTACAACAAATAAAAAATCAAAATAATGAAGCGGCACTTATGCAAATAGTTGAACCATTTGCATCTGAATTAAGTTAACTTTATATAATATTTATAAAGAAGAGTATGAAGCATTAACATATACAGACCTATGTGGCTTAGCAGTACAAGTTCATACCGTAATGAGCGAAGAAGAATGTAAACGAATTTTATAAGCAACTGTGAACCGGAGTAAACGTAAAGAATGGTTCAATCAGAGAGCTGGGCGCATCACTGGCTTGAACAAATTTGCAACACTTCCATTGCGAATCCTTCAATGTCCCTTGCAAAAAATATTTGTTACCCGTTAGATGTCCAGTTTAAATCAGAAGCTACAGAGTGGGGACTGCATCATAAAGCAATAGCATTAGAAGGTTACAAATTCGACAAAACACAAAACCATACAAATTTTAAAATTCACAAAGTTGGTTTATATATTGACTGGGAAACATCTTTTTTAGCAGCTTCCCCTGATGCTATCGTGTCCTGCGATTGTTGTGGGAATGCATGTGTTGAGCTGAAGTCTCCATACGTATTAAGGGATATAGAAATGGGACAATATTTAGATTTGAAAAACTCTTGTTTAACCTGTGATAAACGTGAAGTATATTTAAAACGTAACCATGAATATTTTTATCAAATTCAAGTGCAGTTAAGAATAACAAAGTCGAATTACTGTGATTTTGTAATTTGGTGACCAAAAGGATTTTTTGAAGAATGAATATATTTTTGGGAATGTCAGTTTTCAAAAGCAAGTGACTTTCATTAAAAAGTTGTGCTTCCTGAGCTTCTAAGAAGGTATTTCACAAAAGGAAAACATCTTGACCAATGGTGGTGCAATTTAGCAGACGATGGTCTGTGTGTAGTAAATATACCTATAGGAGAAATGTATGCCTACAAGCCGCCTTATTGGTTTTAGTTTGACAGCATATTGGAATGCCTTATACTTTCAGAAGCAAGAATCTGTTTTAAAACATCTTTTCGGTAATCTACCACAAGGGTGTCATGGGGAGGTCTAAGGCGTTTTCTTAAACGGACCGTAAAGCACGTTTTCTCGTTGATTTTGAGTCGCCATTTAGCAGTCCAGCGAACTATTTCATTGAGACCTCTTTGTAAACGGCGGCAGAAGTGTGCTTCGCTTCTCGATGGTGTGAAAATGGCTATATTTAATTTATTTCGGAGATTTCTTAACCGTCATTTCATATATATATTTCACAAAGCTTGACCAAGAAGCTTTGTGAAATGGCTATATCATCCGCGTACATCGCCAAATAGAACCCCTCAGCTCTAGGAAGATCATGAACGAAGATCAAGTACAGTATTGGGACCAAAAATGACCCCCAACGGAGACAATCTTGGAAGAGGAAACAGATTCCTCAACCAGTTCAGAGTTTAACCCAGCAACAACTATCTTGTATACCAGCCCCTGATGCCACACCCTGCCAAATGCACGTGCAATGTCCAGGAACACAGCACCGATAATGTTCTTCGTTTCAAAGGTATCTCTGATGGCCTTACTGACTAAGGAGTTGAAAATCTATTGACAATCTCTCTCTGAATTCAAATTGCTCGTCCTGTAAGATGTTATAGCCGAGGAGTTCCTCATGAAGACGGTTATAGATAACGAATTCAACGATTTTGGAGAGATTTTACAAAAGAGAAATAGGTCGATAGTTGTGGGGAAAGAGAAGGTCCTGCTTGCACTTAGGGATGGCCACGACTGACGCATGCTTCCAGACTTTTTAGAAATGCTCAAAATGCACCCATAGTCTCCTTCATTTCCAAGCAATTTCTGATGGTTTCAGTATCTAAATAGTTAAAAATCGATTGGTAATCCCTCTCTGAATCAAAATTTCTCGTCCTGTAAGATATTATAGCCGAGGAGTTCTTCATGAAGACGGTTAAAAACAACGAATTCAACGATTTGGGACAGATTTTACAAAAGAGAAACGGGTCGATAATTGTGTGAAAAAAGAGAGTCCTGCCTGCACTTAGAGATGGCCACGACTAAAGCGTCCTTCCAGATTTTTTGGAAATGCCCAAAATGCACCAATAGTCTCCTTCATTTCCAAGCAATTTCTGATAGCCTCAGTAACTAAATAGTTAAAAATCGATTGGTAATCCCTCTCTGAATCAAAGGTTCTCGTCATGTAAGATGTTATGGCCGAGGAGTTTCTCACGAAGACGGTTAAAGACAACAAACTCAACGATTTTGGAGAGATTTTACATAAGAGAAATAGGTCGATAGTTGTGGGGAAAGAGAGGGTCCTGTCTGCACTTAGAGATGGCCACGACTGAAGCGTACTTCCAGACTGTTTGAAAATGTCCAAGATGCACCCATAGTCTCCTTCGTTTCCAAGGAATTTATGATGGCCTCAGTAACTAAATAGTTAAAAATCTATTGGCAATCCCTTTCTGAATAAAAATTTCTCGTCCTGTAAGTATTTATGGCCGAGGAGTTCCTCATGAAGACAGTTAAAGACAACGAATTCAACGATTTTCGAAAGATTTTACAAAAGAGAAAAATGGGTCGATAGTTGTGGGGAAAGAGAGGGTCCTGTCTGCACTTAGAAATGGCCGCGACTGAAGCGTGCTTTCAGACTTTTTGGAAATGCCCAAGATAGACGATGGCATGTAATATTTTGACTAGTGCTTCGCCCCTATGAGGGGGTTTGGCAAGGGCAGTGTTAGGAATCTGATCAGTGCCTCAGCAATGTTAAGACAGAAAACGTCAAGTGACCTTAGCTTATGACTGGTGTGGTGAAGCAGGATCATTCATTCATCATTCACAATATTTTGTTTACAATAACTTCATATTTTAATTTAGGAGTGATTCTCACGATTATCCATTATGTGCTCTGTAATTTTCACGAAATGCTTTACAAATTTCAAACAAATGACTTCCAATCTAGCTGGGTCACCCAGATGCTAGAGTTACAGTTCTGTGGTTGTTTGAGCCAGTAATTAACTCAATTATATTGCAGTTTATGGACACTGATAAAAAGTTAATTTGTTTCCAAATAAATAGCCAATAGAAAAATGTTTGTATCTACAATTGGTGGTGACATTTCTTTCTGATATTTGTCCACTCTCCCTTGTTATCAAAGCAGATACCTTTTGATATGTCATAATTACATATATCAATGGTGAAAATCCACAAATTGCTCCGGAAGCATCATTCTAATTATCAACTAACAATTTAGGTCAACCACTCGCATTATCAATCCGTCTTCGCTTTCAACGTAAAACGAGTGATATGTGAACTTAATATACATGCGGCTACCGCCAACCTATCCAATTTATGTAGCAGTATATTTGCGGGATAATTCACACAATAACTAACATCCTCTCCATCCCCTTCCAATAATGCATTCCAATTTACTGGTCCGCGGACACAAGCGACACATCGAAATCACACCGTAAACAATACGTTCTCGTTCGCCTCATATTTATTGTAACTTTTATGCCCGATTGCATCGTAAATTAAATTAAATGACCGACCAGTTGGCCAGGACGTTAAGCATTGTGAAACATTGGAACACTAATTGGACGTCGGAATTGACAATAGTCGATTATATTCCTCATATAAATATAATATATCGCATGACATGGAGGACAAATATGTATGTATATATTACATAAAGTGACCAGATTCGTGGCCAAATACTTATGAGCGCTAGTAGATGTTGTCCGCAAAAATATGCATATTTATTTAATTAGCAATCCTTGTTAAGCTCTTAATCTTAAGCACTTGTTGTCTAGACTAAATTTCTTGTCGAGCTCTGAGATATTACTACATCCAACCTAAATACATACGAATACATCCAATGAAATTTAAACGAATCTATTCTTATTGCCATTCGAATACATAATCGTTTGGCAATGTTCTCAGTACAAATAATTAATAATTCTTTAAATATCCAACCACAAATATATCACAACCGAAAGACTAATGTATCCCAATGTGTCCCCAATTATTCTCGTTTCAAATTAACCGTTTATTGTATTTCGAAATATGCCGTCTACGAAGTTAAACACGCGACAACAACTGTGCTGCGACAACAATTACACCGCCCTACCTTAGTTTTCCCGTTTCCTTTTCTTTGTTCAATTAGTTCTTTTCTATCCTCACAGGCACATTTTATGATTAAAAAGACAAAAGCTTAGGATTATTAATCGATTTAGGCGGCGATGGGCTGTTGTCTACCCAGCGCTAAAAATATATTTTGGCATCATCGCAGTTCAGAACGAATTATTTAAAATAAGCTGCCATTATAATAGCTGCTAGCTACGCTATATACATGTTAGAATATCACGGTTGTCATGCGGTTACCACGTCCTTGTTCCATCTTCTTCTTGTGCGTTAGTTAAAGGTGATGAACGCAGGCATATGTTGGTCTCTCCGCCATGCTATGGTTATTTTTACACAACCTATACATATTAAGAATGTAATTCGTTTGGATCCTTTTCCCAGACAAACGTCTAAATATATTTTATACTTATACACACATAGTCTGGACGACACGTTCTACTCCTTGAAGAGAAAACTGTAATAACTTAGAATAAAACAGACTACGGGCAATGATGATATCCGCTATGTAAACAATTGTCGTGGAACAGTCTGGTGTTAACCGGAATGTTCCGATTCATGCTTCATTTTTTTCAAGATGAACTATGCCATAATTTTTCAATTATAGTTTTTCGTGATTTTGGCAAGTTCCAGAAAACGCGGCGAAATATGACTCCAGAGACATCAAAGTTGATATACAATTTTTAAAAACACTGTCATTTTAAATTACAGATAAATGCATTAAAATTTATTTTTCAGGTTGGTCGAAGAGTTCCGAATATCAATATTCATATTAGCTACTTCTTGGTGAACATGGCTCAAGAAACTGTAGTTCCAGTCAAAGTCTTTGCTATGCAGAACAATTAAGTGAAGATAACTACGAAGGAGCGTTTTTATATTCGCGGAATGGGGGATAAGAGGTGGAAATAAAAAAACCAAATTATTTTTCTTTTTCAATATATTCACCTGCAAGACGGATACATTTTTCACATCTTTCAATTAATTTATTTATACCCTCATAAAAAAATGATTTCTCCTTATCTGCAAAATACGCCGAAACTGCCTCCTTGACTTCATCATCGGCAGTAAATTTTTTACCCCGCAGCTCTTTTTTCATTTTCGGAAACAGGTAATAATCACTCGGGGCCAGGTCTGGGCTGTAGGGTGGGTGATTTACAATTTCGAAGCCCACCTTATGCAGGGCAGCTAACGCAACGCGGCTCTTGTGGATGGGCGCGTTGTCGTGCAAAAGCGGCACACCTTTCGTCAATTTTCTCCGTCTTTTCTCTTTAATGGCTTCTTTTAGTCGCTCTAATATTGAAGCGTAATATTTTCCGGTTATAGAAACACCTTCATTTTTATAATCAATCAACAATATTCCTTCCGAGTCCCAAAATACCGTTGCCATGAGTTTCCCAGCTGATTGTGACACTTTAAACTTCTTGGGAGGTGCTGTGCCCTTTTTACGCCACTGCATGGAGTCTTGTTTGGACTCAGGTTCATAATGATAAACCTAAGTTTCGTCTCCAGTAACAATTCGACTCAATACGCCATCCTTGTCTTCATGAGAGAGGTCCAAAAATGCACGCGAACACTCTACGCGCTGTTGTTTTTGCGGCGGCGTGTGCATTCTCGGCACCCATCTTGCGGTGACCTTAGACATGCCGAGATGATCGTGTAGGATTTTAAAAATTGTTATATCGCATACTCCAACCATTTCTGCGAGTTGTTTCTTCTTTAGTCGAGCATCTTCGAGTACAATTTTTTCAACTTTTTGGATAAGTGCTGGCGTGGTCACCTCAATGCTCCTGCCCGGCCTCGGGTCGTCTTTAAGGGATTTCCTTCTTTGTTTAAATAAACTATGCCACCTGTACACCATGGTTTTTCCCGGACAAGAGTCGCCGTAAACCAATGACATCTCATTCATTATGGTCGCGACTGATTTTCCTTGCCTGGTAAAAAACTTTATAACGGCACGATATTCGATTTTCTCCATATTTCACTTTTCACTCCTGATTATGTTACTTGGTTGACGATAGCTCAAAGACTAACTGTCTAATAACAATGAAACTTCGTATTTATACTAATTATGAGTTGCTACATAGGCCACGACCCCAATGCGCCTAATCACCCCCTTACAACCCGCTCATTCCGCGAATATAAAAATGCTCCCTCGTAAGTGGCGATTTGTATTGTTCTATTTGTTAAACGAAACGCTCTACATCAGGACTCTCCAACCAGGGGGGGCACGCCCCCATGGGAGGCGTAGAGAAATATCAAGTGGGACGAAATCGGTACGTCTACATTTCCGAATAACGCATAGGTAAATTAACTGTTCCGAATTGCCATTCAAACGCTGCTATACAAGATTCGACAAGTGACAACACGACATGAGACGTACACCTCCGCCAAAAAAAAATCCACTAGTCATTTTTCTCAATTTTAATTTTGTATTGAGATTATTCATGATATTTTTTTTCTTTTCTTTCGCACGGCTCTATTACGCCCTTGCCTTCGGCTCGGACCGAAATTTTACCTTGTATTGTCAACGCCATACTGCATCTGTATGGTAATGAACTATTATTAAATGATATCGAAGGCTTCCACGGTCTGAGTCTCTGTTATGAGGGCTTCCGGGTTTTGACCGCGTCATAGTAAAGTACATATATACAATACAAAATAAAATAAAGCAAAAATGAAAAAAAAAAATTACAAAAAATATATATACAACTTACTCAAACTCGACGTTTCGCCACTAATGTAAGTGGCTTCTTCAGGAGCAAAACAGGTGAGGGGCGCCAGAAGGTCACGGTAACTCGACGTGTCAACCACGCTAGAGGCCAAAACCTTCTGGCAAAGTTGAAGATGGACGTGCAGGGGTATATATACCATTGTGCAGGGAAGCGGAACGGTGAGCGCGAGGCAACGATGCGGAACAGTGAACACGGGTCGAAGAAGCAGAAAGGACGGGTTTCCAAATGCTGGATAGTGGGTAACCAATATCGCGATTGAGATTTTGAGGATGTCTCTGGATCTCGTTAGCTTCCCTTACCTTTCGTGGAAAATAGCGATGAGACTTGCTTACAACAGATACCTGATCAAAACAAATTTTATGGCCCGTATCTATGAAGTGTTCGGCTAAGGCTGAGTGTGTTGAGGAACGTGACTTAACGTACCGTTGGTGTTCCTTGATTCTAGTTTGAATAGAACGTCCAGTTTCGCCAATGTACACTGAGCCACAGTCACAGGGAATTTTGTAAATACCTTTATGGGAGAGAGCAGGGCGAGTGTCCTTGGGCGAAGGAAGAATTTGGGAGATCTTGTTTAAAGGTTTAAAGATGGGTTGGATATCTTGCTTACGAAGAATTCTACCGATGTGATCTGTAACGCCATGGATGTAGGGAAGAACGATGGTACTTAGCTGATTACTAGATTCTGGTGCTACCTTAGGAGACCGTGGATGAATGTACCTATTTATGACCTTTTGTATGTTGCCGGAGGTATAGCCATTCTGTAAAAGAGCAGTTTTTACATGTTTCAATTCTTTGTCGATGTTGTCGGGTTGGGAAATTGAGATCGCGCGATGTACTAGAGAGCCGATTACCGATTGCTTTTGTGCTAGATGATGATGTGAGCTGGCATGAAGATATCGGTCGGTATGTGTGGGTTTCCTGTACACGGAGTGACCTAAACAACCATTTGGGTTTTGCTCCTGAAGAAGCCACTTACATTAGTGGCGAAACGTCGAGTTTGAGTAAGTTGTATATATATTTTTTGTAATTTTTCTTTTTCATTTTTGCTTTATTTTATTTTGTATTGTATATATGTACTTTACTATGACGCGGTCAAAACCCGGAAGCCCTCATAACATGAACTATTATTAAATTGACAATTCATACATGGGTTTAGTTATATATACAGGGTGTCTCTAAAAGGTGCGAAAAAAACACTACCACACACTTTTGAGGGTGAAATATGGCGACCTAACCCAACTTACCTCAATCCAAAAGTGGATGCTTTCGGAGATACAGAGTGTCAAAAGTTCAATTTGGTTTCAGTTTTTTATAAATCATTTCTGTAATAATTGGTATATTGTCACAATATTTGTGGGATAAAAAATTTAAATCTGCTCACATTTTCATTGCAAAATGTAAAGGGCGCCACCTGCGGCATATTGTAACAATTTAAAACGTAATAACTTTTTTGAGACACACTGTAAGGTAACATATCAGTAGTCGACACTTAACCAGGAGTCGACACTCTAAAATTTAAATTTAAATATTAAGCTTGGAGGAACATATGTTGCATAATAGTCAGTCTTAAAATATATGTGGCCCCATCTACACTAACAACAGTATAAGTACCATAGGTCTGACATCACTAGAATAAATACGGCGTTTTGTTTTTACACGCGTTGTTGTGTTTACTCTGTTATTCGAAATTTTTGTTAGTGGAAGTGCTTAGAAGGTAAGAAGAGTGTTTAAATTTTATCTAATTAGTTTGCAGACAAATCGGTGTGTTTTAAAGTACTCTCAATAATAATTACTTACAAACCATTAGTGCTTAATCAGTGGTTGACACAAATATGGGAATATAAACTTAAAGAAGAATGTCTGCCATAAAACGTAACATATTTAATTATGAGGAGGCTCAAATGACGAAAGCATTAGGAGGTTCACGGGGTATTCCTGTTGCTACAGCCGCCAAGCGTAATGGCGTTCCTCGCGTTACTGTATAAATCAAAAGGAAAATCCACAAAAGAAAGACGTATGGGACCAGAAAGGGCCTTATCTAGTGCTGAGGAAAGGATACTTGTTAAATGGGTAATATCCATGAGCAAAAACGGATTTCCTATAAAAAATAGCCAGCTTTTGAGAAGCGTGGAACAGTTGGCAAAAGAACTAGGTCACGATAATGTATTTGAAAATGGTCGGTTGGCTTGGTTGGCTGCAAAGATTTAAAAATCGCCATCCAGAAATTAGGACAGCACAAAATTTAATTAAAACCCGGGTTTCCGAGACAAAAGAAAATATAATGGGTTGGTTCAAGGAAGTAAAAGAAACTCTTATAAAGTCTGGAAATGAGCAAATATTGCTAGACCCAAAGAGAGTATTTAATGGCGATGAAGGCAAGAGAAGGTTAGTTATTGAGGGCGAAATCATTCCAACGCCTTTTAAGAATGCCCTGTTCTGGCCAAAATTAGAACAAAAGGAAATCAAAAAACGAAAAAAAGAAAAAAATCCCTTTGTGGCCACATCATAGCAATGGTAAATGTACCATAAAAGAAAAAAAGGAACGAAATTTGAAAAGGAAAGGATAAAGATGGCAAGAGCTGCAGAAAGAATGAAATAAAATAGAGGAGAAGCTAAAATTGGTAGAACAAAAACAGAATAAAAATAAAACACTAGCAAAAAACGAAAGAAGAGAGATAGTTCTTCTCATTCTGAAGAAGCAGAAGAGTGGATTGATTCTGGTGATAGTGAGGATGACCTCAGTGACTTTGTAAAAAGCAGCAATGATGATTATAGAAAAGGCGATTTTTTATTGGAATTTCAAGGTAAAAAGAAAGTGCACAGATATGTTTGTTCACTGCAAGACACTTTAGAAGAGGGTTTAGAGTATGAAGTCTGAATTACTGTAATGAATCTAAAACTATATTTAGGCTGAATGAAAGAGATGTTAGTTTCGTACCTAAAGATCAAATTATTAAACGACTTCCACAGCCATCTGTAAATTGCTCTGGTGATAGAGTCAAATATGAATTTGAGCATTCTTTAAATGTTGATGGTTAAAATTATGTATCAATGCATTATATTCCTTAAACTTTAAATAAGTCTAAGACTGATTTAATGTAGAGTGGAAGTACTGGCTGTACAACGTTAAAGTCAAAATATTATGTTTGATTTTTGGCTGCCTATCCCAATAGTCCTTCCTTTTGACTGATTTAATGTACGTCAAAGACTGATTTTTTTAATTTTTGTAGTGTCAACTACTGATCTTTTCATAATGAAAAATTATTTTTATAAAGACGAATATATTGTTTTTTAGAGAAATTTGCCCTTTTTATTGTATTGGTATATATTCTTTGTTTAAATAAAAGTGCATATGAAGCGTTCAACTGAAGTATTTTTTTTGTGTTTTAATTTTACTTCCGTGTGAGTCTTAACAGTGTCAACTAATGATGATTTGCCTTATTTAACTTTTCAATAAAAATTCCTATTCTCCAATGATTTTTACCTAGAAAAGGTATACCTGGTTGGAGGTGATTGGAGCAGCCGTTTATGAGTAATCTGGATATAAAAAATTCTAAGCTAAGTGGCCTACAATTAAACAACATCAGGCCAGAACTAATTTTGAACAATTTTGATTACCCAACAAAATCACGTTCTTTGAGCATGTTAAATAAATAATAGTACCAACCTGTACATTAAAAATAATTAAAAAAAATGTTTGTTAATGACTCAGTAATAATGGCTGTTAATTGTGTTAACATTACCTACACTCAACTGGATATTCTAACCAATACATCCAGGACTTCCATCACTTCTCACCATTTAAACTAATACATACAACGTGCATCGCAGACTTACAAGGACAACGACTCGATTTCCTTTCGATAGGCATCAAGAAGTCTGTGTGAATTTTACATTGATAAGGGTTCCATGCTTATGTTGCTGCGGATGTAATAGATGTCGTATTTTTCACCCGTACATCTTAATTAATATTTACAGTTAAGTTTCCCTTAAAAATCCGTAGAAAGTCGGTTCTCACGTTTTACTTATTCGAACAGAATGAATCACTCCGCTGCTCTTGTAACTAGCTCTAGTTAGGTAAATTACATTTTAAATTAAGGTAAAAAAAAACTCCCCTGGTGTTAAATGCGAAAATAAGCTTTACCCGAGCTTAAAAAAGAGCAGATAATTTGAGAAACATCAACTTATTGTGTACCTCTTCCTCTGGTTCCTTTTTTTTCCCTCGGTGATATCTCTCTCGTTTACAGGCGCGATTTCTGTTTTCGGTGATCCCCCTCTCGTACAACAGTCGGCAAAAAACTTTTGAGTAGGGAGGACGTTTTAATGCAGGGACTTTCACCTCAACGATCCTGAATATTTATATTGCATATCTCGACTTCATTAAAAGTTTCCACATTTATACTACATGGACAGAGTTTGTAAATCCGACCGTATTTATTTAGCCGTTTCTACTGCTTTCGTCGCTATGGACCTCCGCACAAAACGTTGCCGAAAATGTGGGTGATGCTGTGCAGAGTACCTACAAGCAATCTCTTTAGGTCTAATTTATCTCGCAGGGTACCGTTCAAAATTTAATTTAACCTCGTCGTATTTTGTTTTTATATTGAACATATTTATATATATACACTACGGCACAAAAAGAATGTCACCCTATGTAGTAGGTATATATTATTTAAAACTGATTCTTAATTTAAATTATCTTCAATTTTTTTGTATTTATAAAACAAGTACACATCGGGGTTACTGTCATTTCCAATATCACTTCGATCTTCGTTGTGTTTTTTTTTTCTCCTTATATTTCCAGGAGAATCGAACTGCTATCCATATAAGGTGTAGTTGTAACGTTTACGCCAATAGAATTTTATTAATTCCGAGCGCCTCTTGCTCTTATATGATACCGGTTTCCTTTAAGGCCATCGAAATCCGACTTTTTTTCCACCTAACTGCAGAAGTATTACAGTTTTTGAGCGAGTATGTAGTTGTGAGAGGTCGAATTACATAAAGCTTCGCTTGATGGGACAAGAATGGCCGAACGTATTCGTCTTTGTTAATCGATAAAAAAAAGGTATCGAGAAGAAAAACCTTAAACGGAACGGATCAAGTTAGTTAAGGAACTAGGCGAGTAGTCGTTGGATTTTAGTGCGTCGTTTACCCATTGGAACTTGTGTAGGAAAAATCTATGGTACAACTATACATAGTAGGCTATATAGTTGTATGGTTATTGTGTTGATTTTTTTTTATTCTCTGACAGCACTCGTTATTTAAATTATTAAATAATACAGAGGGAGGTGTTTGAACACCAAAAACATATGATGGATTTCAGAAACTCTGTTAGATGTAACTTCAAGGTCGAATAAAACTTAACCAGTGGGTTAATTTAATGGTGAACATCTTTTATAATAATGAAACAAGAAGTTGTCATACATATTTTTAGCGTTTGACCACATGTTAAAGTCTTAGAAATGTATAACGAGTTTTAAAAATATCAATAACCTCAAGGTCAAATAAAACTGAGCCAGTGGACGGTCAAAACCATAATTTTCGATTTTTTATAATTTCGAGGCATAAAACGCCAAGTTGTAACATTTTCAGGATTTGACCACCCCTCTCCACAAGATCATAAAACAAAGCGATAAAGTTTAGACACTCTGTTAGATATGACTTCAAGGTCGAATGAAACTTGTCCACTGGCTGGTCAAAACCATAGTTGTCGATATTTTGTAGTTTAGAGATATGAAACAATGACGTTGTAAGACTTTCAGCGTTGGGCGATCGCTTAAAGTTTGTGAACAATGTAACGAAGTTTTCTATGTTCAGCTTCAACGTCGAACAAAACCTAAAGGGTGGATTGTCAAAACCATATTTCTTCTTCTTCTTCTTCTTCTTAATCGTGTACCTTCCTACCGTGAGGTGTAAGGCAGTTTGAGTTGAAGTTTTTCATTCCTTCTCATATTTTTCTCTCTCCACAGTTTCCTGATTATTGTTTCTTCCTTTATTCCTTCCCATTGAATACCTCGCTTTTTGGCTTCTTCTCTTACTCCGTCTTCCCACGTTTTCCTAGGTCTTCCTCTTGGCAGTTTATCTGTTGTTTTTGTTTCATATACTCTTCTTGGAAGTCTTCCCTCTGGCATTCGGCAAACATGTCCGAACCATCTTATCTGGTTTTCTCCTATTTTGTCGTTTACGTTGTTGTCTAAATGTCTCATTTCTTATTTTATCTCTTCTTGTTTTGTTTTTAATCTTCCTGAGGAATCTCATCTCCATTGATTTTATTCTTGATTTCCGTTTTTCTGTCAACCTCCACGTTTCGCTAATGTATGTTATTATTAAAACCATAATTACCGATTTTTTGTAGTTTAGAGACATGAAGTTTGTTCTTAAAAAAAATGTTGGCAATTCTTTTCCCGAACTTTTGAAAATGTAAGAAATGGTCAAACGTGGTCAATGATGATTTATATGTCTCTAGTGGCAGTCTAAACAAAAGTTAGTCGATCGAAGTCGGTGTTGGTCAATATACGGCCATTATCCGTCATTTGGGCATATTTTTACCACTTATTGTGCTTAGAAACCAGTTTGAATTGTAATTCGACAGGTGTGAGTAAAATAAAAATATTGGTACTAACTATTTTTTCAAAAGTATGGTTTCATTAGAAAGATTGAACATTTACATTTACAGTACGCTATCCGATCAACCCAATTATGAAAATTTTTTTCGATTATTTGTGCTTGAATGTCATGAATGGCAACTTCGATTTCGTCTTTCAAGGCTTCAGTCGTATCTGAATAGTTAGCGTAACATTTATCCTTACCGGCTCCTCACAAAGGCGGGCAAAGAGGCGACTAGTTGACATCAGAATTTCGGCTGATTATTCGATTTTCGAAAACAGTGAAACGAAACGTCATCCCAGTCATCAATTTGTGGAAACAAAAAATTTGCACCAAACAGTTACTCGTTTTGGGTGCATCGGCTTCTCAATGATGACGTTTAGATTTTCTGAACCCCAAATGCGACAATTTTGCTTATTGACATAGCCTCCGATGAGGAAATGGGCTTCATCTGAAAAGATGATTTTTCATCTTCGGCCAAGCGATCTCCAACGCATTAGGCAAATCGAAAACGGATCGGATGGTCATGAGGCTTCAGTTCTTGTACTAATTGAATTTTGTAAGACTTAATACCGAAGTCTTTATGCAAAATTTTTCTCAGAGAATTGGAGAAATGTTCAGTCCCTGAGAACGATGACGAGGAACGCTTGAAGGGACCTTCGCCAAGCGGCACTTTCACTAAGTCGGTATACCATCCCGATTACTTGGTGTCCAATGCTAAGCATGGAAGAGGAATCATTCTTATCTGGTGTTTTTGGTGATAGAGTCGAATTCCAACAAGATAATGCTTCGTGTCACAAATCAGAGAATACGATGCATTGATTTAGAGGCATAGTCTTGGCCAGCATAGTAAATCATCGAAAAAAGGATTAAAATGTTTGCCCCAAAACTTGATTTTTCACTTGGAAAACGAAAAATTCCATAAATCATAGGATGCCCAATACTTTTGGCCAAAACTGTACATACATTTAAAATCCATAAAAAAAAAGTCGTAACAAAAGAAAGTAAATACATCGAGAGGAACCGCGTATGAGACGTATTTTCCCAATTTATGATTTCATCCCCCTGTATATGTAGATAACACTTTTTTATATTATCACATCACCAACCATAAACTGGGAGAATAAAACTCGAATATCGAGTGTTGGGCGTAAACTTTCGTACCATATCATCGTGAATAAAACAGTGAGCATAAGAGCACGATTTTATGTCTATGTTCTTAGTATTTATCACAGTAGAGATGAGTTATGTTTTAAATATTTTATCCATACTATATAAACTTTAAAGATCACTAAATGAGTATAAATTTTGTTTGCAATCATATAGCAATGAATTTATATGTGTAATAGCAAATAAATATGTAGTTAACGGCTGTTTTTTCTCTTTTTTTTCCATTTATAAATTGATATTTCAAGGTAATTAATTTAATTACATACGTTCTACGTCCTGATGTTGTATTAGTAATTGGCAATTACAGAGAATCTTCCTTAGATACCGTGATGACGTAAGTATAAACATCAAGTAATGGCAACCCGATTTATTGTTAAGATTGCAACTCAAGGTCTGTGTATAAGAGCTTTAAATAGGAACCGTAATCAGCTAACGGAACGGAATTAAAAAACAGGTACTTAGTAATGATTCTGCTACTATAAACTATAAACACGTTGTGTTTATTCCTTATTTACGACACGAAAATTATCGTTGTCGTTCTTGAACGTTTGAACGGCAGATCGATGCATAATGCGATAATAATTTCCATTAATTAAGAAAATATAGTGTAGAGAAAACGGAGTTGCTTTAATTCATGATTCGCAGTAGTTGATGCAAGTTCTTAAATTGTTTCGCATGTGGTACGTATTACATTCTGATGAATTGTAAAAAAATTCTTGCCTACGTAAATCGTAAACTCACATCACTGGGTCTATTTTGGCTCCGCTCCAGGACATACACGTATACGTTCACTAATATAATGTACTTTAAATTAAATATCTGCAGACATTCATGTTATTGAAAAAGCTGAATGTATATTACGCAGATATGTATAATAGCCTAGTTTAAACAGCAGAAGATTAGGAGTTAATGTGTATAATTTGTTAAATATCAATGAAGAGTCATTTAGAGATTGCACACATATTTTGGAAATGCTTTTAAATCTTTAACTCGGCTAAATTTTTATAACCCGTCATTATAGTGTAACCTTAAAAGGTGTCAAAGTTATAACTAGAGTCGACAAAAAGGGGCAAGTTTCAGTGCAGTGCGGAGAACAACATGCAGTGCTCGGAATTTTCAAAAATGAGGAAAATCTATAGACCTTGCAGCCTGTAATATCTGGTACAATGATGAAACCTACATTTTGAAACATGCTAGAACTTTGCTACGATGAGCCTTATCATCCTCTCCAGAAAACAACTGGAGCTCGATAAGTCCAGCTCTGCGGTTGAACAAAGTTCATCAAATGAATGTTGGTAGTCAACAACTGCCTAATGTCACTCCCTATTTATATTGCTAGTCATAACACAATACTATACAATCCTCGTAAATAACAAAAGGCTGAAATTGTAGAGGTTCTTGACAAACAATAAGGCATGTTGCCTACTAATAGCAACCCAAAAATTTTGAGGAAGAATAGGAATGGCGAATTGTTCAAAACTTAAAAAGTAAACAGTCAAAAAGAGTAGATATCAAATGATAGCAGGGGTATGGCTCATTGGTTTTATTTAAGGAGATAGAAGACTTTCTTTGAGGAATCCAGAAGGCACATAAGTTAGTCGGGATATTTTGTATTAACCTTGCATTCTAGTACATAAGTCATACACACGCAGCTAGCACCTTTCTTTTAGAATACAAAGAAATTTTTGAACAGAACTGCATTTTCCCGATTATTTTGATGAACACACTCTTTTAGTTTGAACATTTGAAACCTAAATCACATTGGTTTATAAGCCATTTACAATAAACTACAATTAGACCTATCCAAATTTAAACCATGCTTAGAGCCAAAAATGTATGGCAATTCACAGCTTACAAGAACTAGTAAAGGGCCGGTTAATAATCAAGTACTAACATTGATTTAAGACTATCTACTGTTGCTGCCGTTTATATACGAGGGCGACCTGAAACGTTTCCGAAATCGACAAGAAAATCACGGTATTGGTGTGGTTTATTTTTCGATTTAGTCTCCTCATGCTCAAAATTTTGTCTAGGATATGGCCAACGCGTTCCTCTGAGATGCCTGTTGTCTCTGCTATCTCTTTCAGCATCCATCATGTATCTTGTCGACCATTCGTCACTTGTGCTTGTTCGACCACGTTGGAACTCACTCACCCAGACGCTAATGGTCGAAAATGATGGAGTAGATCCGAAATGAACCTTTAGTAAAATATTTCGAATTTCCGTGGCCGTTTTTTCAGCCATCCAAAAGTGTTTTATCGCTGTACGAAATTCATGTTTGCGTAATCGCCTGACTTGGTACACAAAACACACTCTTAAACAACAACTATTGACAATAGACGTTTGAAATTTTGACAGCTGCTATAAAAAAGGTTGCCCTTGCTGACTAATGAATTCACTTTCAACATTTCAGGTCGCCCTGGTATTGTATTTGACGTGTTTTGTATGTTGTATATGTTAGCAAATCGTTAAGAATAAAAATTTTATCTACATACATATCTACTATGTACATTAATTTTCATTACAAACAATATGTGACCTTCTTTACGATGATTGTGACCTTATCGATATAAAAATGCTAACTACAAAGAAGAAGATGATCTTACCCTGATGATATCACAACACAACACCATTGTACAGTGACCTTCAAAGGTATCCGGACACGACTAGATAGAGAAATTATTGTTCCTTATAGTAGCAGATGTCAATGATAATAAAAACATTTCATTTATATGTAATGTAATTAGTGTAAATAGTAGATAAATGTAGTTTTGAGATTTATAAAAGCCTTCTGCAGCTTTCGCTGTTTTCTTACTGATAACATAATAACCCTAATGTCAGCAGAAAATTTAAAACGAATTACTCAAAAACTACTATGGGCGAATCAAAGTGAGCCGGTTCCGCATAATAAGGACGATGTAGTAATTAAAATTAGCTCTTAAAAATATATGTCATATATAGTTTTAGTAATACTGTACATCCTTTTGTAAACGTTTTTCGCATGAAAATGTGTACCCTAAATACTTCTTCTTAGTAGAAAGCAAAATACATATATTAAAGAAAACCGCTTAAACGGATTAGACATGTACACTGCCGCTCAGTGAAGTTCGGTCAGTTAGTAAAAAACATAAAAATACAATCAGAATTTAAAAAAAACGAAAGTATATTATTTCTATAAATACAAAAGCAATAAAAATACAAAATCAAACTATTCTTATATAAAAAATGAAATTATAACATGAAAAGTATGAGAAATTTATTACATTTTCTTCTCATCGAATCCACCCTTGGGGCTTATAACTGCTCGAACTATTCTGGGTATGCGATCTGTAAGTTTTTGAATCACTGACTGGGGGATATTGGTCCACTCAGTTTGCAAAATGGCCCATAAATGTTCAGTCGAAGTTGGACAGACTTTTCTTACCCTACGATCTAACTCATCCCACAACAATTCAATAGGGTTTAAATCCGGGCTTTGTGGAGGCCACGTCATTATATTAAGAATATTTTCTTCTTCTGTTGTCGCAAATAGTTTTTACATAACAATACCGTATGTTTCGGGTCATTATCGTGCATAAATTTAAAATTTGGCCCTATTAGCCATAACCCGGAAGATACGGCATTTTCTTGGAGGATGTCCAAATAATGTTATTTTTTCATAACTCCCACAACTCGGCGTAAATCCCCCGTGCCTGCCAAGGAGGAGCATCCCCACATCAGCACAGAACTCTTCCCTTGCGTTACAGTGGACACAATACAGTGCGGGATCATTTTTTCTGTCCGCGGTCTGCGTGCGAATATTCGTCTGATCTGCCCAAACACTTCAAATTTAGATTAGTCCCGCCAGAGCACCTTCCGTCAATGTTCCACTGACCAATTTTGATATCTGCGTGCCCACTGTAGTTGGTTTGCCCTGTTTCCGCGACGTAATAGAGGTTTTCGAACTGCAATACGCCCGTGAAGGTCCGCTTCCTGAAGGCGGCGTTTAACCGCACTCACGGAAACTTTTTCTCACGTCCGCGATTAAATTCAGACGTGGTTTGTGGTGCTGTTAATTTTCTATTACGCTTACTTAAGATTGTAATTCTCAAATCTTCAGCGTTGGTTGTAATTCGAGACGGTCCTGGGCGCTCACGATCTTCTAAAGCTCCTGTTGTTCGATATCGCTTTATGATATCGTTGACGGTCGAGCTGCTTAAATGAATTTTTTCAGAAATTTGTCGCACCGAGTAGCCTTCTTCAATAGTGTAATAACACTTGCTCGTTATTCCACGCCGGTAAGCTTTCCATGTGGCATTCTTAACACTTTTTCACTATTTTTATTATAAAACAATAGCGACGCGCGCGCTAGTAGTCAATCGGAATACTGAAGCGCATTGAGACTCGTAGAATTGTGAAAGCAGCCTAGGGTTAGGGTCAGGTAGAAGTATTTAAAGTTCTTACTTAACCGCATGTCATAAACAATCCTAATTAGCAGATTACGGGTATTTCTAGACGAAGAATACAATGCATATTTTAATTTACAAAGTTTAATTTAGAATTTAGAATGAATATCAAAGCAAATGCGTATTTACTTTGTAGATGTAACAAAGGAAACTTTTCTGAATATACTCGATAATTCTGGTCTAATTTGGCTAATTTATAACATCGTCTGAAACTATTAAATTAAATTTTATTAAGTGACCAAACTTCACTGAGCGGTAGTGTATGTTCTGAGTATTTGTCGAATTTATGGGTGTTTAATTGGATATCCATTCCAAATTATATAGACACATCGAAAAAAATCATAATTATAGTAGGCTATGTGAATGGATTGTTACTTTCGCCACTTTCACTTAATGACATTTATTCCTTAACATTTAATTTGAACGATTGTGACAAATATTTCTGAGTTTATTAAATTACATTAAAATGAAAAAATAGTATTCAACACAGAGCAGAAAGCTAAAATGATCGAATGCTACTTCCGTACAAGTGCGAAAGTAAATGGCTAATGACAATATTCAATTCCAGAATCCATGGCCGATTTTCGTGAAGAATATCATGAATTAGTATTTGACTACAATAGTTCTTACAATGTTTTGACAAGATCTGTGCAGTTATTCAGGGAAACTGGTGACGTTGGTCGAAAAACTGGTAATATTGGAGTGATTCAGCATATTATTGATGAAAATCCAAAAACGTCCATTTCAGCAATGGCCCAACAGACAAACCTGTCCTATATGGCACATGCCAACATATTCTAAAGAAATGTTTACACTGTCATGTATACAAACTGCAATGTTTTCACGAGCTTCTTCGAGTGGATTATCCAAGATGAGTGGAATTTTGTCAATGGTTCCAAAATAATCTCAACAATGAGGATATCCTTGACATAGTTTTTTTTCTCAGATGAGGCTTGGTTTTATCTTTCCGGATATGTAAATTCATAGAATATGAAGCTGTGGTCATCGATAAATCCTCACTTTTTTGTTGAAAAATCATTGCACCCCAAAAAAATTGGTGTTTAGGTTGGAATATGTCGAAGAAGATTGGCGGGTTCTATTTTTTTTTAAGGTACACTTACTGCTGCACGATATCGTGACGAAATACTTGGCCCATTTATAAATCAACTGGACGATGAAGAATTAGAATTTGGCTATGTTTAGACGTAAATGGACAAAATTTTCAACAATTTTTATAGTTTTATGTACATATGTAGGATTATATAATATGATCCCCGAAAACCAACACAACCTATTCCTGTGAAGCAGATAACTGATGACGAGGACTGATTCAGCTACTCAATAAAAAAACGACTGATTTTCTAATCTATTCAATATCGGTTCTTTTCAGAATCAACACATTTACCTTAAAGGAAAAAAATACGATAGCTCTGTTATATATGCTTTAATATTTGTGTATTGTATTAGTAAATTGCTGTTTTCATTGATAAATAGGCTTTATCATTACGGTTATATTTTGCATACGTGATGGTATGATTGTGTTTTCGAACAGCTTCATATTTTTAGGTTAGTTTTCATATCTTTTCGCGTTATTTTTTCCCTTTTAAAATGGGCAGTGCTTCGCAAATATTATGTTTTTGCCAATAAATCGTTGTTATTAACACATTTCAACAACCACTAACTTCGATAGTCGTCTTCCCCGTAAAAATCAATCTGTCCTACTATCTTGTCAATATTAAATGAATTATTTATTTCTGTTTATATTGCAGTATCATTTCGAGGTTATAAACTTTGGTTACAATAAAATGTCAAATAATAAATGTCATTATGTAGTAGTTGCTAAAGCAACGATCAAAAATCAAATTTTTCGATGGCATAATAGTTATTTACGAACCAAGTGCGTGAAATCATATTTCGCGAATGAGTGACCAGTTTATGGACACGAATTCGCGAAATGTTTCACGCACGAAGTTTGTACAATATTTTTTGTACGAGAACTATAATAATAATACATATTGTTAAATACGTTATCG
Source organism: Holotrichia oblita (assembly GCA_023690525.1). Taxonomy (NCBI): domain Eukaryota; kingdom Metazoa; phylum Arthropoda; class Insecta; order Coleoptera; family Scarabaeidae; genus Holotrichia; species Holotrichia oblita. Next base: position 18,305,360 of record CM043017.1, read on the forward strand.
TTTATGACCATATTATTAAGGTTAGGGATTTATGATTTTAAAATGTCACTAAATTAATCAAGTTCCAGGAAGTACCAACTTTACTTTTACGCACTCGTGCTTAAAGTGACTTTTTACGCACGCAAATCGAATCGTGAAATGACAGGTTTTGATAAGCGAGTACAAAATACTATTTTTATGCTTTCAATAAATGAGTCACGTCACCAAGTGTCAAAATGTAGTGATATTACAGGTTATTATTTATACTGGCCATTATTCATACTGGCCATTATTCATACTGGTCATTATCCATACTGGTTATTATAAACACTGATCATTATTCATACTGGTCATTATCCATACAGGTTATTATTAATACTGGTCATTATTTATATACATAATTTTATGTTCGGCTGCCCTATTTTATACGATTTTATAGATTACGATACATACCCAACTACTAATCATTATTAGCAGCTGGGTATGTTGACAGTATTTTGTTATTTGTACAAACGTCAAATGACTTATTAAAAATGTCAGGGTTCCAAATTGAATAATAATAATAATAATGTGTATTTATTGGCATATAAACAAGAAAATACAACACAGTTTAACAGCATGTAACTAATACCATACTAGCCAATAAGACTAAATCGGCTTTAGATCCATAAGAGCTGGTCAGCGTTCTACCTTTAGCCTTGCAAGATGTACAAACTATACGAAATAAAATAAGAAAAATAATAATAAAAAAAAAGAAAACTTTAATACTATAGTGAAAATAAGGTATAATAAAACACAATAACCGAAGGAGAGCGGTATCATCATAATCAAAGCATCAAACAGTACATTTCCCAAGCCTCATCAATAAATTATCTCCCACCCGCACATCGTCATCTCAATCAAAGTAACAGTACTACTTAGCGTATTATTATTATTGCCCAGCAAGCAGCAGTTGAGTAACACAAAACCTCGTTTAAAAATTTGCAGGTTATGCTTCGGTATTGATAAGTATCCAGTCCCACGTGTATTACTATTCGTAAAGACTAATACAGTGTGGAGAATACGCCTGCTCCGCATATTCAGAGTGCTTGATAAATGAAGCTGGGCGCTTACTCCACGCCTACCACGCAGACCGAAGATTAAACGAGTGCATGAATTCTGTACTCCCTGAATTCTCCTTTCTTCTTGTTGGGTAATGCAAGAATGATAGATGGTCTCGCAGTATGTGAAATTGGACAGCACGAGAGCATCACAGAGCATCTTCCGAGTAGATCTTCATTAATTCTTGACTGCGCTTCTGCTAACTTGGGCGGTGGAAAGGAATAATACAGCTGAGTATCGTCAGCGTAAAGATGGTACCTACAGTGTTTTAGAACAGATGGTAGTTTCGAAGTATATATACTAAACAGCACAGGGCTCAGGACATCTCCTTGGGGGACTCCATGCAAGACCACTACAGGCGTAGAGGAGGAATTCTTAACCACTACCCGTTGCGATCGATTCTCGAGGTAAGATCTAAACAATTTTACTACAGAGTCATCCATATCAGCGCAGCCCAAGATAGACAGCAGCGTTGCATGATGTACAGTATCAAAGGAACGGCTAAAGTCCGTAATTTTGCCTACATCAGATTCAGCAATAATGTCATCCACAACATCAGTAAGCGCAGTGACACAACTATGGCTGGGTCGAAATCAGGTTTGTCGTATTGGCAAGACATCAAAGTCCCGAACAAACTCATTCAACTGGACTGCTACAGACCTCTCAAATATCTTTCCCATAACGGATAAAATGCTTATAGGACGCAGATCCTTATATTCTTCCACTGTTTAGGTTTTAGGGATGGGAATAACTAAAGCTGATTTCCAAATATTGGGATATACAGTCTGTTCAATACAGAAGTTGAATATGTGAAGTATATAGTCTTCCAGGTACGGCAACCAAATTTTCAGCATGTGAAGATTAATATTATCCATTCTCGCGGCATTAGACTTTATTTTGTTCACAGCATTGTAGATATCAATTAATTGTATCTGTGTAAATTTAAAGGTATCGAAGCGAGGCAAGCGATTACAATTACTATCCGCGGGTCGATCTAGAGGTGATTGAACAGAGGAATCAAAGTAATTGTTTATTTCATTCAGATTTAGTAAATCATCGGAATGCGGAAACTGCAAATGCTAGAGACTCACTTTTACCTAGTAAATCTAAGTTTCAGTTTGTGATATAGAACAAGTATTTCACCCACTTAACGCTACAGAAGATCGAATTTCTTAATTCTAATATTTTCATTTATGGTATGTTTAAGTATCTGCGTTTATATAATGCAATGTTATTGTAAGGGCGACAAACTACCCTTACACTCAGCAGGTATGGCAAGGTATGTCTGTATCTAGTCGTGTCCGGATAGCTTTGAACGTAACTGTACATACGATAGCCTCGAATAAAAACGAAGAAAACAAACGCAATTAATAATAATTGTGATCAAACAAATTAATAAGTGTTAGCTAGAATAAAAAAACGAACTTCTTTGTTCGTGTGTCTGTGTATTCCTAAGAAAACACATCAGAACATTACTCATTGATTCCGTAATATTGATTTTTAATTCACTTTTATATTCCATCGATATTAAAACAGCGAATGCGTCTAACAACTAAACAAACCCATAATGGCGTTAGGAAATATTGTACAAATAGGTTTACATCAATCAATTGTATAAATAGAAATGTAATGTACTAATGTTTATTGTAGTAATAGCATTGACAATTAAAGCATTTAAAGTGAAAATACTACAGCGTAAATAACAATACAGGATCTGCAAACCTTGCATAATGGTGTAAAACGCAAATAACAGGCGATACGGAGGTATAAACCTAGCATGTACGGACTCTTTCTTATCATCGAATGCAATTACTCGAATAAAGAGCTGTGCAAAAGTGGTATTAGTCAATTAGATGCGGCATTAAAATAATCAGTTTTATGTCTTTTAAATTTGATGTCTAGCTTATTGAACTTCGAACATGTCATTTCTTAACTATCCTTTTCTCCCCAAAACGTTACGGCTTTTAAGATTAGTACCGATTCTTCCTCTTAGTATGCAAGAAAACGAATACATGAATGAACGTTTTTTTTCAGCATTTGTAGTAAACATCATCAGAGGTAGGTGGTGGTATAGTAAATAGTGTAGTATTTTAAATTTAGCCGATATGTGCACAAAAATAATATGTTTGGCGTAGGCGTACGTCGTCATATGCTTATATTTAGTGACTGTCGGGTTAAAAATGCCTCTGCAATCGCGTTATGCGTACATACGTAAACATTACTTTCGCGATCGCGATCTTGATTCGAATGGACGTCGCAGAACGCAATTTACATCCGATTAAAACGAATATTTTCGCGATAAATCAATTTTCTTGCAGGGCTACCTCCACTTTTTTATTTTGCATAATGTGACTAAAGTCTTAAAAAGAAACTTTCGCCAGTTTGGCGCAATGAATGAATCGGATCAATTTGCTAGCGTGAAATTTTCAGGATATACTTTTTACACGACTGCAAGTGTCGGGTGGTTTCCCTCGATCACGCTATCTTAAAAAGGTTGCGTGCTTGCTGCGTACGGTGTACACTCGTAAATTTTATCTCCAGCAACGGCAATTTACATTGGCCTAGTAAATAGGTCAAGATCGGAATTCTTTTACCGCATCTCCTTCGTTCGATATTGCAAGGAAAGGAATTCTCAATTCAAATGCGTATATATATACAAGTGACTCCGAGGAAACTGGCTGGAGTATATCGTTTAACCGTTGAAACTAAGTTAAAGGACAATATTTTGGCCGAAGAAATATTGGACGTAAATTGGGTCAAACCATAAAAGCAAAATGTGAACTTAGCCATAATGCCAAAGAAAGGAAGGACGATCTCAATGAGAGAGATCTCAACCCCTTCACGGTTTTATTTATCGACCACGACCTTCTGAGGTACCATCTCAAGAAGATCGGCAACATAGACAATTTGCTGATACTGCTCGATAAACACCAGAATCCATTAGGTACGACTACGTATCCTTGGTCTGACAAAGGTATTAAGACCTTGAAGAGGCGCATCTGAGAACGGCTGATGAGTTATTGACAATGAACATTACCGATTGTGGCGCCACAATCGATGCCAAAATGGCGTCGAATGGAGGTATACCTGTATAGTTTTGTATAGGGACATACACTACCGTCCATAAATGAGGGTCGATGCACATATAAAAAAAATTACATAACTCTAAAAAAACAAAGTTGAATTCTTAAAAAATAAAGTAATATTTACAAATTCTAAGCCATATAATATTTAATAAAAAAATAAAATTATTTTAATTTATTCTCAGAAAAATATCCACCGCCACACTTAATAACTGCTTTACATATTTTAGGCATTCTTAATACAAGTCGTTGAAGTGTCTCTACTGGAATTGTGTTCCATGCCTCTTGGAGATGTTCCCAAAGCTGTTGTTGTGGCCGTGAACAATGTTCCCTCACCCTTCTATCCACCTCATCCCAAAGCAGCTCAATAGGATTGAGGTCTGGCGATTGTAGAGGCCAAATCATGTTAACAAGTATTCCATCTGCTTCTTTTTGCTGCAAATATTATAGTTTCTACAAAGTCGAGCAGAGTGCTTTGGGTCATTATCTTGCTGAAAATGAAACCCTTCTCCAATCAATCGCAACCCCGAAGGAATAGCATGCTCTTCTAAAATGACCTTGTACCGCTCTTTTGTTAATATTCCGTTGATTCGATGCAGATTTCCAACACCGTCGAAGGAAAATGCTCCCCAAACTAGCACTGAACCTCCTCCATGCTTTACGGTAGCAACAACACTATCATCACGCATTCTTTCACCCCGTCTGCGTCGAACGTAAACACTCCGATTACTGCCAAAAATTTGAAATTTTGACTCATCAGTCCATAACACTTTTTTCCACATATCGATGTTCCAATTTTGATGCTCTTTAGGCCATTGCAATCGTTTCAGACGGTTTTGTCGTCTCAGTAACGGTTTGCGAGCAGTAATGCGACCCTGTAACCGTGTTTTTGTTAAGCGCCTCTTTACCGTAGTAAGGGACACTGGCGTTTCGCGGCTTTCATTAAGTTGAGCTCGAATCTGTGGAGCTGTTAGGCGTCGGTTTCTTTTGGATATTACTTCCAATCGTTATTTTGGGTCTTCCGGAGCGCTTTCCGGAATGCGTTGTTCCTGTTGTCTTATAGCGTTTCACTGTTCCTTGGACAGCTCGGTAAGTTCATTTAAGTTTTTTCGCAATTTGCCGCAACGAATAATTTTCTTTATGTAAAGTAATGACAGCACTACGTGTCTCTGCACTCAACTCTTTTCGTTTTGCCATTCTTTCGCGATAAACAATTCTTTATCTTACGTACTCGTATCACAAGTTGATCGGACAGCACTAAAGCACAAACTAATACTTCTTCTATGATAAATGAGTGTTTCACATCCTAAATATCTAAATACTTCATTCGTAGAATAATTACGTAAATATTGCAGTAGTATAAGTGGCTTTACGGATTTCTTTCTATAAGAACGGACTTTGTACCTCTGCAGGTCATAAATGGATCAACAGAACTTTGTTTATTCTCATCTGAAAACTTGTTATTTATTATAGGGATTTATGCAATTTCCCTTTGTAAATATCTTGCAAACGTACCAAACATATTTTATTTAGTTTGGGGCTATTTGGGCAGGTAAATTACTAAAGTGGCGAATTTGTATGCTACTGATCCCTCATTTATGGACGCTAGTGTATAACGTTTCAAACATTCGCCACAGTTTAATTTTATGTTGACTTCAATTTCTTCATAAAGAAACGACTTTCATTCAACAATTTTTTGTTAGAAAAGGTAATTAAAATAAATTAAAGTAGTCTGCAGGCTTTCACGGCCGCTGTTGATGGCTGCTCTTCGGTTCTCGGGTGCTCTGCCGTGTAGAAAGGTCGTGGTACTTGACGTTTCGACGAAAATTACTTTGACCTGTGTTTGCGTAGTTTTCTTCCGATTTTGTCCGTACATCCTTTAATGTATGGCAGGCAGGTCGTTCCAATGGTGTTCGTTAGTTCCTCTTTATGTTTGGGTTACTTTCTGATGGTTGCGTGATTTCCTTGAGTCTGTAGTTGTTCTGTTATAGTGTGATGTTGGAGTTCAGCTTCAAGATGTTCTTTATCTGATATCGTCGTGGCTCTGTGTACTAGTGTGTTCAGGATACCGTGTTTCTGTGCTGGGTGATGGTGAGAGTTTGCGTTGAGGTAGCGGTTTGTATTGGTCGGTTTACGGTACACCTGGTATCCCAAAGTTTGATCTTCCTTCCTCTTTAAAAGTACGTCTAAGAAAGGGAGGGTGCCATCCTTCTCCAGTTCCATAGTAAATTGTATTTTCTTGTGCTGTGTGTTGAGGTGTTCCAGAAACTTCGGTAACGTGTTCGTCCCATGCGGCCATACAACAAAGGTGTCGTCGACGTATCGGTACCAGCATTTCGGTTTAAGTTCACATGATGCGATGGCGGTGTCTTCAAATGCCTCCATAAAGATGTTTGCTAGTACTGGTGACAATGGTGAACCCATGGCGGTTCCCTCTACTTGTTCATATAATTTCCCATCGAAGGTGAAGTAAGTTGATGAAGCACAAAGTTCTATCTCACTCACAAAAGACAGACGGGCCATAAATTTGATTTTGAGAACGTTATTTTATGTGTGGTATGTGGTTCGTTCTAAAACCGACGTAGACACCAGGTGCAGAGGTCTTCCAGACGGAGATCAATGCCATTGGAAGAAGTGCTCAACGGAACTTGAACAGGAACTAATGAAACCAAAGCATTGCAATTTTCTTCGATCGTCTAACAGCTATAATGGTCGTAGAGACACTTCAAGATGTTTCTTGAGAACTACAGCAAGCGTAGAGCAAAAACCTTGCTAGAACTAAGTAGAAACAGACTGCATCGTCACAGGTTTTTTTACAAGGCATTCTCACCTTGGAGAACACATGACAAGGATAAGTCTGAAATAAAATAGCGACTGGAGAATCTGCGGAAGCTCGAGCCAATTATCTCGGCAAAAACGTCATAGACGAAGAAGAAATACCTTTTCTAGAATCATCACAGTTATTGCAGTTTATTAAAGCTCTTAGACTGGATGGGGAACTCTGAGAGCGAGCAAACCCCAGCAGCAACGGGGCATAATAGATCAATAGGACGCAGTGCATTATCACTCTCAACTAAATTTACATTTAAATCTAGTCTAGAATTCTCTTTGTGTGAACGTTTGTTTGCGAGAAAAGAGGGCAGTGCAATACTCGTTTTCAACTGCACAAAACTTTATGAAACAAACACAAAACTTTAGTATATTACAATATCCATTATTGTTAGTCATAGGAATTTTTGACGATAAAAAGCGGCCATCACAAAACTCCGATGCTTAATATATCACAAGATCCATTATCATTTGTGCTGCTTGTACGAAAATATCAATTATGGAGTGCCGCGAGCATTTGACAATCGCACATTTTTTACTTGTAAACAAGAACAGCACAAAATTCGTTTTTGTTTGTTGTATGAAAAGTTGTTACATGGAGGGAGATTTTATTTTTGATCTGTAAATGTTGGAGTGCTATTGACACGTACACGTTCTGTGAGGTTATTAAAAATTGTAAAAAGAATTGATCACCGCATCCACATACAACTGATTTCGTTAAATGAGAATTACCCAGTTTGCAAAATCTTCGCTTTAGATCTACAGATGAATTGTTGTAGCAACATTTAATTAAGTAAAATTATGTTTATATATAAAATAGCACGACAATATTTTTTCTTATCTCAATTAAAATGCTTCTGTAAAATGAAGGAAAGACGGTAAGTATATAAAAGGACATAGGTACAGTCTTTCATAGCTCTCACTTAGTATGAATAAATATCAGATATGCATACCTCAACTGCAACAATACATATTAACAAACAATAAAACTTTAGGACATAATTAACAATACCTCAAGTACAACATTATTTGCGGCGAGATAATGTTGTAACAAAGTCATGGAAACACATTTACACACACACAATTTAGTGAGTGCAGGTACGAAAGCTAATTCATCAGCACTCACCGCAAAAAAAGAGTTTGATTCTTTCTTAACCATGCAGGTTAAAAACAGAGGGGTGTCCGTAACCTCTCTGCATTCTGAAACTGAGTTTCGAGTCTGTGGTGGTTCGTAGTAGATTCAAGTAAAGACAACCATTAGATGATCCTAAACTAATGGGGTTACCAGCCAATAGTAAAATATAGAGAGAAATAATACTGATTAATCTTGACCTTAAACTTTCGAATTTTATTAAATTCATCAGAAGATTATCTACAAGACAATATGTAAGGAAAACAAGAACAACAATAATTCGAAAAAAAAACTTACGATAGAGTAAGAAACTAGCATTAGAACATTGGTCGTGTTCAGTTAGCACATTGGTAAATCACCCCTAACTAGTAATGAGTGAAGTATCGCACTGAACATCTACATGGCAATAGTATAATATCTACAGTGTAGGTATTCAGTTCACTACTTCATTATTCTGTATCTACCAGTGACTTACCGATGTGCTAAGCGAACACGATCATTGTAATCCTTAATCCAAAATATTACAAAATTGAACAGTCGCATCAAAAACTGGATAATCATAATATAAAACATAATTATGAATTTAAAACTTCAAATAAAAAGTGGTGAAATTTTGCATGACCACATGGTGAAAAGCGCAGGAGATCAAGTACATAAAGTTAGGTTATGTGAAATGGGGGAATTCAAATATTGGGGAAAGGTTGTCAAAATTGAAAAGTTACTAGACATATCAATAAGTAAAACTGGTTAGGAAATAAGAGGGAAGTTTAACGTTAATCAGAATCGATAACTATAATAGTAGAGTTGAGATCGCTGGTTTTGGGATAATTGACATGTGGAGCTTTTTTGTTGATGTCTTTTTATTAATGGTTTGTATAGAGGCACTATCAAAGTGGACTCAGTGTCTGTTATGAAGACAATTGGAAGAGATAGCAGTATTATCAGAGTTCCTTGAGCAGTCTTTATTATATTGGTAAATCCGATTTTTTAACCACTGACTGGTGGTACCTATCTAAAGTTCCTGCAAGGGATATGGTAGATGACATTCGAGCGTAACAAAAGCGGGGTAGTGTCCTTAAGTCTAGAGAAGACAGACGAGTTTACGATCATCTAATCTTTGCGTTTAGTTAACGTTGTGACAGGCGTTACTTCCCCTCTAACTGTAGATTCAAGTCTCATAGGCAGTTAGCAAATTGTCCAATAAAACTAAAATTGATTCAGCATCATCACCTCTTTTCTTCTTTTTCTCATTAGACAGCAACTTGGGCGCCCACTTTGTCAAGACCTTTTTGAAGTGAAGATGCGTTTTGATAGGCGTCCTTTTGACTCGCTGAATTCAGCAGAAAGTAAAGCCAGTGATGTTTTAAGATTCTTCACCAGACAGTTCGTGATGACGTTTAACACTAAACACTTTAACCCACTAAACACCAAACAAGTTTTAACTAAAACACCGACGCGTTTCAACAGCAATGCTGTCATTATCAAGGCTATAATAAAACTAAATTAAAATAAAATCTACAAATAACAGGTAACCTAAATGTTATGCACGGTCAATCCGATACGCATAATTAATTTCCGATTAACGAAAACAATCACGAATGCGGGATAGGGCCGTTATCACAGTTCATTACACATGACTTATTTTTATATATTTCTAAATTTTCGAAAACATTTAGAAACTTACAATTGTTTATTTGTCTAATTAATTTAACATTCGTATGATCGATGTTGTGATCTGTTTAAAAAATGTGTTGGGCAACGCTCGATTTCTCAATTCTATTAAATCTAAGATTAGCCATATGCTCTTTAAATCTAGTTGAGACTGCTCTCCTGGTTTGCCCAATATATTTTTGATTACAATCTTTACAATTGATTTCGCAAATACCTGACTTTTCTAGAGGTTGTACTTTATCTTTAGGGTTACCGATGAGACTCTGAGATCTAACTCTTTGAAGATTTTACTCAAACCTTTAGTGATAAAGGAAGCGTAAGGGACGGTCACAACGGGTGAAGCTTTAACATCCTCTCGAAAAGTCGTAGATTCTTTCACAGTTTTCTTATAATTAAACTTCCTAATTAACTTATAGATATGCTGAGGCTGGAAACCATTACACTTGGCCGCATCTTTTACAATTTTACGCTCTTTCTCATACCTCGCCTTGTTCAAGGGAAAAGTGAGAAGTCTGTGGACCAAAAAATTCAGGCTTGCCATTTTGTGTTGAACACAATAATGGGAATCTGAAGGAATGTAGAGAAGTGTACTGGTTTCCTTTATATACACGTCAAAATCTAATCTGTTGTTATTTCTAATTACTAAAGTATCTAGAAAGGGTAGCTGACCGTTTTCTTCTCTTTCACAAGTGAACTTTGTGGTTTCGAACCGATTATTTAATCTATTGAGAAAATCGTCAATATTACATTTTTTAGTATCAAATATAGCGAAAATGTCATCCACATACCTCAACCAAAACCGAGGAAAGTATTCGCTCTCAGATTCTAAGTCCTTTTCAAAACGGCTCATAAAAAGGTTAGCCAAAAAGGGCGACAAGGAGTTATCCATTGCCGTTCCTTCCAGCTGTTCATAAAAACTCCCGTTGAATTGAAAATGTTCTGTTTCATACAAATGTCAGTTAAGCGAATATATTCATGACGTTTAACAGTCTCGGATTAACCAGATTTGGAGGTCGTCATTATTTCGTCTATGTGGCGGTTTCTGTACCATCTTGGTTGAAATAATGATACCATATGCAGCATTCAGATTGCGTGTCGTTTCCACTAGGTTATCACTTAGTTCACCAGTCTTTTCCAGCTACACAAACACATATGAAGTAAACACAACTGTTTAGGAGAACTGTCACTCAGTTCAATTTTTTTCCACAAGGAGGTCCTGCACACGGACTTGTTCAATCCGTAAAGTCTGTTATTCATTACGATTGCGATATTTGTGAAAATGATCTAAGGTAAACAGTTATTTTTAATATGTAGAGTGTCACAACAGTCACAGAGACAGCTGCCAAATTATAAAAACAGTTATTTATAAATTACAATGCTGAGTGAAGTAAGGTTTAAATAAATTCTGACAAATGTCAAATTTTACACGTTTGATTTGTAACTGTCAAAATGTTTAATTCCAAATTGTTCTTGATAATTCTGGTAGTAGTAGAGATAGTTATGTTTTAAAGTATTTCATGTCAAAGCGATCAAAGAATAGCTGACAGCGATCTAACCGCAAAAAACAGTGTTCCTCTTTTTGACAGTTCAATAATTAAAGTACTTCTGAAAGCTGTTAAATTGTAGACACAAACGTAAAGGTTAAACAATTTTTCTGCGATTTGACAATTGTGACTGTTAAAATACATTTAAAAGTTATGAAATTATAGTCACTCGTTCTTAACTGTTTTAATTACTGTGGAACGAGTAGTTGTAGTATGCTGTGAATGCCGCAATGATCAAAAACTTTTTGACATCTGTCAAATTAGATAAAAAAGAGATGTTTTCTTTTATTTTAAAAATTTAGCAAACAACATATTTCTATTTTACTTACTGATAGTAGGGTATCGCGTAATATGTTGAAAGTTTAACTATGCATCTCTCGTTTCTGCATATCGGAAAATCTAGAAATGGATTTTAACATATGTCACAGTTTAGATAAATAAGAAAACGTCATTTTGATCTAGCCCACCAATTTTCAAAAATTGAAATTCTGATGGTTGTTCCAAGATCTTATATCTTTTCGATAAAAATATTGAATGAATGAGAATCAGTTTCGTCAGACTTAAAAGACATTCTGACCGACCGATTTCCTTCTTTAAAAAGAGGGTGGTACTAGTCTGCGGAAACTTAAAGAAAATACGTTTTTTCATCATTTTCGCCATGGGCTTTGCCTGTGAGAAACATTACTGGTTTCGTTCAATTGTCTAATTCACTTTTATAAAAAAAATGTACCCATTAATTGTAATTCGCAAAACTCCTCCATATGAAACTAGTCACTAACTAACCTGTGTTGTTTCCTTTTCCCCAGTTCCAGAAGTTGTATCGTCAACAATGGGAGACTGATTTTTTCCTCTTCTGACTCTTGAGAACACACATCCGAAATAGGTGGAGGTGAATAGCTCTTCGTCATTACAATAATATTTTCTTCGTCCATATCTAGCCAGCTCCCGCATTGTGAACTCACTGATTTAACACTAGAGTTCACTGGTGATGTCTTTATACACATATCTACTTCATCTACAATAGTACTAGGAGTAGGAATAGACATTTTTTTATAAACTTTAATCAAGTTCCGAAAATTGTTGTTTAGTTTTACGATTGATAAAGTACGTTTGATACTACGGGTAAAAACCTAAAATTAAAATCGAAAAATGGGTATATTTCTATCTATGTATAATAAGCACTAATTGCCCCAATATAGTTTTAATAGACTTAATTTTAATTCATTAATAAAATTTATTTAAATCTGATAAATGATTATAAAGAAATTTCCAAAAACAAAAGTAATATAAAATAATAAAATTATTATGAGAATTACAAAAAATGTATTTATTTAGTTTAAGAAATCAACGATTTTAATTTTACCACCACTAAAATAAATATATCCTGAAAGGTGTATATTTTGAGGTTATGTTTCCAAACATACAAAATGCCGCATGAAAATAATGGACACATTTAAGACTGTCAAGGAGTATAAATGATTATTTAAAGAAGTTTACAGTTTATATAAGATATCATCCGATAGATAAACAGCAATAAGCAAGGATTTACCGTTGATATAAACAACATAACACGCCGTAAAAACACATAAACAAACCACAACTTGTGCTACTGAGCAAACCGAATGCGCATCATTTGAGAGACCTCGTGAACACATACTGGTGGCGACATCTGTATATTAAACGATACACCGGAATCGTTTATTAGACTATCACATTGTCGGTAAAGTAGATTGCTGAGCTAATGGGAAGAATTCTTTTAAAACGTTAAATAAGTCTGCTACATATGTATGGCGTGAAGATGGCGCTAATAATTAATTGAAATTGAAATAAAATAATTAGTTGGTGTTTGACATTAATTCAAATTTACTATAAATATAGTAAGAATTATAAAATTGTTTGTTGTTTAGTAACATTTCTTCCTGTGTGTTTCGAGTCTTATTAATATGCATTTCATTGAAAATTCCTTAAAAATCCAACTTAGATAGGAAAGGCTTCCTTTTGAAAATCAATACCGGAAAGAATCGCAGCACTTTGTACCTTAAAAATATAGAAAGAGTCGATCAACACACATGTCATTGCTTTTGCTCCAATTTAGGGTAGGAAATTAGGGATTGGACGTGATTTTAAAATTAAAAAAAAAACTATTATAAAAAAAAAAAAAAAATCTTTTATTATCTTGAAAATAGCAACATTGAAAGATTATTCTATAAAGTTTTAAAACAAGATTTATTTAAGCGCTGATGCAAAACGGAAGTTCTTTAACAGTCGTAGGCTGTTGAGTAGGTGTTCAGCCAACCTAGAAACAATCGGATGTCAGTTTTAGGTGCTTTTTGGGTAGAAATTTATCATCGACGTTACAGTGATCTATAAAGAACGTCGTAATGACGTTTAAATATAATCAGAACAACGACGTCATTAGTGTTGTGTTGTACTATTATTTTAAAGACACTTTTTTATACAGAAATGACATGTTTGTAGAACCATGTCAAAAACATATTGAGAGGGGTGGGGTGGTCATATTGATGACAAAAACACGTCATAATATAAAAATAGACTTAATTAGTTTGCCAAGTCACATTTAATTGCTGTTATCTTTTGTTTCATTTTACATTTTTCTTTATCTGACTTATTTATGTATCAAATTGTGAATTGTGTGTGTCTAGTACATACCAATTATTCAATACATATTCTTGGACTTCAAGTATATATTTGTGCGCAAATGCGTTAAAAATCATACGGCATATCAATATGACGTCATATTATAGTGATCCTTATGATGGGCATGACATGAAAAACGACCATCGTACGTGACATCAATTTATCAAAGCCACTAAATAAGGTTATTAGTGAATGTATAAATGATGTCAAAATTTGACGTATGTACAGGTAATGTCAACTTTTGACGTACCAGTAACGTCAAATGTCAGTTTACGTGCAGTAACAAAATATTTAATTTTGAGAAGGTAATGTTGTGTGTTGTTCTGTTTCCCAAAACTTTTAAATTCAGAATGTATCAGTGTCTTGACAGCAGCGTAATTTTCTTTTTATGTATTTTCCGTTTATTTTCCATTTAACGCCTACGACTGTAAATTAATATGTATCGAATTAGTATCGAATTAGTAATTAATATCAATTATCTGAAGGGGTGGTGCCATTTTTGTCGAAGAATTGTATCCCGAGCGATCTACCATTTCTTGCTGGGAACAAAAACATTAATAATGCAGCAATATAAATGGCAAAATACTGCTGTAACAAGGCCATTGAACACATTTAAAACACACAATTTCCACAGCAAAAGTTGCTTCGGCAGTCAAGGAAGCCGTTGAAATAGATACAAAAAAGGAAGTCACAGCTGACTCACAACTTCGTTAAATAAAAAAAAATCCTTGAGAGCATGGTAACGGTCGCCATTGAGTGTAATGGCGGTTCCTCGCTCATTTTCCATCTAATGATGCCACCGTGCCAAAATCAACACCAAACAGTCACTGGTTTTGGGTGCATCGCCTTCTCAACAATGACCACCTGACTATCTTCGATCAAGCGATCTCCAGCCCATCGGGCGGACCGAAAACGCATCGGATAGTCATGTGGCTTCGGTTCTGGTACCTACTAATTGAACCTTGTATACCTTCATGTCGAGGTCTTTACGAAAAATTTTCGTCAGAGAAGTGTGAGTGAAAACAATGATGACTTGATGATGGATTTTCACGCACACTCTTAGCAACAGCAGCTATGTTTTTTGGCTGAACGCATTAGACGAAAACGTGAATGGGCAAACTGAGTTAATACTAGAAGGGTCTATCTGATTCTCGAACTGGAGAAAAAACCGCACCTGAAACTTAAAGTAAACCAAATCTTGCCTACCACAACTACTGAATTTAACGAAATATATTCATTTTAGCTGATTAAATCTGTCTGACGGTAATCAATAAAGTTCTTCATCCCACTATAGCACTGATGTTATAATATGATACAATATAACACCTCAGGCATTCGGCATATAATTTCCGACCACGCTTCCTCTTTTGGGTTATAGATTTTGACGACCAACGCAAATCTATTTGAAATCCGGATCTGTGCGTAGGTGGAATTTCCATGGTGACGGCGCGAGTTTGCGTCTCTTGCTTCAGTATTCAGGCGTCGGTGGTCCAAACGTTAGTCGTCGCGACGTCTAAATAAAGTTCGTGTCGCGAGGAACTCTTCTTTTTTCTCCGTGGAAGACCGGTGTATCTTTTATATTTGTCGCAGTAATGACGTGCGTTTGGAACAAAATCGACGTCAGGACGTCTTCTTTAATTAACCTTTCACACGATCTTTGATATTTCTAATTATTGATGTATAATGACGCGGAAATAATATAATACGATTGTCGTAGTAGATATTATTGTAATGGTTCGATTGAAGAAGAAATATTGGGATCGAAGTGATTTATTGGTGACATTAAAAGATATGAATTTCAAGAAACAGGTCGAGAACTGTAAGTTCTTTTTTTGTAATTTAGATTTAACAACTTATCGAACATAATGTAAATTTAATAGGAATTATATTTGTCATAAATTCGGAATGTTTATCTATTACTTTTACAGGTTCTTCTGCGTCACGTTTGTGTACGTATTTAAATGTATGAAATTGTGCCGTCGTATCTAGAATTGTATTATTAAATAAGGAATCCTCAAGGACGGGATAATTTTAGAATAATGCCTAAAATATACGGTGCAGATTTAGAAAAACTAATTCTTGACTATTTATATTTGAATGAAACGTGCTTCTTGCTTGACGTCCAAGAAGTTAATTTTCATATAACTTCGTTTAGATAATTTTAGAAACAAGCTGTTGAACATACAAAATTTAATAATTTGAATTTTTTCTTGTAGTAAATATTTTTTATATTAAATCACATCAGAGGCCACTATTCATAATTTTCACGAACGGTTTTCATCATATTTAAACTGTAAATTAGTTTAACATAAGTAAACAATTTAGTCAGAAACTTCCTCGGGGGTACCTATTCCCCCAAAATGGTATTTTAGTGCCACTATTATTAATTCAGAAGAAATCGTTTTGGTTTACATTTCTCGCTAGTCTATTGCCTTCACTTAACCATTCCTTTATTTGTTTTTGTACTTAACTCTACTAATTTTCCACCTATTATATCATCGTCAAATTCTCAAAGCCAAGGATACACTACCTATTCATATATTATATTTTTCCTATTGGACCAGAAAATCTAGGACTACCAATGGTATGGTCTATACTCTTTCTAATATCTGGAGCAAATCCTAATGTAGGAGAAACATATCCTATGTATATTGATCCTAATTCTTCGATTATCGTGACATGTTCATCTGTTACAATACCCGGTGATGTTAACTGAGGGAACTCATCGAGACATGAAAACAACAGGTGATAAATCAGAGTGTCCATTCACAGCAGTTAAACACATGTAAGTGGTGCACTGTGAAGTTAGATACCAATATTTTTTTATTACTAATAAATTATGTTCAATGTAGGTACTTAAAAATAGAAAGCAATCCTTAATAGAACAGTAATAGAACTAAGTTCCGATTATACTCAAACCAGTTCTTCAAAATGTTGCTCAATTTTCTCGTAATTTTTTGAAATACGAAAGGTCACAGCAGATACCGATCTAGTTTGGATAATTCGTGGATTTTCAGTTCTAGATGTCTCAATCTGCTAAGCGGTTTAATGGTGATTCCATATACGGTTTACCATGACGTAATATATGAAAACATCGAGAAATGCCGCAATATAAAAACCATAAATTGTCTCTATTAGATAATTGATTTTTTAATATTTTTTGAATATCTTGTTACAGTCGAGTTCGAATGAGCTGAATTTGAACTGAAATTAAGTCTTGTAAAAATTTGGTAAGAATGACAATGAGCACCTATTACAATTGTTATCGCTAGAAATCTTGAGATGTTGATCGAAACCAAAAATTCATTTCACGCGTCGGTGTTTTAGTTAAAACTTATCGCTAGGTCTTTAGATGTTCCCCACAACTAAACAAAAGGTGATTTGCTGAATTCAATTGGAGTTTTTTGGACAATTTGAAATTAATTCTAAAGTATATTTTTCAAACAATTTATTGAAACACAAAATTATAACTTTGTAAAATATTGATCTGAGCGTTTCTAACATCAATAGTTATCACTAAACCTTGTCCAGTAGTCCAATAAATATCCATAACTTCAAAACTTATTTCTTGCTGTTTGGATCTATGGATATACGTCCAACCTCAAAACTTATGATTAAAACTCTTGAGATGCTACTCAGAACTTTTAAATGTTGAAATGTATTTTCATATACTTAAATTTTTGTAAGACAAAATGTTATAATGAACATTCAAAATTATGATCTGAGAGTTTCGATGGTCTGCAACAAAAAATCACAATTTTGTAATTTATTAATTCCATTCTTTTCTTGAAATGGAAAAATTCGCGATAAATTTTAAAGCCTCTTGAAAACATTCAATATTTCGAAATTAATTTTTATTAATCTGTGGGCTTCCATCTTCAATACAATCTCTCAACACTTACTATTCAATCAATAACTTTATAAAAAATTTGAAAAATTGGGAGAATTTTTACAATATCGACTTGAGAATTTCAAAATCTATTTAACAGTGTCTTTTATTGCGAGTATTTTCGACAGTTTAACGAAATAACAGCAGGATATAGAATAAAAAAGGTCAGTGCTAATAATAATAATAATAACAGGAATAATATAAAAGTTGTAATAACAACCAGCAAATCTCAGGGCGAATTTCAGTAATATTTTTTTTTTCAAAATATATGTTTTATTTCATTTCAACAACAGTAATATACAGGGTGTAACAGGACGAGCTTACGTTAGCCGTATCCCAGCAATTAAGCAAATGCCATATTTGTAAATTTGCAGAGTTATTTTGGGCATGGGGGCAAACTTTTAGAAAATATTAGTACATATTTTCTATTTTTTTTCAAACAATTGAATTCAGCAACAAATTTGGCGTATAGATCATTTATTTCGACTGGTGTAAACATTACCGTTTTACAGCTAATTTGATTTTTATGAAAATTTTATCAAATTGCATCGTAGTACTTAGTGACGTATATCTTCAGTATGCAGAAGAGTTGATGAATGATTATTGGAAGGTAGACAGCTACTAAGATGGGCTATTGAAAATTATTTTCACTTGTGTGCAAATACTATACAGGGTGTTAGTAATTACCGAACTAATACGTTAAATTTCAAACACTAATAACTTCGTAATTTTAAATGGAACACCCTGTATATTTTTATCGCAGACGGTAGAAAATTAAATTCTTTATCAAATGATATCACATTTTCCTATACCTAAAATGAATATTTTAGGAGCTATTTGCAAAATATGTGAATGTATTCAGAAACTTCGTGTGAGCGCTAAAGGTGGCTATGAAAATTCGTCACAGTTTTAGCGTAATGTCTAATTTTCTAATGACAGTTTGATAGCGTGTTAATAAAGAAATAAAAAACAAATATATTTTTCGAGTAAAGAAGAAACAGAATAGTAAAATTTATTTCGTAACCAAGATAAGTTAAGAATGAATAAATAAGGTATTAAAAAGTAATAAATTAATTCAAATTTTGTTCAAAATTAGCCCCATTCAGTTCCAAACATTTATTAATTCGTTTTAGCATTTGACTACTAGTGACCTTTTGTATTTGCGCTTCTGTTAATCAATTTAGTGCTCCTCGTATTCTTTCTTTTGTTTCCTCTGCAGTTGTCACCGGAGTACTGTAAACTTTGTCCTTAACATAGCCCCAAAAGAAAAAATCCATAGGGGTCCAGTCTGGTGAACGTGGAGGCCACAAGTATGGAAAATATGTACTAATATTTTCTAAAAGTTTGCCCCCATGCCTAAAATAACTCTGCAAATTTACAAATATGGGACTTGCTTAGTTGCTGAGATACGGCTAACGTAAGCTCGTCCTGTTACACCCTGTATAGTAATATACAATCAATATCATGTTGTAGTTGCTCCAAAAATATATATCAGAATAAATATCTATATGAATGTTATATACATATTATATATGTAATAATATGTATATAACATTTCTTTTAATATCCAAAACAGGGAAAAGATACTGGGATAGCAGTCGTTTAGAATAAAACAATCCTTTTTACAATCTAAGCTTTCGTAAATTTATTATTTACTTCTTCAGAGATTATATGTGGATGAAGGAGGCAAACTATAAGTTACAGACTCGATTACACATCCTATTATTAATCAAATCAACAATATCT
The DNA here is from genome assembly GCA_023690525.1 of Holotrichia oblita. NCBI lineage: Eukaryota > Metazoa > Arthropoda > Insecta > Coleoptera > Scarabaeidae > Holotrichia > Holotrichia oblita. The sequence continues at coordinate 18,324,992 of CM043017.1, forward strand.
CTGTTAATAAACTGTTAAAATAGTCATCATTAAAATTATGGTGGAATTTAATCGCACAAACTTCAAATAAAATTGTTAAAAGGTTATAACCTTAATCACTAATAATCCCGAACATGTGTCAAAAGTGCGGGCAACAAAACATTTTTTTTTATGACAGATACTGTGATGTCTGGCCGACGTAAACCTTGTTACAGGATCCGCAAGGGATCAGATATACTACATTTGACCTCAACAACGTCGGAGTATAAGCTTTACCTTTACTAAAAAGATTGTTGATGGTCTTGATACCATAGGGCGCTATCGTGATAGACAATCCTGAGAAGACATTGGATATCTTTTGAGTTAATCCATAAATAAATGGAAATCTAGAGTAGTGAGAAGTTTCATGACCAGCGACATGGACTGATGTTACAGGACCGATTTGATTCGTTGTTGTATTATTGATATTATTATTGATTGCGTGACCAGATTCCGTGACATCAATATCCATTCCCGTAATGAGTATTTGGAAAAGTAAACGTCTCAAAAGGTTCTTGGGGTAGCCATTATTGAGAAAAATGTTAAATAATTTATGTAATTTATGTCGGTAATAAACTTATTGGCCTCAACTCATTGAAGGAGAGAGAAGTTTAAGTATGAAGCATCAATAGCTATCGTTAGAAGTCTATCTGGATGTTATCCTAAACAACAAAAAATTCAATATTTCGAAATGTATATTTCCAACACAAAAAATTGGGATAATTTTTCAAAATATTGATATGAGCGTTTCTAACCTCAGTAGTATCACTAAAACTCTTGGTATGCCACCCTGAATTTCAAGAAATATTCAGACTTGATGGCTGAATATAGCTTCAAAAGCAAAATAGCTTCCAAAATATTGATGTGTTTTTGTTTACTTACCTTTTTTGTAGTCTTAAAGAATTCAGAAAAACATTCAAACTATTGATCTGAGAGATTCGATCTTCTTTAGTTATCGTCAGAACTCTAGAGTTACCATCTAAGCCTTCAACAAAAAATTCCCAATTTCGTAATTCATTTATTCCATAAATTGAATTCTTGATGTACAAAAACTCACGATAAATTTGATAATATTGATCTCAATGTTTAGAATCTCAATGATTATGGCTACAACTACTCAAGTGTCGAACAAAAAATTTAAACATTTAGTTCCCAGATGCTACCCAGAACTTCAAAATAATATTGAAAATGTGGAGATTGATTGTTTTCTATGCCTTTGAACTATGAAAATTGGCAATAACTTTCAAAATAATGATGTCAGCATTTCAAATCTCGATAGTTATGGCTATACAGAACTCAAACAAAAAATGTTAAACTTCTAAATATTTATTTCTATTCCAATTATTTTGAAATACGAAAAACGGCGATTACATTTTATTGGAGTTCTAAGTGGCATTCAAGAGTTCTATCGATTCTAACATTCTGTTGGAAATAAAAGTGGAACTTTGTTTTATATGTTATTTATTAATAAAAAAATATTTGTACAGTTGCTACCAGAAAATTGAATTTACTGCAACATTAAGCAAGAGTTATATAAAAGCATTGTTATTATGGATTATAAAATGAATGTGTACTGTTTTTAGAGTAGAATGCATCAAATGAGCTACAACTAGGAAAACAAAACTAAGTTGCCTTGATCTCTTGGGCTAAACTACCAGGAAGCAGAAACACTATAAAGATATTAATTTCTTAATATCAGATTTAAAAATGTTTAACTGGCGGTTCTGCAGCAAAGGCAGAAATAAACGACGTTTTTGTATTTTGTTTTCAATATAGTTTCTTCTGAATTTATGGAGGATGTACTGACAGCACTTCCATTATATAATCTGTCAAAATATCTGCCTACATAAGTTATTTAGTTAATATTTTCAGTGTTAAGAAACTGTCAGGAAATTGATATCTAGTAGAGCGAGACGCAATACCACGCTGACCTAAATTTATTCGTAGCGTAGATCAATATCACTATTTATGTAACCAAAACAAGGAAATGCTTATTTCTGAAAGCTAAAATGATTAAATTACTTTATTGTTTGTTTAAAAACATATCGATATTAGCGGAAATTTATTTTGGCTTAAACTTAAAAAAAATAGATTTATTATTTTGGTGTTATTATTGATTTTATTTAATATTTTTCTTTTTCAGCGGAGTTGGGTCATATCAAGAATAACATCAAAGAATTAAACGAAGGAATAAATGGCATCAACGAAACCCACTTGATATTTCTAAAAGGACTGATGGACAGTACAGTTATGCAAAGCCTAGTAAAGGTGAGAAAGATTATCATTTCTTGAAGAATAACATAATATATTGATTAGGTAACTTTATATAAACACCAAATAAATGTTCTATGTTTGTGTATGTATCTACATACGTATATTTATGCACTGGAGTTGCAATCTACATATAAGCGTTAATTGAAATTGAGGTCAAGGCCTAGATGACACGTATATATTCCACTTAAATTAATTAGTGTTTGATTAATGTGTGCTTGCTCAGTCTCCGGTTAAATGGCGCATAAATTATGTTTTTGAATGAGAAAGAAATGTGTTTATAAAGATTATATTATATATATTGTGGAAAGTATAATAGATGTATAAATATTGTTCGATTTATTATCCGATATATGTAGTTATCATCAGATCCTAATTATTCACACAATTTTTTCTCTAAAGCTTTTAAATAGTCTTTAGAAACCTTTTGAAGAAGTCGACAACATGAAAATTGCTTTCCATGACAATAACCAGAAGACTTCAATGCAGAAGACAAAGATCGTAAAAACCTTGAATATCACCAAAACAGAAAACTCCACTAAGCCACTACAGTAACATTGTCTCTACCCCACCCTTCTGTAACTTCCCGAAGCTTCCACTAGTTTTATCCAAACTAAAGATCTAACTTGGCTTATCACTTATGTATGTCGAGTTTCTCAAGTGTTTTTTTCTAAGTGTATTGGTACAAGTTAATTGTATTAAGATTCTAATTTTGTTCTATTTTTGGTTCGACGTTAAGAAGTTGGACGAATGTATATAATGAGCTTCCAATTACTATGGTGCTTTTTATTGCCGTATCTTCCGTCAATAAAAAAAAAGATTTGTTATAATTCAAAAAGTGGAAAAAGTGTTTCCTTCCTGAATCTTTAATTTGGACATACAAAGATAGTTTTGTTTTCTTGGTGACGCAATATACAGTAAACTGCGTAAGCTTCTATTAAAGGGAGACTGGGTAACAGTCAGATACTATTTTTTTCTAACAGCCTAAATTAGAGTACCATCAGCCATATACAGCCTTCGCCATAAGTATTGAGCACCCTACAAATTTTGCATGTGTGCGATAACTATAACAGTGAATAAATCCTGCTGTTTATGAAGTCTTTTGTCAGCCTCTAAAAAATATTAAAAAGGATGACTTACGTCAAAGCTACCGATAAAACATCTGTTGCAATAAAATTTGTTATTTTTTAATTTCTCTGGTTATTTCTCAGTTCACTGCTTTCGCTCACTGTGGATACATTCGGTAATCTAGTGCACTTTTGGTGTTTAGATTTGTGTGTGTTTAGTGATATTGTTTCAATATGCCCAAAAAAAGCGAAGTTAGTTTAGAAAAACGTGTGCAGATAAAGCTTTTGCATGATCAAGGGAAGTCGCAGGTAGAAATTTCGAAAACTGTGAAATGTTCGTGCCGATCTGTCCAGTATTCGCCCAGCGATTCGGATGACCGCATATTAATAGGTCCAGAACCGGAGGCAAACGAATCACGACAGACTGTGAGGACCGTAAAATATTGAGAGAGTCGTTAAGAAATAGGAAGAAAACTTCATCAGACCTCGCTGCTGAGTTGTCACAAGGTTTTAATAACATAATATCTGCTCGGACCACTCGTAGACGGCTGCAGCAAGCTGGTCTAAATGGCTGTAAAGCCAGGAAGACGCCATGGCTCTCTGAAAAAAATAAAAAGGCACGTTATGAGTGGGCTCAAAAACACCAAAGTTTCACCGAAGATGATTGGTCAAATATCGTGTGGTCAGACGAATCAAACTTTGAGGTAAGTTAATCAATTTGATGTTCGATCAATTTTCAACAATTTGATTAGAAAATAAAATTTATGAACAAAAAAATAATGAGAGATTTCTCTACAATATTTGTTCACACTTCAGATTTTTGGTACACCGGGTGTGACTTTTGTCCGTCGCCGGGCAGGTGAAGAATTTAATCTATACTGTGTGGTACCGACCCGAAAACACGGTGGCGGCAGAGTTATGGTCTGGGGCTGCCTAAGCGCTTCTGGAGTTGGAGAAATGTTGGTTTGTGAAGGACGTATGAACTACAAAACATACATAAACATTCTAGAATTTGCATTACGGCCTTCTTTCTCCTCACTTTTTGGCGATACAAGCATGGTCGGCGTTAAGTTCCAACAGGATAACGCACCCTGTCACAAAGCTGCCCACACAAACGCTTGGTTCAGGGAAAATCAGATTGAACTCTTGTACTGACCTGCTCAATCGCCGGATCTGAACCCCATAGAACATCTATGGGGTATATTAAAGTGAAAAGTTAGGCGTCACATAATGAAGTCAAAAAAACGAGTTAAAGGATCGCTTCGCCTAGAATGGGCTATAAGTCTGGAAGATTGTAAGAAACTGGTGTGCTCTCTACCCAAAAGAATTACTGCTGTAATTAAAGCAAAGGGTGGGTCAACTAAATATTGATTTTTCTTAATAATAAACATTATAAACCTGTGCAAGTTGTTTTAATTTATTTTAATTTAATATTCTTCAAAGAACTCCAAGTTAACCTGGGTGCTCAATACTTATGGCATTTGCTCAAATGTGGTAACTTTAGATAATGATATTATTTGCTGGAGATCTATAGTTTTACTTTTAACTGCGTATTGTCTATCTACTTTTTGTTGCCCAAAAGCAACCTTAAAAACGTCTGTATGTTCTTCGTTATTAAAGCTCCAATCACAGGTATTACAAATGTTGCCATTAGGGGAGGGGAGGAATGGGTGGAAGAAGACCAATTGATGTGGAAGAATAGCTTAGAAAAAAGGTGATCATAAAAACTATCGCCTATATCCTGCACAGCTAAACTATTTTATAAGAAATTTGGTAAACAAAAAACAACAATTTTAATCCAATTAATTACATTTTATAAATATTTCTCTTTTGTAGTTCTGACTAAACTTCTTTATCTTCTTTTTTTCCATTAGTAATTTCAATTCTGGTGTTATATGTGGCACTTAATTTGCGGATTTGAAAAGTAGATGATTTTCCTCGCTGTTTGGATAAAGCAGCCACATACTTGGCCAACATTTGGGAAAAGCGTACTCGTTCCCTTGATTTTTTTTTGTGTCTCAAAATGCTGCCGCTTCAGATGGCCCAATAGAGAATGTTTGTTCTCTGCAGTAACGTGGTTGGCTCTCTCAGAATTAATTAATTTCTTCTTTTTTTTGTTCCATTTTGTTGTGGTCTTTTTTCTAGTTTTGATTCAGGCTCAGTTGATCTTTGCTTTCCACTTTTATTCTCTGTTTCTCTCTTCTGTTATTATTTATTTGCTTACCGTTATATTTTTTGTGCTAGTTGAAGTAGCTAGCAAGACGTCACTTGGACACTTTGTGCACTTACGTCTTCAATTATTACCCCTTTTTTTAACCAATGAAAGATCTACCTTATTTGGTATGTCACATTCTGATTACAATAAAACTATATACATACATACATTATTGTTTACGAGTACATATATTAATTTAATATTGTATTGCATGTGACTTTGACATTATTATCGTCAAATGTGAAACTTGCTTTCACTAGATTCATTAGCATTTCTCGTTAAATAAAAATTATTAGCGATAATTATCATAGCTAGTTAAACGAGGTTTTGATTAGCTCCGGTTACTATAGAAACCTTTCTTGCAAACAATTGACGCGCATGTATGACAGCGAATCAACTTTCTACCGCATTGTTTGGCTACATTTCGTGGCAATTCAAAATTGAGCGTGCGAAAAGATTAACAAAATTTATTTCATCCGGAAAAAGAAAACGCGAAACTAAATATTTCTACTATTGTATTAGTTTAAAACGGTTAAACTGAAATCCTGTGTTTTTTGTTAGGATAAACAAGAAGAGATGTTATAATAACCTAGGTAACAGGTTAGTTGATATGTTTATATGCATATTGAAATATTGATCGCTATTCTCTCGTGAACACAACGAGAAACACAAAGGTGATTTTCGAAAAAAAATAAACGGAATGGTGAGTGTATCCAGATTCTCATTCTTTTATCTTTTAAAATATCGTTTACAATCGATTTAAACGACCCGCCTATTTTTCACAAGTTTTATTGTATTCTTCGCCTACTTAAATATTACTGTTGACTTTATTGTGGTTTGAATATAGACGAGACTTTACAAACGAGGTTAAAGAACTGTTATCTCTTAAAAGCTGAATGTTATACCTGACGAATCTTGAGGTCGTAAACAAGTGTATCGTTTTACCTTTCAAATAGTATTGTATGCTAAGAATGTTGTAAAATACTTAAAGTTACATTATCTGGGATAATTACCCTAAAAATTTGGATGATGAGCAACTACCAGCTAATATCTTCAATAATTCAGATGATAGATATGATAGAACATTACTCCTTTACAATTCCCTAATTCTGGTCTTTTTTTTATTGCTTTCTTCAGCTTTATTAATTGTTGACAGTTAACATCTGTGTTTATACTATAATTTCCAGGAAACAGTTTAAAATACATTAACGCGGTTGTAATTCCACTAAATGAACTCTTTGATCATGATTGTTAAGGTAGTGTTGAGAGAGATCGCATATTTTGTTTTAATTATGTAGCTTGTCTACCTATAGCGTTTAATAATTTATTTAACCATTTTAAATGGTAAGACATTCAAGTATAAACAAATTTATTTATTCTTAAAATGTATGCAAAATGGAACAAAATTTGGAATCATTGATCAGAATGTTTAATTGATCAAAATTGAAGTACAGCTCAATATACTAGTTTTTTGTCTCTTAATATAGATCGCTTTCCTTTTTTTTATATTTTGTCAGTTCTTCTGTTGTTTTTATTTCGGGCGACCCTGGTTTTGACCACCCTCTCTAAGTCTACATGAGGATGGTTGTTTGTTATTAATGGGGCTAATCAAAATTTGCCTATTTTCTTGTTCTTGTCCCAATAGAAAATGAAATCTTCCATTGTGCCAGTAGTTATTACATTTGCTGGTGTGGCTTGATGATCTTCTGCACGATTAGGCCAAGGATCAATATCATAGTGATGTTCATCTTGGGAAGTGCGTGATTTGTTACCTGATGTCTTTGATCAACTAGCAGCACATATTTCTAAGAATTCATAATCTAGTATGACTAGTGGATGTATTACTGTAAGAAGCTGTGTGCATCTACTCACCTGTTGTCGAAAAAATAGAAAGGACCATTTTCAACGGTTGCTGATTTGCCCTAAATTTGTTTTAGTAAAAACCCAAATACTAGTCGAGAAATTTTCTGTCGGAATACGTTCTAATCCAATTGTTTGGTGCAGTTTTAATTGCTGATTTTAGCTATATAAACATCGATAGATCGAGTGGCTGTAAGTAATATGTAGTGTGAGCCAGAAAACATTGCAAAATTATATCATGATCGTCTGCAAACTTAAAAGAGTTTTACCAACACCGTATCTAGGATAAAAATGTTCCTTAAGCCACTTCACCTGGAAACTAGGAAGCGTATTATCCAAACATTCTTTCCTTAATTTTTTACTTTGAAGATACATGTTGGAGGAAGAAATAATCATTTTCAGTTGCATCATAAGCTTTTCTAGCAATAACAATTCCATGGTTATTATTCAGCTGCATGCTTGTCGCGTTTGATTGTTTATCAAACAATTTCTCTTTGTTTTCTTATCAAGTAGATCAAAATTGGCCAGGCGGAACGACGCCTTATATCAGATCTTGAAAGACCAGAATTATGTTTAGGAAGTTTCAAACAATGTGTGACGCTTGTTTGTCCTACTATCTACCCAAAATTGTAGATGGTCCTATTCCTTTCTTTATAGTATTGTTTCCTTCAAGTTTCGATGTGGTATCCCAAATTCTCTAGAAACTGATCTTCTTCCAAAATCATGGTATTACAACGAACATGTCTTATGACCAAATTGAGTTGTTCTTGAAACAAATTTCCCCCAGATTTAGTCGGGATATACATATAACTTCCGATCATGATCGTTATCTAAATTTGGGATTATTCAGAAAGGTTCAAGATTGTGAATTGAGAATTATACCCAAAGCTTACCACCCCTTCAACCATCACGATAGTTTCCTGTTTCATTTTAATGAATTGCCTTTTGCCACCTGACAGTTTTATGATTCTACCTTCATAGAATGTAGTGTTTTATCACTCTAATGACTTTTGTAAACTTCCAAATACAGTAGGGCCTTGATAATCCGGCATGCTCGGGGATTTGTCAACACACAGTTTCACATACAAAAATGAATACATACATAATTGCTATTTATTATTACAGTACCAAAAATTTAGAAGTACGTATGTAGTACCTTGCTGTAAAGATAGATTTGATTTAAAAGTCATCAACATAGTTGTTTGATCATCACTGATGGTAGAGCTCGAATTTTTTGCTGAGCCCTCTGAAACATTGTAGCGATTTTAATTTGTGTCTTGGATTGAGCTCTTTCTTTAGAAAAATTGTTCTGTATAATGTGCAGATTCACAATCTCAGCAACATCATAATACTGGCTCCTCTCTACGAATTTCACAAAGGTAGTTAGTAGTTTCTTCTTCATCATTCTCAATTTCTCGTACCTCTTGTGGGCTGAGGACACTTTGTATTATCACATCGTCAGACAGCTCTTCTTCGATAGGCATATTTCTGTCAATGTCGATCCATTCATCAATATCTTTTACTGAGAGAGCACTCAGTTCATGATTGGAAACACAATTTATCACACGTACAATTTCAGAGTGGACAGTTGTGGACTCAAGCAATTGCAACTGTTTCTTCTTCCTCTTTAATGTTAAAATTACATTGGAAATCTTCGACGCCCCAATCTGAGCTCAGCAACTTTTGCACAAACAAACTTCTGTACTCGGACTCGAAATTTTGTATTACTCCTTCATCCATGAGTTGTATTAGTGGCCTAACATTGGCAGAAAGATATGCGCAAAAAATATTACCTGACACAAGTTCAGATTTTGGAGAATGAGGTCTGCAATTGTCGAGTACGAGAACTGCTTTTGAATCTTTAGGCAGCTCTAGCTTTTCAAAATGTTCTTTTACAGCTGGAACGAAACAGTGAAGAAACCAGTCTTTGAACAAGTCGGCTGTCATCCTGTCATCATCTGGGCATTGTAAATAATCGGCAAATGTTATTTTTTCTTTATTTTTTCTAAAACCATGGACCATTTTTATGTGTGTACAAATTCTTCCGCTGAATTTAAGAAGCTGTATACTGGATTAGGAACATTTTCAGTAACAGAATTTTGTAGAGTTTCAATAGCAGAACACGCTCTGTTAAATGAAGGAATAGCAATATTTGTTTTATCATCTTCGCTTTATTAAAAACTAAACAATAGTTTTTCTTAGGTTTTTAGGTTGCTAGATGCTAGCTCAAACATTCTTTTACTTTTTAAAATGCCTTCATCAGTTGGAAAATCCATTGCAAGCACACCATTATCAATATTTGGTATGAGATCCTAATCTCTCAGATGTCATCGTCTGCATTTCAGACATCAGTTTATCTTTAATAAAGCTTGCTTTATTTGAAACATGTGTTTGTGCGTTTATTTGTGGTTTTGCATCAAAGTGCCACGTTTCATTTAAGTCTCTAATTGCACAATTTTTTGAGAAGCTCCTTCTATATGAGTCAAAATTTTGACTACCAACCTTTTCTCCATTCTTTTTAATGTTTTGTGTGATATTGTGGTCCATCGGTTGTAAACGAGCAATCAGATTAGGAGCACTTTTGTGTATAGCAAATTTTAATTTGTTCCTTACTGTTTTTTTCACCAAAACATTTTTGATCTTTAAACTAAATCTGGTAAGCACATTTTTCCCCATTTATAACTAGATTGCAAATCTACAGAAACATTTTCAGAACACATAAGAACGATATTCTTTACTTAAACCATCCTGCGCTAGCTGAAAATTGTTCACCACCTCCCCCTCCCCCCCCCTCCCCTCCCTCCCCCCTCACACACACTACAAAAAGCAAATTCTTAAACTTTTTCTCTAGTTAGGGTTCCAGAGACAAGAAGGCTCTTATCACGTACAGTAGTATTATATTACAGAATTACAAATTAATAGAAAATTGAAATTATCAACACCCTGTATATCGGAAAATAAGCATTTCCTGACATATATTTATATAAACTTTCGTCATAAAATTTTGTAAGGAATCCGATCCTGAAGTTACAAACTATACTTAAGAAACACTCTGTATATCTAATGGGAGTTACCCACAATCCTATACGATAACTCCTACTATAATGCTGATTATTACGGAAATAAAATCAGGAGAAAATTGTAATTTAAAAGTAAGTACCAATTAAAACCGATCCTGTGACTCATGCCTTTAAATGCTTCAATTCCAGCGACGTTAGACGAGGAAAGTCGAAATAAATTCGGGCGTATATTTGATGATGATCCGTCGTCTGATTTTTTTCATCATTGTCTGTATCATCGCCCAACAATGTTAAAGGTAAATGATAGAGAACTAAGCGGCAGCGACTGTAATAGGTCGTTAATACCCCCACCCGAAACTCTGCGGAGCCGCTCCGCGACTTCGTAACTTGACTTTAGCGTTTTAAAGCTTAAAAAACACCTGTGGATATATAGAAAGAGAGACGCTTTGAATTGCGTAGACGAAACAACAGACGCGAGTAAATATTGTTAGTGTTTTTGTGCGCTATTTCCGCCCTATTATCTCAATGGAAATAATGGAATACTTAAGAACAATCTACTTAATAATTTAGGTTAAAAAGAAGTGGGAATAAAAAAGAGATTGTAGTGAATTTTATCCGCTACTAGAAGTGACGTCATCTACTTTGTGTTTCTGTGTTCTACCTGTGTGATTCTACGCGGTTTTTGGTCGGGAATTTATATTTTAAGCGGGTAAGTGTCGATTTTTGTTTATCCACAACAGATTTTTTTGTTTTTGTGTTTCTTTGTGGGATCCTTTTAATTTAATTGTTTATCAACGTTTGTTAATAATCCGGAAAGAAATTGTCCGATTATTTTGTTTACTTTAGCGCGGTTCGAGATGAAGCCACACCTGTGAAAGTTAACTGGCTTCACTTGGAATTCACCGTTGACCGTTGATGACGGCAACACTGTATCTGTATAATAAAATAAACGTATGTTGTGTGTGTGTGTGTGTATTGGCTATATATACATACGTGATTGTATTTGCTAAATGGCCCAAGTCAAGCCCAAACTTTAGTTTCGTTTGCAAATTTAAGATTTATTTCTTTATTATATTTTTATTCTTTTTTTCTTATTGCAACTCATTCTTTACAATTGTGTGATAGGAGCTTAAAAGTTGTAATTATGAATCGAGGAAATATCAAACAGAGTGTCTTACAGAATACATACCTAACGGATTCTAAAATCACTCGTACTATCAGATCCACTTGCACTGTATTGTATAGAAAGCATTATCTGAAAGGAGTTTTCTTAATGTTTTTAACGAATCCACCTTGAAGTAGTTGAAGTGCAAAAAGTAGAACTTACTAACGTGAAATAGTAAATTATTTTGTTTGTATCACGTGTTCCTGAGGTCTTTATAATAAATGTTGAATAATAAAGGTCCGAGGACTGAACCTTGAGGAGCTCTAGACGCCACAGTTTTTTTTTAGTTTTTCGAGAAATTGACGGCTTGTAATTACTATTCAGATCGGTGCTGTTGTATTTTGAAGTATATGGCGCAACATAACTCGTATCCATATTTACTATAAAATAGCTTGTTGTTTTTGCGGTCATTGAACGATTTGTCATCAGGTACGCTGCTAATCCTGTAGGATTAGATTTAATCCTGCTTATTTGTTTAACACTCAATGAAGACTTATTATCAGAAATTAAGGTAAAGAAACAATAGAGAAACTAAAACTAAGCAATACATTTTCTTTCAATAACTTATTGAAACATCATGAAGTCAACTAACAACTCACAGATCTAAAAAAGACAATCCAAAGAGAAGAAGGTAATTTAAATTATTTTCCTTTTGAAGGATTCTATTAAAATAAGAGCGTACAAAGTACAATCTACATCTGTACATGATGTTGCAGAAGATCGAATTAATCGTTTGTGTGATCTTCTGATAGCAGGACAAATCCTATATAATAAGAGAGGAACAGTGGCTTTTATTTTTACCATGAAGTATTTGTTTCACATTAAAACTTTTTCGCGAAGAAGTCAAGTTAACGCATTCTATATTTATGAAATAAAGTCCTAATATACCAGTAAAATATGAGTTTTACTTAAAATATTTTAAACAAATTTCCTGTTTGCAATTTGGCCAGCCTCAGATGGGGACTTTATTTTAAAATTCAGCAAATACTAAATTATGATTAAACCTAAAAGGTTTATTGATACTTCAGTCGGTAACAATATCCATAAATTATACCTTTTTTCTTATAGTTGCTTTGAGCAGAACACAATCAATACATATACCCATTTGAAAAAATTGTGCATTACTTTCCAAGAAAAGAGCCACAGTTTTGGTACCATTAAAGGGAAGCTAAAGAAAATCCGTATCTATGCACCAAATCGACTCCAAAATATTCCTTGGAAACTACACAAAGCGTAGAGCAAAAACCTTGCCAGAACTAAGAAGAAACATACTACCCATCCTCACTGGTTTTCTTACAAGGCATTGTCACATGTCAGAATAGCAATTGCAGGTTTTGTGGGGCGGAGGATAACAATCCGGAGCACCTAACTGCACCGCTATTATGGAAATCCGAGTCAGTTATCTCGGCAAAGACGTCACAGACGCTCTTAGACTGGATGGGAAGCTCTGAGAACCCCAGCAGTTTATTTATAGCTCATAAAAAGGGACACAATTGATCAATAGGTCGTAGTACAATATTACCTCCAATTAAATTTAAATCTAAATTTAATGTACCAAATCAATATAAGGAAATTAGTAGTGCCGTAAACCCAACTTTATATGTTGAGTTCTGTCAATAACAACAACAATAATCTGTTACGTCTCATGAATTCATTGATAGACTTTCAAATTACTCTTTTAATCGTCTCAAACCTCGAGCCATTCAAAAGGTCAGTTTACCAACTGACACAGCATATCTTAAGTTAAAAGTGCTTGTACAATCAAACTAAAACTGTTAATTAGAACACTTACAAAACGTTTTTTTTTCTATACTGAAAAGTTCTCTCACCAAAATTATCATTGTATCTTCTTCTGTTCTGTGCTCACATATTTGTTACAAGATGAATTTTTCGTTTATTCGTAAACAAATTAACTTCAGAATTTTTAGAATTTTAAAAATTTACAAATCTAAACATGTTTAAAACTATGATTTTTAGATATTTAGTTAGAAATTGTTCGGTTTAAAAATACTGAAATACTTTGAAATCTTGAAAAACTGAAATAAATTTTTAGTTCAGATATTTTAAAGAATTTAGAAATTTTCCAAAACAGAAAGTTCTCTAAGTAACAACTCTATAATTTTCCATACGTAAGTCGAATTTTTGTTGTGGCAGAAGCTCAGCAATTTACAAGTAGGTACATCTTTCTACATATAGAGAAATTCTTCACTGGATCTCTTGGTGTAGAAGTAGAACACTAAACACTTCAACCCACTGAACACCAAAAAATTAAAATAATAATAAAGTTTTATTATCGCCTTGATAATGAGAGCTTTGCTGTCGAAACACGTCGGTTTTTAGTAAAAAGTTTTTTAGTGTTTTATGGGTTGAAGTGTTTAGCGTTCTTTCTACATATAACTCAAAATTGCTGTAATTCAAACGAGCCTAGACTTACAGAAGTTAGACTGTTTTAAAAATTTTAATTTTTATCTGTTTTTTCTTTAAATCTAGATTTACTTTACACTTTTCAAAACTAACATTGTATGGTATCTTTTTAAAATAGTGAACATTTTGAATTTTAGAAATTTAAATTTTTATTAGTAGAGATTAACGACAACAAAAACAAAAACCTAAAAACAGGAACATTGTTTAGTACCTACGTTTGCTCTGTTGTATGTATTACATCAATTTGTAGTATAATTTAAATTTAGTTTTAACTTTTTATCTTCAATACCGGACGTGACGTGGCTTTGTGTTTTCTTTTTTGTCTGTTCTGATGCTTGTTTTTAGTATGGTTCTCTCTTCTTGTCTCTGATCAAATAATCGATATATTACGAAAGATCAGACAATAAAAAAGAGTAAAAGTCTGTTTTTAATAATAATAACTAATTAAGACGGGTCGATAGCCGCAGCGGTTAGGCGTCTGACTATCGTTGTGGCGGATAGATAGGAGCCGGGTTTCAATTTTCCAGAGAGGCGGTGACATTTTTCTCGGAGAATTGAAATCCAGATCGACTTACCATTGGCTGTTGGTAGCAAAGTGATTAACAGCGCGGCATTATAACAGGAGGTATGATGCTGTCATAAAGCCATTTCAACACAATTTAGATACATGAAAACTACACCGCGAGAGTTGCAGTGCAACTAAGCACCCACTACACATAAAAAAATCATAATTTGGGTAATTATTGGCATTTTCTGAAAATTCTAAAAATTGTGGTATTCCTTCAAATTTTTATAAATTTTCTATTTTTGAAGACGTTTTTAAAAACTAAAACTTTTTCGAATATTTAAAAACGGTTGTAAAATCTAGGAAATGTATAGAAATTTTGAAGCTTTTACAAATCCAGTTTCATAAATTCAGAAATGTTTACGACTATAAAATTTTAGTAGTATACTTAGTTTTTTATTTTTAAATATTTTCAGATCGAGTTTTTTTTTAAAATTTTTGTAATCTTTCTACTCTGAAATATGTATTTAAGTAATATAGTATTAACGCATGATGCTCCAAATAATTTTAGGCAAGATGAAAAGGCCTTGGCTAAATGATACTTTTCTCAACATCTTTCCTAAAATTAACTGACGCTTCCAAAAAGTTACGTTTTAATATATTACATTCAAAATCCAGAATTACAGGATGTTTTGAATGTTGAAAAGTTTAATCATTTTAGAAAGTTAAAAAAATTTTTGACATTTAAAAACATTGAACAGTTTGAGAACTTAAGAAATAAATAGCAAATTTGAGAATATTTGTAACCATGAACTTAGAACTGTTAGAGTTTTAAAAATTTCATTAATGTTTAGATCTATAGAACCTTTTACATATCTCGTTTTCGAAATTTAATAATTTTAGATTAGAAATTTGTAAATATTTTGAAATCTTTAGGAATTGAAATTTCTAAAATTAAATCTGTTTAAAATGTTTAGAAGCAGAAATTTTTGAAAATTTTGAAATGTTTGCAGCTAGACATTTTTATATATAGAATGTGGGGACGCAAACTTTTATATTAATAAAAAACAAATAAAGGTTGTATTAGCAAAAGCACATTGATTTTTTATGTTAGATCTTTTTGAGACAATTCATTTCGTAATTTACTTTTTGACCACTGTAGGTTTTAATTTGCAGGTTTTATTTTTAGAACACTATCAATAAGTGCGAAAAGCCTGAACTCTACAATTGAATTATCAATAATGGGAAAATGACTGTATTCGTGTACTTTGTTTAGATCAACCTTGAGTAATAATTTATAATAACTTTTAACTCTTTAATTTAATACTAGATCATATAAACAAGCATAATACAATGATTATCAATTATAAACGTAACGTGAATATCCATGAAAAATAAACAAAATTTAATTTACATTTCGCGTCGACCTTGCTTCGCAATATTTATGTACAGATGAACAATATTTCTGTCAGTGTTTTTGCATTTTACGTTACCTAACGTGACGGCGAGATCAAAACGATATTCGAACGTATACATCTGTTTATTTATTTTGAAAACATCGTTATACAACTTATGTCTGCATTCTTTCTGATGTATAAACTTGCCATGTGAGCGCAGCAGCATATTTATTATACTTTAATTTCTTTGATGATGATACCATTATTGGATTTGTAATTATGATCGTTCCCAAATATCTGTGCTCGTGGTACTTAATATAATCAGAATATCGTTTATATACATATACACATGAGTGTTATTACCTGCTTAACAGCTAGGAATGTTTTAAAACTTGCAGCGATTATAATGGAATTTATTAATGTGAATTTATTATGAGTCATACCACGGTCTCTCCGGTGATAACAACATATATATTCAATGCGTAATATCTAGTTAGGTATTCTAAAAGTTAAATGTACTTAACTCCAGTAGTAATAATGATTCATGTTAATATCTAGTTGATTGTTGTTTCTTCATGAGTAGTGAGGTAATGCAGTGTGAATATGAACCTAATTAAGGACCTACTTTCTACTTAAGTAAGTAATTGTTTAATTGCTTTAATATGTTTCTTTAAAAGATGCCTATATAAGTATAAATATATTGCTTATATCTTCGAAACCGGAAGCATTAGTTCTTTCAATTTACCTTGCACTTTGGTAAGCTGCAGCTTATACAAATATATTTCTTGAAGGGATAGGGATATAAGGTCGAAGTTGTTTGTATACCTGAGTCAGGTGTTAATAATCCCTAGCTGCGAGGTAAAGGTTTTTTTTTTGGTATTAAATCCGTGAATTATTTAATATTGGTTCCCCTTTTTCTGGCAGCCACGTAGTATATCTTTTAGAACGTCTTAAAAATGTTTTCTATAAAATTCAAATCTGTAAATTTATTAGACAACCAAGCTTTCAGACGACAAATAAATAGTTTTAAAAATACGTTCCTGGTAAGGATTTTAAAAAGCAGATAATAATTTTTTTCAGTTCCTGCCCAATTTATTAGAACTACCCACTACAATAACAATTTTCACAAAACTATACGAAACAAATTTGCATTTGTAACATTAACCTTTACAAAACAGCATTAAACAGCATTATAACATTAGCATTATTTTGTTGTTTTTTTTTTGGGAATACCCCACATAGACGTCATTTTATTCGTCTGACATTTAAACTCCAAACACACACAAGTTAAGTCAACCAAAAACTAGCGGGCGCGTATTGCTTCTTTTATTTAATCAAAAAAAGACTGTTGAAAGTTATCGTTTGCTGGTAAAAACATATGGTGAACGCGCTCCATCGATTAGAACATGTGAGACTTAGGTTAGATGATTTAAAAATGGTGATTTCAATGTGAAAGACATAGAGCGCTCTGCAAACTCGGTAAATGGGTCTCACCCCTCCCCTTCCTCCCTCCAAGTTGAATGAACGTCAAGCAGAAAATCGCAAACTCACTTATAGAATTGTCACTGGGTGACGAGAAATGGATTTATTTTTTCACCTGACGAAGCTGATCCTTCAACACCAAGGCTAAATCGCTTCGGCAAGAAGACATCCTCTCTGTCTGGTGGGATCAGAGCGGTATTGTGTATTATGAACTATTAAAGTTCGGTTAAACCGTTAATAGACAACGCTATCGCCAACAAATGATTAATTTAAACCACGCATTAATCGAAAGACGACCCGAATGGGCTAGAAGACATGGCAAAGTGATTTTGTTACACGAGACTGCGCCGTCTCACTCAGCAAAACCAGTGAAAGACACCTTGAAATAGCTTGGATGGGACATCCTTCCACACAGGTCGTAGTCTCCAGACCTGGCGCCATCCGACTATCACCTCTTCGCATCGTCGGCAATTTCGAAGAAATTGAAAAATGGCTCGACGAATGGTTTGCCGCAAAAGATTAGCAGCTTTTCTGGCATGGTATTCATAAGTTAGGTGAAGGATGGGCGAAATGTTGAAACGTGGTATAAGAGTGATTTTAAAACACTTCACACATTTTCTTAACATTTCAGTCTGGTGAATTGCCTAGCCATGGCAGCACTGCTGCATGCATAAATATGTATGTAGTGACCTTTGTTTGGATCTAGGTCGTGCACATATAGCATCAGAAGCTCTTCCAATACGTGTTTATATTGTTTCTGGTCCGTTATGCCTTCAGAAAAATATAGAAGACCGGGACCTGCCGACGTTATATATGACCAAATCATTACGGATGGTGGACGTTTAACCATGTTTAATACACACACCTCGGGAAAACGTTTAAATTGACGTCGCCATATGAGCTAAGGCTTTCCGGTCGCCGCTTCTACTTTCAGTTAATCGTTTTGCTCATTTATACCGTTTTTTTTTAATTACAGGGGTCAATCTTGACTTATTAGCGGGGCGTCTACATTTCAAACTGGCTTCATAAAGATATCTGCCAAGGGTACGTTCGGATATTTTGTGTCCTTCTTCAGATAACATTTTCGTTAGTGCTTTGCTTGCTAATGTGTGGTTTTCTGTAGGTATTTCGACGATCCATCGGATCTTTTGGTCGGTGGTAGCCTTTTTCCTCTCACAAAACTGCCTTTCGTTACTGATGCTGATGATAGTTTCTTTTTCCAACGCATCAATCCATTGCACGGATTGTCGCAATTTCGCATTGTGAATAAGCTTCAGTGCAGTGACATTCACAACTGATAAAGACAATGTGGTTACGATAACAGAACGTAAGTGGTAGGAAATACTCTTTTGCGCGGTCCAACGCGAACCAACGATCGGAAAACTAGGATTAGGCACTTGCTGGTAAACAGACTCTCTCTTTTTTGAATGAAGTATATCCAACAAACTTCTAGTAATTAGATTATTTGTATTTTCAGATTATATTGCTTCAAATACTTAAATTTTAAGACGGCCCTAATAAAATAAAAATAAAATGTAAAACCTGCGTTAAATTAGATATTCCTCGTCCGCCTTTTCAGTGTTGTTCTGAACGTGATTTCAAAATTTTAGTCTTGTATTATGTAGTTCATTAAATAATTGAGGAAAATGAAATTTCACTAGCCACCTCCTTTTTTGAAATTCGAATACATACATGTATGGAAATTGTTTCAAGGTTCTAACTTTGTTTTGTATTGTTTCTAAGTTTTAGCCTTATACCGTGCATACTTCGTGAAATAATTTAGAAAAGCACAATTAGGGATATATCAAGTTGGTCCCTGACTTTTCGAAAATTTGAAATTTTGATGGTTGTTCTAGTTTATTCTATATTGTTCCAAAATTTCAGCTTTTTGTCATGCATAGTTCGTAAAATAATTGAGAAAAACAAAATTTTGGTTAGCCTCGTTTTTATAAATTCGTTCTATAATGCATCGTTTGTAAAATATTAGAGAAAACCCCATTTTTTTTGAAAATCGAGCTTCTGGTAGTTGTTCCAAGTTATGATCCAAGAATTCTTATGGTATTTTAGAAAAAAATAAAAATTTCCATAAGATAAATATTGAAATTTCAGTAACATATTCTCTAGCCCTTTGTTGCCCGACGGTACTTTTATGCAGTTGATCCTGACGGTGCTTTAGAGTTGATTATCTTCCCCTCTATTTCTATTTTGCACATGAACAGTGCTACTTGTTTTATAACCTAAGCTATTACTTTTAGAACTGGTGCGACTGACTTAGATAAGTTGTAGTGCTGAGATACTTTTAGGTCACGATTTCTTTCTTAATTACAGTGGCAAGTAATAGTTTCACCTTTCAGTTATACGTAATAAAGTATCTGCTATTTACTTAGCTAATATATTTACTTGTAACTTTCTTGGTGAACGATTTTGTTCAGCTGCCGTAAAAGTACCTTCAGGAAAATATCTAATATAAAAATGATACTATAAGTGACCCTTATCTAATGAAGAACTAAATAAAATAGCTGACCAAATTTTACTTGAAGATCTATTGTACCTTTAGACAATAATATAGATACAGACGTTGAAAAAAGTGATAATGAAGAAAATTTCGAAACATCATTACCAAATACGTTCGGGAAATTATTCAAGAAATCAGAGACTGATACGAAACACATTGAAAACGGTTTAACGAAAAGAAAAATTAGTGATAATAATAATAACCATACGACACCTATTAATATTTTACAAAATATTTTGATTGTTCCTGCTACCTCCCATTATAGGTGTCTAAGATCTGCAGTATTAGAATCAGAACAAGTTCAATGTCAAGAGCAACAAGATGAAAATAACAAAGTTCCGAATCCGCCAAGACGGATTTGGAGAAAGAAACAATTTGAAACTGTTCTACCCGATTACAATGAACCCGAAGGTCCTGTTGAGACCTTTTTCGCAGATTGTGAAACACCAATTATAATAATATTTAGAAAAGTTTTTGGTGACATTGTGGAACAGATTACCTTTCAGCAATCTTTATTCTATTCAAAACAAAACAAACCTTTGAACCTGACAGAAAAAAGAACTATTGACATTCATCGGAATTAATTTTCTCATGAGTTATCATCAACTTCCGAACTGGAAACATTATCGGAACGGAAGTCAAATTACGTACAGATAACACGGATAAGCTATTCAAACTAAGACGTGTAATTACTGCACTAAACAAGAAGTTGGAAGCGTTATATAAGCCAACACGAAAAGTAAGCATGATCCTTTTAAAAGGACGCTCATCCATCAAGCAATATAACCCTATGAAGCCAAAAAAGAGAGGCTACAAAATTTGGTGCATGGCTGACCACAACAGTTATGTATCCAAATTTGAAGTTTACTAAGGGATAAATGAAAAATTGGAAAAAGAGTTTAGTAGTTATGGTCTTGGAGAACGTGTCGTTCTCTCATTAACGAAATTATATTGGGGACAGCAAAAAATAATTTACTTCGATAATTATTTTACGTCGATTACATTGTTTGAAAACAACTTCGTGTAAACAATACTCTTGCTTGCGGGAGAATTCGTCAAAATAGGAAGGATTTTGCGAAAAACTTTGTTGAAGATAAATCACTCAAACGAGGAGACTTTGATTACAGATATTCTAACACAAACATAGGAATCTATAAATGGAAGGACAATAGGGTAATTTATCTTTCAACAAATTTCCATGAGACTGAAGAATTTACTGTTCAGGGCACCGAAAAGGATGGAACCAAATTAATAGTCAAATGTCAATCTCTTGTTGAAGATTACAATCGCCATATGGGAGGTGTTGACCATGCTGATCAGTTATGAACAACTTATAGGATGAATCGTAAATCGAAAAAAATGGTGGCGCCGCCTATTTTGGGGTTTCCTTGAAATGGCTTTCGCATAATCTACTGTCAAATACGAGATAAAATTACTACACTATTCAGGATCTGTTTCTCAAGGTTTGATAAATATGAGTGAAACAAGAGGTAAAAGAAAAAGTCTAAAACCAGTAGTTAAACACCGCAATAAAGGCAGTCACTGGGTTATGTACGATGGTAAAAGGGGTCGGTGTGAGTATTGTAGTGCTATCGGTGTTCAGTCCCGTCCTCACAGCAAATGTAGTAGTTGTGGTACATACTTATGTTGTAACGAAAAATAAAAAATGTTTTTTACTTTATCATGAGATGAATATTTTGTAAGAAATATTCTAATAAAAATTATCCATCTAAAACCTGTAATTATTTTAGTTTTACGTTGTAAGAAAGATATCTTGAAGTCGTTAAATAAACATGTAACCAAATCCCAGTGGTACTTATAAGTCAAAAATTTTGAAAATTTTTGTTACTTAGTCAACCAAAAAATTAAAAAAAAAATCGAGCCTTAGTTAAATTTTGTAATATTATTTTACAAAATTTTGCAACAATGTACAGCAAACCTAAACGAACCTGAAATAACTTTCAAAATTTCGAAAACTGAGGGAGGTGCCGGGCTAATTCATTAAAAACATTCTACATATTTTGCTTATTAATACATATATAAATATACATTTTATATTTCTCAACAGGTCCAAGAACGATTCGAAAACCCACCATCATTACCAAAACCAGCATCACTAGCCGACAACAAAGAACTAGCAAGAGATATCGCATCGCGTTGCGGTCGCTCAAGAAACAGAGAAGCTAGGGAATTGGCGGAGTTGCTCAACAGACCGCATCTTAGATCTTTGTTGGAGATTCACGACGAAATCGGAGTGAGTACGATTAGGGGGCGCACTGGAAGAGATCGTCGACGGCGAGAAATAAAAGTATAAATAAAGGCGCTAGTAATTTGATGCCAGAGCTCAACAGCGAAATGACCGCCGGTGACACAATTCGAATGGTGGGGCTTCGCAAGAAGCCCGGTCAACCTTTAGGATTAACGGTAATTATTTACATATATATGTATATTTATGTATCTTTTATTAGATCTCGCGTGTAATAGAGTGAATATATATTGGAATATCATTAAGTTTAAATTCCATGAATTATTAATCATTGAGTTTTGCTAATGTCGTTTGCAATTGATGTTGCTAAAAATTTGTGTGAACGTTTCCTGCCCTGTTTTGACTCAGAAGGAGACTATTTTGAATAAACAAGAATGAAAAATCAAAATGATAAACGCTTTGTATTCTTTTTTAGACGAGTCTTATATTATATTTCCTCGTTAAATCATTTCACAACTCTAGAACTAATTGCAATTTTCAATTCAATTTAGCTAATTAAAACTCTTACCTATTTATAGGTCGAAGTAGACGAGAATAAAAACTTAACAGTAGCTAGGATATTAGAAGGCGGTGTGATAGACAAACAAGGCTTGTTACACGTAGGCGATGTAATATTAGAAGTTAATGGGATAGAAGTTTGCACCCCAGAGGATCTACAGACTGAAATCGCCAGGGCGAAAGACTCGGTTACATTAAAAGTAGGTCAAGTCGATTTAACGGCCAATACATTGACGCACGCACCTTTAATGATGACAAACGGTCACAGCGCTAAAAACGGCGTAACCAAGCGACTTACAGTAAGTGATCAAGTGATAAATTCTATAATTTATAGACACCCTGTATATATACAGGATGTTTTCTAAGTACACCACCACCCTGTATAACACGTAATCCCAATTTTAGTGCTACATGAGGGCTTTATTCGAATATATTCCCGAAGAAGACACCTTATTACCTTGCAAAGAAATCGGTTTAAGATTTGATAGGGGAGATATCCTGCAAATAGTCGACCAGAAAGATCCTAATTGGTGGCAGGCCAAAATCGTTGATGGTGATGGCAAAGTTGGACTGGTACCTTCCTTAGAGCTGGAAGAACGGAGGAAAGCCTTCGTCGCTCCAGATTACGATTACGTCCATAAAATTAGCATCTGCGGTGCTAAAATTTCGAAGAAGAAGAAGAAGATTATATACAAATCTAAAAGTAGTAGCGATTTTGATAAGGCTGAATTGCTCTTGTATGAAGAAGTGACGAAAATGCCGCCGTTTAAGCGAAAAACTCTAGTTCTGATTGGAACCCAAGGTGTTGGTAAAAGGACTATCAAAAATAGATTGATTAACAGCGATAGTAGTAAATTTGCTGGTGTGGTACCGTGTAAGTTAAATATTGATTTGAAAAATCGAATTTTTTGGATTAAATTTTTTGATTTAGATACAACTAGACCTCAAAGAGTTTTGGAGGAAAACGGCCAAACGTATTGGTTCACGACAAGAGAGGAAATGGAGGAGGATATTAAGAGGCACAAGTTCTTAGAATATGGCGAGTATAATGGTAATCTTTATGGTACGCATTTAGATTCGATTCGAGAAGTTATCAAACAAGTAAGTTGTTGAAATTCGAAAAAAAGAACTGAATTAGCAATCTATATCATCTTGTTTCACAGGGTAGAATGTGCGTTCTAGATTGCAGTCCGCAATCTCTGAAAATCTTGCACAACAGCTCAGAGTTTCTGCCTTATGTCATCTTCATTGCAGCTCCTGGTATGGAACATTTGAAAAACTTATACGATGTTGGCAAAAGTAATAGTAATTTGAGATATTCCAGTAGAAATTTGACGGTAAGTTTGGTAATAATACTCCTCTGTTTTCCGTGATTGCATGTTTGGATTGTAAATGTTGTATTCTGTTGTTAATGAGTAATATGACAACACCTGGTATAGTATTCTAAAATCATATTTTCAAGAACAATAACAAAGTCGTGTGGGAATTGACATTTATTGTATGTACCAAAAACAGCATTAAGACATTAACTTTTTCTCTCAAAGGAGCTTTACATAATCTTTAGTCAAAAAGTGGTCCAAAATACCACACATTTCCTCTCTCGACATGCCAAAGGCTGCTTGGAAGTGTTGGGGATATAAACTAGAAATGTTACATTAACTGAATTATCTTTATACTTATTTATTCCACAATAGTTTGATGATCAAAACCGACACAATACAAAAACCGACCTAACTGCAGCATCTTTAAATGATCTCCAGAAAAAGATAGAGTTACTAATTAAGCCCTCATATGCTGTATAGGGTGTAGGGTGTTAATCTTTCGAAGGATAGATAAGCATGCAATTGACTGTTGACTGTTCAATGTCATGAATTCTAGAATATTCCTGTTGCAGATGTTTTAGATACATTTCCACTTCATAGCTGCAGTTAATCATTAAAATATTGTTTGGCCTAAACTGGCTGGGGTGCCAATAAGACTGTATATAGCCCAGACTGCTCATTGTACTCTCAATAACAATATCTTGAAAATTTTTCCTACTTTTCCTGAAATGCTTTTCTGAGATGCTGAATCAATGCATCAGTAATGGAGTTCATCTCTTTAGTGATGTAATTTTAAATACTTTCGACTTAAAGCGACATTATATGCAGTGAGTTTTATCATTTTCCTAACTTTGGGAGTTCTTTTTATCGCAACTTATACCTACAAAACTAAATCATAAATCACTGTCCAAGATTACGATAGAGGATTATTTGTATGGTGTAGAAAAAAAAGGTGTATGAAGAACTACAAACAAAAAGAGAACAGTAACATGGAAGAAACATTTATAGGTCAAACAGCCAATATGATTTGGTTTAGACAGGAACATTTTTGTGGTATTTTTAACAGTCAACACAAGAGAACATCATTGACAATGAGAAAACTTTTCTTGAGAGTAAAATTGATTAAACAATAAACTGCATTACTTTTGAGCAAAGTCTTTGCTGGAATAACCTTTCATAGTTTATAATTTTGCATTACTATACACCTAAAACATAAATACTTTGATAGTTAACTCAGCAAACAAATTTGCTTCTATACCTTTGTAAGAAGTCCTAGTTTCACCACAGTAACCTTTTACACTTAATATTTTTGCACTGGTATACACCTGCAATATTTTTTTGTAATTTTTAATATTATTTCCTAAATTCTGTCGAAGCACGTTGGGAATATCATCACAGACGCAAATCTCGGAAATACTGAGACTGATTAACTCCATTGCTTCTCTTGAACAAGCAGAAGAATTCACTACCGGTGTCTCTCAATACCTGCACGAATGTATGTCCTTAAAAGCTCGTACCTCAGACAAGTGTCTTTCTGTTGAAATAAGAAATAATACTTTGTGACAAGCGCAGGAAATTGAAACAAAAATCAAAAAATCACGCAAATCCAAATTAAAAAGAGCTCTCAAGCATTTACGTGACAACAAGTGGTGATCAAAAGTATCCACGCTTGCGACTGGAAGGTTAGTAAAAACATGAAAACTAACGGAGAGAGATAGACAATAAAATCAAGCAATTACTGGGCACTCGTTAGATAGTTCACGACGTAACGCCTTGAAAAAGGTCAGGTTCATGACCGAACTTCTTTAACCAGATCGTGATGACGAGTTTGAACCTGCATTTCATTAGATCATAGACAATCTAACCGCCCTCAATGGCACTGACTTTAGCTTCAATATGGCTCTATAGAAATTATCGGAAAACGTTCTGAAACATTTGGTTAATGTTGTAAATGCCTTATTTTGTCTTAGATCTGAAAATTTTTGCAATAGTTGTAAGCATATCCAAACTAGGGAATGATCCATTACTTTCACAACACCACCGCCCACTATCTATATATTTTTCGGCCTAACTGAACTAGCTGAAGCAATCAGTCTTTATAGATTCAAATTATTTTCAACGTGAGCAGTTCGTCTTCTGTAAAGGACTCTCAACTGACTTCCGATGTCACAGAATCAAGGAAGGCATTCGTAATTCATAAAAAAAGACAGACCATGAGTGCAGTATGGTTCGACATTCAACGAGCTTTTGATACAATCCAGCATTAGGCATTGCTGGATAAAATGATAACATCGAGAATTAACACCAACCTCATCAGGATTATTGTTTCTTAGCTTTAGGAAAGAAAATTTTGGGTGTCCCAGAATGATTCCTTTTCTTCTACAAAACTTCTTTTGGTTGGCATTTCTCCGGGATCCTTCCAGAGTCGTGGCTTATTTTTAAGCTAGAGATTGCAACATAGATCTATCTGTGGAAGAAACGTTACAAAGTCATCAACCAGCCTAAAAAGCCACTGAAAACGGTTCAGCATTGCGGAAACTCTCTTGTAAATGACACACAACCACAAAAAATAGGAGCTGTCAATTAAATAATACAGTCGTAGATTGCTTTCCATTGTTTCTCTCATGGCCATTGTCGCAGCATATTAGATACTGTGCTTGCTGATCTAGCTGGCCAACTTCACTCCAGACAAACCGCTTTGCAGGATCAGGTTGAGAAGATCTTCAGCTATATACTCAGCTAGAAGAGTAGACTCCATGAGAATAAAAGGCCGAGGAATCCAATAGATTTAACCTTAGAAAAAGAAAAAAGACTAGATTCTGTGTGTGCACTGCTGGGGTAAAAACTTTAGGAAAGAAACATCAACCCCTTAACCATCAAATTTGAGTTTATATCGCTGCAAAACGTTCCAATTATTTATTCTAATAAGTTTTTTATATTTTATAATTTTGCATTGCTATCCGCCTAAAACATTTTTTTGGTAGTTTTTATTTTTATTATGTACTAAAGTCTGTGTCTGTAACTCTAATAGTTTGTTGTATTATTTTGCACGTTAGTTTGAGCGTCAAAGTTCGATACGATACAGTTCCCGAAGAGCCAGGACTTTAGAATCATTAGCATCATTATACGAGGTAAGTCCCTCAGAAATTTGAAACGCCGAGTATTGCTAAACACTGTAACCTAAAAATTTCGTGTTTAGAGCCTGATTGCAAGGATTCCCCCACTAGTATAAACGATAAACGAGATTAAGTATTGACCCTGTCCGATAGACAATACATGTTTCTAATACTTAACTTCTTTTATTGCGTGTGCTAGTAGGGTGGTTCAGGTACCTAATTGTACTTATTACAGGCATTTATGGCTTAAGATTCTTTTAAGGATTTCATTCGTTTTAATGTCAATATCTTCATAATTTTGTTTTGTGACATATTAGGAAGAAGATCTAAAGAAAACGTTAGAGGACAGTGCTAGTATGCAACGAACTTACGACAAATACATAGACTTAGTTATCGTAAATAAGGATTTCGATTCAACGTTCAGAGAGGTGATAGAGGCTTTAGAATCCTTAACGACTGAACATCAGTGGGTACCAGTCAACTGGATTTATTGAAATTGATGGAGAGGATTTTCAATTGAATCTCAGCTTATTTTACATTAACCTCTAAAGAAATACAGCGAAGAAATATTTTTACAGTGATATATTCGGCGGATAATATGTATACTGGGTATATTGCGATGAGAAAGTTTTGAGGGAATGTATGAAATTAATGACGAGTTGTGATGATTTGATGGTTTTGATTCGAACTCGTTGTGAGATACCCTGTATATGATTAATTAAGGAGAAACATAATTGTTTGCATTTTATGTTATTGAGAGACTGTAAATGTACAAATCTTATCGCGTACTGTGAATTAATTATTTAAGATTTTATACGCTTTTGTGTAAGGTACTAAAAATTGAAGGTAACGCACATAACATGTGTTGCAACACTGTATTATGTAAGTTTTAACGAGTTTTTTTTAGTAATAAGTGTGTTCATTCTAATTGAAACGCAATTTTGATTTTGTACGCACTTTAATTTAAATTTTGCTGGTGTACAGAGTGATCCGCTAATTTAGTGTTAATCTTGTTTTTCTGAAAATGTTCGTCTTCAAATAAATACTCATTTTTCTCCTTCTTTATGTTGTACAATATCCATTTAATATTTAATGGATCACCCTGTATATCACGAATTCACACCCGCGAAATGTACTAATTGCAACATCGAAAAACATAAATATAAATAAGCTTGTACCACTGCCAAATAAAATTATTCAAATCTTTAATATAAAGTGCTTTTATAAACTAAAAGAAAACTAATAGAGTAACAACTTAAACAATGCCATAACCTTCATATTTCATCACCCTGTAAATATTATTCATATACATACTGATGTATATTTAGTTTATAAAAAGTAAAATATATATAAACATTAGGATCATATATTAGTAAGACACTTATATGTATCGATATGTAGAATATTATTTGACAGATCGCGATTGCTTTTAGTTTTTGACAGTAGGAGCAGTGGTGCGTATATAACGAATCAAGTAGGTATCTATGCTATAAAAAGGCCTAATAACGTTCATTCTAATAAATACACAGCATACAGTTTATACGGTTTGACAACTTAGGTCGGAGATAATCTGTCAAAATCTGTTACCACTTTGACATTTATTGTTGTGTTTTTTATTTGACAGATACTTCCGTCAAAATCATGTTGTATATATTATTATTACTATATAGATCTATATATTATTATAAATGATACACCTTTAAAAAGGTAAGTCCGAAAACAATGGAGTAAATACCGTACTATTGTGGTGGTATCTGAAAATCTGTGTGACATCTGTCGAATGATTATTTTGACAGGTTCGGATACCGTTCACTTTTAGAGCTATATACTATTGTAGGAAACCATTTTTGTGACATTTTTGACATGTATGTACTCGTGCCTAATTTCATATCTAGTTATTGTACATATTTTCGCAATTATCATGGCTTATTATCTTCGCGTATGCTTAAAAAAAAAAAAGAAGAGATCTAAATGAGTACATTCATGTTCGTATTTCGTGCAGTCTACATAAATAGTTTTTTAATCTCAGTTTTAATCAATGTAATTGTTATTATATCTATATCTTGTAATAAGTCTATTTTCTATTTCTTTTTTTATGTGTGCTGTATTATTAAATACAACATTATTTTTACGTTAATCTATATCTATGTATAATTATATTTAGTGATGTATGTATTTTGTGACATTGTATCTTTTGGTATCAGCCGTCCATAACCGTTCAGGGATAATTCTTTTAAAGTAATTAGTTTTTGTTTTTTATTTTGCAATTTTATATTTCTATGTTTTAATTTCTTTCGAAATAAACAGACCACATTTTAATCGAATTCATTTATTATTTTCTAATCATAATTATCAGCAACTGATTTGCTGAATTTTGAACAATATTTACCACTGTAACAGTGCAAAAATGTCAGATGTATGGTATGATGGTATTTGACTTTACAATCTTGATTTTTCTTTGGCATAAGGTTCTGCACCAACTCGACTTTAATGAAATAAAAAAACGAAACAGAACATGATCAAACTCCAGAATCTAAACAACCTTGAAATGACACCTACTATGATCTGTCAAATGATTAAGAACCTCAAAGACCAACCCCCCAGGAATATATCCTTCCGAAATCTCCTGGCTATACCAACAAAAAAGAATGAAATTCAAGAAACAGCCGCCGCACTTTCAAATTTTCAAAATTCGATTATGCCATTGTTTGTTGTCGATTATGCTGTTGAAATAAGCACGTTTTGTGCTGCTTGCTTTTTCGTGATATTCGACTTTGAAAGTTAGCAACCAACATTGCAAAGCCATCACATTTGACAGAGCCTTTCCCTTAAAAGGCTTGTTCAGGAGACAGAAAAAGGAGACCATTGATACAAACGTGTGAAAGGTGTGTACCTAATAATTTTTCCTTAATTTATTTATGATTGTTGAAGTTTTTGACTTATTTTTGACCAATGAATCACATACTGTGCAAAATTCTCGAACTTTTCTCTCCACTAATAGAGTTTCTCAGAGTTCATTTTTCGTTTATTATTTTTAAATAATTTGGAAAATTCTAATAGACCAAGTAGCGTATTTAAAACTTAAATCTACTTTTCCTTAGTGATATTTTAATTTATAACTAAATACTTAATAAGAGATGCAACTTCCATTATTGCAAATTATTTGCTTGTAGCTCTAATTTCATCAGGTAGATGGCAGAATTAAGTTAGAGTTGATAAAAGAGTTGACATTGGTACGAAGTTTCGAAATGTCTCGTAAGATGGCAGTAATAGTCATTTTATATTACGTTCACTGAATATTATAAAGAAAAGTAAAACTATTTTTGTAGTAGACGTCTTCTTCTCGCTTTTTCTATTTTGAGTCATATACGTTCATAAAAAAAAATACATAAGCGCCATCTATGATATAGCATGCAAATGATCTATAATAGAATAGAACACTGCAAATTACGAAGGCTGACAAAGGTTGTAACCAAACTAAGCAATTGTTGCGTCCTCTAACGTTCTAAAAACAAAATATCCCTTCATTATTTTTAACTTTTGTTTTACGTATTTTTCGAAGTTCTTTACTAATATGGTGTTCTCATTAATATAAAAATATAGTGTAAAATATATCAGGATTACAATCTATGTAGATTTCACTGGTAATTTGACAATACATTGACATTTCGAATGTCGATAATGTCGCTCTCACATTATTTAGTTTGATTAACGCTAGATGTCGATATGCGAAATATATTATTTATTTTATTAATCATTGTAAAGATAATTTAAAACAAACAATTTCATTATTTGGCAATATTTGGCATAAATTTTAAAAGCAAGACTTTAAATTCAATACATTTATTTTTGTGTTAAACATTCTTTAAATACTATAGCAATATGCAGAAATTTAGCTATCTGCCACAAGATGTCTCTTCACAGAGTGAAAGAATAAAAATAAATTAATTAATTTCTGATTAATAACAATCGTATTAAAAAATTATAATATATAAATAAATATTTCTGTTGCACAATTATATATTATATAACACTACAATAACTTATTATTAAATAAATTTATTAGATTATAATTTATGCAAATTAATTGATAATATAATTAAATTTACTACGATTATTGTAATTATTGTAACTGTATTTAATTAAATTAATTAATCATCGAATTGTGTTTTCCCTATCTATAATTAATCCTGATAAATTTTGTCATGCGTAACACCTAGTGAAACCCATACATATTGAATTGTCAATTTTCATATAACAGAACATCATGTAATTTTTTAAAATTTAACTTTGCATCAAGAGTAACTTAATGTGTACATTCGTAGATTTTAATCTAAACTTCTAAACTCTATAACAGGTTGAAGTTTATTGATGATTTAGTGCTGACAAACGGATTAACAATGAAAGGGAATTCGCTGAAAGATAGTCACAATTCGACTCCAGTTTTCTTCAACGAAGATTTGCTTCGCTTACAAAACGTGCTGGTAAGAATCGTAAAATACTTTTTCCTCATTCTCCGCGAAAGTCGTTAAGATTTTAGTCCAAAATCATGCTAATTAAACAAAATTTTTATAAAAATAATCAAATTAAGACGAACTGTCAAAATTTCGAGGTTACATTGACAAATATGTAAGTATGCATCTTCAAGATTTTATTTCACAATTTTTAGGCTAATGAACGGACGACTATATGGAATATTGAACGGAATTATCAGATTTTAGCTTTACAGGAGAGATTAGAGTTAGCAGACGGCAATAAATCTGAAAATTTTACATTGTAAGTTTCTTTATCGATAGATCAATGCAGTTTATCCAACATTAAAATAAACTTATTTACATAGGACTCAAAGAATATTAACTCCAAATATTGATAAAGCTTTAGCTTGCGTTTATAAGCAATCTCAGCATAAAACATGCGTAAATAAATCATCAGAATTAGTTCAAATTCCACCGCCTCCACCTGGTTTCCTTCTATCTTCAGGATCATGTTGCCGTTGTTGTATGACGTATAGAAATACAAACGCTGAATGTACCCCACCGATTCAGGATGAATTAGATATAAACGGGATTATAAAAGAATTTAAGGCAACGACTAGAATTCATGAGGAATACGAGCATGGATTTTTCAACGGTTCAACGGTAATTGTAATCGTGTTACCAACATTAATTTAATACGTCAAATGTTGCTATAAATGTCATATTGGGTGAAATTTTAGGTTCCACCTGGGAAGGAAAGAAAGTTTAGCTTGGAGATTACGAATAAATTGCTTGAAACTTCGTATTTACTCTTCAATATTTTGTCGGAGGAGGTTTGTTTCAATGATAAGTTAATAAAAGAATTGTGTTTGCGTTACATTCAATCTTCGAAACTTAGAAGGAGGATGTCGTATACCGAATTTTGTCGCCCTGATTTTTAAATTGTTTTATTGAATATTGTAATGCTGTATTTTTAATAAGTAAAAAAGTGTAATGTTTTTTTTTAATAAGGAAATTTTGAAAGAACCAAAATGTGTACGTCTTCAAGTGTTATTACAAGAAAAGTGTGTTTAATAAAACTAATTATGGAGAATATAATGTTGTAGTTTTTTTTTAAATTAATATGCTTGTTCATGAAATATTGTTGAAATTACTTTTTACTAAACGAACTCCTCCTTTCTCACATTGCCCCATGCCCCATCATATATAACGATTGTTGGGACATTATTTACAGCGAGGTAATTTTGTAACAAAGCCATGAAAACATTTACACACACAATTTTTGGTATGAATTTTATATGAGATTAATAATCTGAAGATGGCACAAGAACTCTAGTTCAAGGACTTTATTATTTAACTATTAATACCAAAATTATATCGAGTGAAATTGCAATTTGCAAAAGAAGTAGGACAACTCGTATAACTCTCGTATTCAACATACTCTTCTTTTAATTGGCTATGTTGGAGACAGACGCCGAATTCGACCCGTCGCCAATATATGTGGGCATATCCCCAGATGTCCAATGAAAAACTACGCTGCCAAGATTACTGACGTCTAAATAGATTTGAATGATAAAAATAGGCGGAAATGAGAAAATTATTGCAAAATGTAACAATGATGATGTGGCTTTTATAAGGTATTATTGTGATATTAAGGAGGTACAGGGTAATTTAGAGAAGGCTCACAAAGAGACTGGGCATAAAAGAAGATTAGGAATGGGAAAATAAATTGCTAAGAAGTATTGTAATGTTCCCGGAAACGTAATTGAGGAGGCTTAGTGGTAAAACCAATAATTCCCATAGGTTTTAATAAAAAAGGACAAATTGCATGATTTAATCGATATGCAAACAGAACCGGATGGACCTTATAAGTTTATTATGAATTACCAAGATCATCTGACAAAATTTGTGTTCCTCAAAGCTCTAAAAACTAAAAGGGCAGACGAAGTTGCTTATAATCTGATGGATATTTTTTGTGTTGCTGGGGCACCTTGCGGACTTCACAGCGATAACGGGAGGGAGTTTGTGAATCGTGCAATCAGCAGCCTTGCAGATATGTTTCAAGCAAAAATAATTCATGGTAAGCCACGCCATTCACAAAGCCAGGGATCTATTGAGCGAGCCAACCAAGATGTACGAGATATATGTTAGTTACTTGGATGCAAGAACATCAGACATCGAAATTGTCGGAAGGGCTAAGATTTGTCCAACTAAAAAAGAATAGATCATTGAATAGAGGCACCCAGCGTATTCCATAGGAGGCTATGTTTGGCACTCCCCTTATTAATAAGTTAATGATTCAAATCTTCACCTTGAAATTGTAGAGAGGTTGCAAGATGAAAATGGTATTGATAAACTCCATGACAATGTTGTTCTACTGTAACAAATGCACTAGGTTTACAACAAAACTGTTCCACAAATGGATTAAAAGATAATATTGTGGACAATGAGTTATTGGGGTAATTCACGAAAGCCACAAATAATAGATAATTGAATCTTATTTATTATTATGTATTATTATTTCAGAGAGTATTAAAATGTTGCTCAAAATTCCCTGAAATTGACTTTGAACAGAACGTTTTAGTTAAGGTTCTTGATGTCGACAGAGGGCGCTTAGCTCCTAGTAACGGTTTGGCTGTTGTATTACCTGAGAAAGAAGATTTATACCAATTTGATATGTCAACTGGCGTCCTGGAAAAACTGTACTGAAAACTGAAAACTTCAGGTACCTACTTAATATATTACATTTTTAAAATTGAACATTGTTCATTTTCAGCCTTCGCAAACGAATACATTGGCATCTTCGGATGTACCTACTGATAAACAATTTAGTTTGCTAGCAATTGCGGCAAAAGAATCCAATTCCTATCAGGGCTTTGTCAGATGTAACTGTCATAAACAATGTGGTAACAGAAAATGCAATTGTTTAATGAACAAGATAAAATGTAATAGTAAATGTCATTCAAGTATTTCATCTGGCAATAAATAATGAAATAAATGTTACGTTCGTTCCAATAACGCATTTACTTTAATAAAAACCGTCTTCTTGTCATATGTTCAGGTCATCAACGAACATGTCGGGATCTATTCAGAATAAGTTGCCGAACTCAATCATTATTTCGGCATGTGGCCTATTTGCTGTGGACAACTGGGGATATGCCCACATACGTATGTATATCTCTCTCCAACAGATACATTTATTAGAACGAATCCGAAATGCTTCTAGACTGTTCAAAAAGATATTTTTATTTTGCTCTGCAAAACCGGGCCTCCACAGCTTCTATCACCTCTTTGCTGGAAGAAAATTTACGACAGGAAACACATGATAGTTGGACGGAGTCAGATTTGGTGTATTGTTTGCATGGGAACATGCAATTTGTGCGCAGGGGAATTCTTCGGCAAAAACAAAACACCTTTGGACAACTTTCCGCGTCACCTCTCCATAATTTTTTCTCGTAGAGTGGTTAGTAACGTCGCAAAATAATTCACAGTTATTGTTCCACCTTTATCCAGAAAATCAATCACGATTACTCCATGGAAATCTAAAAAAACTGAGAAGCAAGAAGTTTTCCAACAGATTTTTTAACACCAAAAGTAAAAATACAGCTTAAGAAGTCTGGATGATTTTCAAACCGAGCAGTACAGATGGAATGTGATGATCTATTTTGCAGAAATTTTTCTTCAATGAAGAATGAAATCTAACGCGACAACCCTGATATAGAGCCCACCTTATGCTAAAATGTGTGGAAGAATCCAATTAATCCCAGAACTACTAAATCTCCAAAAATCCAAAAACTATTCGTCCTCTCGAAAAATAGTTCTATAGGATTATGGTCCTGTCACACGTGCAGTGGGGATGCATTCCCAAACTTGAATAGTACATCATTTTTCGTTTTCTTTTTTTGTTATTTTTGAACTTAAAATTTATTCATGAGTTTGTTGTACATATCTGTATACATTTTCAAATAAAAAATCTGTTACAGATTTTAATGTAATTAGCCTTGAAAGTTAGATTTCATGACAGTAAGTAACCGGCTTTCAACAATCTCCAATTTATCTCAGGCACATTTTAAAATACCTATAGATTAATTTAATAAAAGCTACCTACACTATATAACATTCCTTATAACGAGGCGCTAATCTTTTCGCAACCGACTGACGACGTAGTTTCGCGTTTTAATGTTAAAAACACAATTAACCTGACGATTAAGCTCTTACTGGAATAAGCCGGGAAATGAACTGAAGTGACTACATGTACACAATAATCTTCTCATACATGATAAATGATCCAAGCACTCTACAATTAAACGCCATAAATAATTTCTATACGGGATTAATACTATAATTTGTAAAGCGCGCGCGCAAAATATATAACGAAAAGCATTATCGCGGTATTGCCAACGTAAAAATTTACCTCAATTTACTTAGTATGTCCGTTGTAAGCCAGCCAAAGTTACTCTGTTAAAAAGATAGAATACTAAAGATAAGGGAAGTTGCGGTATTGCTGTGGTAACGTTACGTTTAATTTAGATCCGAAAAGAATTATCTGGCGTGTTGGAAATTGTATTGGCTTTATGTGAAGACTTTGTATGAAGAAATCTAAGATCACTTTTTTAAATTACGCAACTTGTCGACGTTCATTAATGTATTAACATACTTATAAGTTGTGATCATTGTACGGTTGCTATGAAAGCCTAAGCAGTAAAACTGAAGTTCTTCAAATATTGCTGCAATCACTAACCGTTAGATTATTGAGAATTTTTGGGAAAGTCTTGTTCTCAAAGTTTATTCATGTGGAAAACATACCTGAAACGGCTACAACAGAACTTGTTGTATTTGTTTTTTCCGTCTATATTATTTTCACTCACCATTAGACCCTCAACTCCTGTTCAAAATTAACGCGCCATTATAAATTTTGTAGTTACATCTTTGTGTTTGTACTCTTTATTTAATTTAGAGTAACTATAACTGCTGTTATGTAGTACAGTTGTGTAGTGTACAGTAGTTATGGATGAGACAATAAAAGAAGCAAAAAGTAAGATGAAGAAATTAAAAATTGGACACTGGAAGATGGAAGAGGTGAAAGTATCGGAACTGATGTTCGCTGATGATATGGTAATTTTGGCGGAATCGAAAGAGGCCCTTCAATATAACCTAGAAATACTGAAGGATGCACTACACAAAATAAACACGAAAATTAATATAAAGAAAACTAAAAGCATGATCATAGCAAAAGAAAAAGAAGACATGAGATACATCTGAATGAAGAAAATATAGAACAATAAGTAGATGGATACAAATATTTGGGAACGTTCATGGAAGAGAATGGGAAACTGGTCAAAGAATTTAATGAAAGAGTGAAAAAAGTAGGAAAAATGTTTATTTCGCTGAAGATATCATTCCTGGCAAAACGAGAAATAGGAAAGGAAATAAAAACCGAAGTGATCAAGAGAATTGTAAGACCGGTGATGCTGTATAGCAGTGAATCTTGGATGTTAAAAAATAAGTACAAATCTAGAATAAATGCCGTGGATATGAGATTTCTGAGAAAGACAAAGGGCAAAAATAAGAGAGACAGAATAAGAAATGATGTGTTTAGAGAAGAACTGAAAATTGAGCCGGTGCTAGAAAAGATAGGAAAAGGTCAATTAAGATGGATAGGGCATGTGCACCGAATGAAAGACGACAGACAAGATGACAAAAAGAATTATGGAAACAAGAGCTCAAGGAAGAAATCCGAGAGGAAGGCCGAGGAAAACATGGGAGGAGGGAGTAAGAGGAGAAAGAAAAGGGGCATCAGGTGGAATGACATAAGAAAACTTGAGAAAGATAGATCTAAATGGAGAGAAATATGTAGAAATAAACAATATCGCAACTCCTAGGCCTACACCTAATTGTAGAAGGCAAACAATTAAGAAGAAGAAGAACTATAATATAAATAAAAGTAATTCGACAATCTTGCATCACAGAATATTTATTTTTAATTATACAGGGTCCGGCAGAATAATCTCCCACATTTTGCTCCGCCAGCGCCACTGAAGCGATGGGGAGCTTAAGTTGGTAGCACATAAAGTTGAAAGAAGATGCGCCATTATCAAAACAGGAATGACAAGAAAATTATGGAAACAAAAGATCTTAAAAGGAACCGGTAGAAATCACGTGGAAGGACTATAGGAAACAAAGATGGGAAGAAAGATAGAGCTGAATGAAAAACTGGGAAAAAAGCATGTGCAACGATATTCTTCAAAACATCCCACAAAATGGGCTTTTAATAAATGACGAATTTCCATTTAGAAATGTGTGAAAACAAAATTTTCGTTACTGGACAAGAAAATAGATCCTGAAAATCACAGCCCAAAGAAATATGCTAGAAATACAATTAAGAAGAAGAAGAACTATAATTCAGGAACCTCAATTGTAGAAGGCAAACTTGCATCAAGAATTAAGAAGATACTTTTAATATAAATAAAAAGTTCAAAAATCACCTTCGAATGTGTATCGATTCGACAATCTTGAAGTTTGAATTTTATTTCCATTTAATAAAAAAAAATTTAAACAACATTTACAATGGCGTTTTTATTAACGATTAAAATGTGGGAGGTTTATATAAGTTCGAAGAATTATACAAAATTTGGCGATCAGGTACAAAAACTTAAAAATTATAGAAATCTACTAACTTTACAAACAAAGAGAATTTCCAATTTACAAAAAAAATGAACTTCAATAAGGCGTAGTACCTCCTCGATCTCTTATAACCGCTTGCATTTGTCGGGTTAAGCTTGTTATCAAGTTTTGGATGGTTGCTTCAGGAATGTTTTCCCATTCCAAGAGAACAACACGCTCTAACTCTGGCAGGGTAATTGGGGCAGGTACATGATGCCGAATTGATCTTTTTAGAACATCCTCGAGGTCATCCTGGTGGTAACTCTAAGATCTTCATTTAAGTAATCCAAAACAGTCCTTGCAATATGAGGTCTTGCATTATCATGCATGAAAATGGAGGTATCTCCTATAAATGGTGCAAATGGCATTACGTTATCTTGAATAATGTTTTCCACATAGAATTCTGCATTCATAGACCGTGGACGAATAGGAACCAGCTCTGTGTGTGCCTCAAAACATAATCCCCCAGAACATTTTTGAACTGCCACCAAATGGCTCCTTTGGCGAGATAGTACAATCAGAAAATCTTTCTCCAGATCTGCGCCATACTCTATCATAACCATCTGCAAATTTTAGGGTCATTTGAGTTCTATCTGTGAACAATACTCTCTTCCGATCATTGACAGTCTACTATGCATGCTCTCTAGCGAATCTTGTGCAGTAGCAGGCGTTCTACTAGCCAATCCGGCTTCTTTTAATTTTCTTCTAACGGTTAAGGCAGAAATCCTGACATTTATAACAGTTTGGAATCAATTACTCAGTTCTCTACTAGTACACTTTCTGTTTCGTAATACTTGTTGTCGCGCTCATCAATTTGACTTGTCGCCCTTTTCCTGCCTTGACCACGTTTTTTATGTTGTGTTCCAGTTTCTCTAAATCTTCTTACCATTCGACTAATTGCTGAATGATTAATACTTAGCAAATTGGCCACATAACGCATACTTCTTCCCTTTTCAAGCAAAGTTGATGCTCTTACGCATTCACCATTGCATAAATGACGTGCTCGATTCAGCTTTTTTTAACGAAATTGTTAAATATTGACAGCGAACTAATCCACACAAAAAAATAACCAACACTCAAATAGCAACTTTAAATAATACACTTATCAAACTGAAAAAAAAAATAACGTGAACGAAGCACTTAACTTTTTCGGCTTAGTTAAATAACATACACTTATAAAAACAGTACAAAACTAACAAAA
Organism: Holotrichia oblita; assembly: GCA_023690525.1. Taxonomy (NCBI): domain Eukaryota; kingdom Metazoa; phylum Arthropoda; class Insecta; order Coleoptera; family Scarabaeidae; genus Holotrichia; species Holotrichia oblita. The sequence continues at coordinate 18,364,472 of CM043017.1, forward strand.
ACAACTACTTGACATTAGCCACCTAAGATTTCTAACAGACAACGCTAATATTTGACCGATATTTTCCATTCCATTTTCAAATAATAAAAATAAGTCAGAAAATCTAAGTGGTGCGCTAATTTTGAACAGGACTTTATATATAGACAAATGCTATATTGGTCAAACTAAACAATATTTAAAGAAACAACTTGAATTGACTACAACGACTTGACCATTCTAAAGCTAGACGCCATAATGTTAATTTCCAAAAAATAATTTTAAATTTCAAACAAAAAAGAAACTACGCTGTCAATTTTAGAACCGATATTGGCAGTTTGAGTGTCATTTACAGCAATTTAATTCGCCTCTGAATTCTATTAAATTATAAGCTCTTGACAGTTTTGTTTTTGCCATGTTTTTTGCCTAGTCTTAATATTGTTTTAGTTTTAATGTTGGTTCGAGATTGTAAACATGATCCCATATATCATTGATTTCCTTGCTCTTAGATATTTTTATTCATAGACATAGCTATATAACACATATTAAATGCCAATTTGTTCCAGTGATGTAGTAATTTTGTTAGGAAAACATAATTTATTGTGTTCTAGAATAAACGACTTATTAAATGCATTGCAAGTTTAAATAACTGTTTGGAATTTAAGAGCAATCCATATAGAAGCCTTAAAATTTTTATTTTCTTTGAAGAGGTTGACAAAAGCTTTTAGCTTTCGCAACTGTTGACTTAAAGAACCGGTACTTGAGAGCAAAAATTTCAAACTACACCTGGTTTAACATATTCCTTTTTTGAAAGTTTATTGAAGCAATTTTTGTCATCAAGGTAAGGACCCACGCGATTCAAGCCTACAACATTCAAATTATATCAATCAAACACGATTTGTAAGTTGTATTGCTTCTCCAACCAATACATAATATGTACTTGAATTTGGAATGTCTGCACACAAGTTTTCTTAAAAAAAACACACACAGTTCTAAATAATACTGCATAGATTTTCAGTTGCTGTACAATTTTATGATGCTATTGTATGATTTTATGATGGTAACTGAATCCGCATATACATATGTACATTTTTGTACACTTTTAATGAGAGTTATATTTTAGCGTAATAGTTGTCCGATGTAAGAATTAAATACAAATTCAATTCTAACATCCCATTTTAAGGCATTATTTTTCACAATAGCATAAACTTGAAGTTCTAGCTGAACACTCTGATTAGGTATATTAGTAGTATACTTAGTCTAGTCAACCAAGAAAGTGTTTATTTAAGGAAGTTGACAAACTCTTGAAATGTTGAGATTTTGAAGCAGCGAATGGAATATTGTAGTCAAAGCAAAATATTGATGCATGATCATTCAGGTAACATGAAACACTTTTAAAACGTTATAAAACGTTTTCTGATGCCTTATTAAAAACGTTTTTGCTATCTGCTTATTTTGTAATTTCTCTAAAATAAACTAAATATCATTATTCATTGCCTATTAAAAAGTTTTATACGTATTAAATCATCTGTTTCCACAGTATATTTTCACCGATATCTCTTTAACGTTATGCAAACATTCCGTGAATAACGTAGAGCCGTCTTTTTAACGTACTTAATAACCTTCGTTTATCCTTTTAAAAACATTTTATTGGTATCTGGACAGCTTCTGACGTGGCGAGTTAAAAATGGCAAACTATTATTATATATCCCACGAAAATATTAAGTTAGTGTTGTAAGTAATGAATATATTTAGGGCATATTCTATTTGCTTTTTTGGTACCACTCCGAATATGATATTATACTCATTCATACTTCTTCTACATTTTTACAGAAAAATGTAATGTATCAGTAATAAATTTGAACAAATGTTTCATTACAATTTCGCTTATTATTGAAGGTATTGATGAGCCCATTGAAGTTTCTAAGGTTTGTATTAAGTAATTTTTTTTTCATAGATAAAATATATGTATAGGGTGAGTCACTAAAAGAGGTAAGCCGCTGTATCTCGAAAACTATTTGCCCTAGGTGCTGTAGGAAAAAATATTGATAGTAAAAGTGATCATGGTGTACCATGTCTGGAAAAACAAATACAACTTTTTTAAGTTCTTCTGCAACCGTTTCAAAGTATGTTTTTCACTCAAATGAACTTTGATAACAGGATTATCCTGAGTGAAGCCTTCAACATTCATACAATTCAGACATGGTATAGTAAATTAAAACAATAAAAACATAAAAAAGTGCACGAATTAATTGAATTTATTTCTGTGTATGTGTATGTGATTTTAATCTAATTCGGTAAGCTATTATTCTTGATAAAAGCAAAATGAAAATACACCATAATTATATAATGAAATATTATCGTTCAAATTTATTTCAATATTTAATAAATTTATATATTGTTGCAGAATATTTAATTGCCTATAAATTACGTAAGCAAAGAAAAACTCCGATTTATTAATTAAGACAATTTTATACAATTACCTGGTATATTTACGAGAATTCTGCAATATACATTGTACATAATAGCAATCTAATTTTAATAATACTAATTTTAATCTAATTTGTCATTTAACTAATTACATTTAAGTAAACCTAATACTCGCATTACTACTTACGACGAAATAGAGTCGATTAAATATTAATTAGATAATCTCTACTAATTGCATACGTACCTAATACCAATTAAGGGAATTTACCCCTACTCTTCCAAATTCGTATATAAACTCAAATGAGAGAGCTAAAATTAAGCATATCTTACTTTTCTTGCGAATTGTCAATATGTCAATGGAAAATACAACATCGAAACGCTCATCAAATTGTAGAAGAAGCTGCGAATGTTATAAATGTTGGATGAAGGACTTTAACCGATCATTGAAGTACAAGAAGATTGTTGCAAATTCCACTCAGATCGAATCCGTACCAAAATCATCGAGATACTGTCTACAGTGCGAGATTGCAAAGGAACTAAAAAAAAACTACCTAAGAAATGTTCCACATTTATATCCATTCCCTATAATTGTAGTATCACCAATTGTTGTATTGTATCGAAATATGTTTATTGTATATAATTGTATACAATTTTATTAGAATAAATTTATTTTTTAAACATAATGTATTCTATTTAATTCATTTTAATAGTATAATATAAACACCCTGTACAATAATTATTTTCGTGAAATGATTCCCAATTTACTAGAGTTGAAGTCTTCATCTGTACCCTAATTACCTGTGAATGACACAGCAGTATATCTCCTGCTGGTCCTTAATGTAAAAATCAAAGAAGCCCTATAGCGATACCAACTTAACAACAACAACTTACCATACCAGATAGATTTAATAATGCGTCGTTCTCAAAAGCCATTAAGGCATTACAAAGATCGGTATTTTGACGTAAATAATATGATTATAGAACGTTTTTAAAACGGTGTTATATAGAAAATTGAGGATGCGGTTGAATAGGTAATATATAATAATATAATTAATAAATAAAGATGTAATACGTAATATAAAATTTACAATATTTTTTTTTGTTTAATTTATTTTCTGTCTTCGTTACGATAACAAAAAAATAAAACCAGAGCAAAATCTACGACGCAATTGCGATTTAATTTCACGCGATGAAATCAGCAGAAAAAGTCCTCCCTCTTGCCATAGCGATAGCGATGACTTCCATCTTACGGATGACCGGACAGATTGCGGGGTAATCCCATCAGCACTATATACAGTCCTTAAAAGTAGCTTGCGAGATAATGAGAGTAGTGTAAAATCGGTCGAGTTTTAATTTAGAATAATGGCATAATAGCGTAGCAGTAGCTGCAGCTTGCATCAGTTTTTGAACGTAAAAGAACTTACTTGCGCAGGTAGCCTACACGGTAAAAGGATATAATGAATATTGGTATTGCAATTACGAAAATGGACCAATTTACTTCAGAAATTTTTATAATTTGCCAATATTCATTTAAGGAAGTTTTAATGAACGGATAGGTGTTGTCCGTAAATGCTAATACTTTATCTCTGCTCTTTCCATTATCTGATGAGTGTATACTTACTCATCACAATCGTGGTATGCGTAGGATTTATACAGGACGTGTCAAAATTTATTAACAGCAAGATTGTATATTGACAGTAACGTATCACTCGATTTTATAAAGAGAAAACAAGATAGGCCCCAACACTAACCCCTGTGGAACGCCAAACTTAATACATCTTTTAAGAGAGGTTGTATTCCTCAAGTCTTTGACATGGTTGGAGACTTTTTTTTAAAGCAAATGGTTTGAAAGACTGGTTTATAAACTTCAAGCGAAGACACCAGCCTGTCAATAAAAGGAGCTTAGAATGATAAAATATCTAGAAGAAAGTGCCAACACCTATTTATTATTACCGAATATTTCGACGCGCTTCAAACCATCCTACTAGAGTTAAATATCTCAGATAAACTTGGATATATTAAGGAATCTTGATGGGACCAGTTGTGGTGTAGATCCTTCAAGAACGAAAGTTGTTGGAGGTGATTGAATCCTATAACCACGGACCACTAGCCAGTCCAGGTCGAGATAATACAACTGTGTTGTGCCCTTGGCGTTATGGGGAACACAAAAGCCTATTCCGCTAATTATTTTCAAAGGTAAAGATGTTTACGATGACTACTTCATGTATAGAGGGCGTTGATAGATAATTCCTTATTTTAAATGGAACGATATAATTTGCTTTATCATGTGAAGACTAAAGCGGAAATAATCTCTGATCACATGGAGTAGGATTTTGGTGGGGTGGCAGCTGACGACAACGATGAGGAAGACAGAATGCAGCACAAAATTCGGCGTTCCATTGACTCTATCGATAACCAACAGGTGGATCCTGTGCAATCCATCAATATCGACGAAGTCACGTTCCACATCAGAGCCCGAAAATGTAGCAAGGAGCCGAGTTACGACAAGATCTCTAACACCGCTTTCAGAAAGTTGCCAACCGGGCTCATTCCTGGCCACGTGGAAATCAACAAATCCATTCTACGTTAAAGACACTTCTTTAGGGCTTAGAAGGATCTATAAGTTTACTTTCCTACTTGTCGAAAGTTACAGAAGCCATAATTCTATACCCTTTCAAAAAAGAGCTCTTCGAACTTAACATAATCCAGAGCGAAGAATTTGAGTTTTGACAAGGACTGTCCACAGAATCTCAACTTCATCGCCTTACTGAGGTAATAAGGAACGTCCTAAAGATGGTCACCTTTGGATTTAACATCAACTTCGTTGGTATTGTCCAATCCTATCTCTCGGATAAGACGTTCTCAGTCAAGATGACCACCCACATCTCCTCACTTCGTCCTATTGCCTTCGGAGTCCTACAAGACTCTCTTATTGCACGGGATTTGGTATTGATCTCTGTTTCTCATCTCCTCAAGAGAACCACAAACTCAAGAGGCCATGTTTGCGGACGACGCTGCAGTCTACACAATGAGTTGCTCTGATCAGCTTATGTGCATTCACCTGCAGAGAGCCATCGACACTCTTATGAACTGGTTCTCGAGATATGTCCGTTTTTCGTTCCATCTTTGTGGACCATATCAGCAATGGTTACAAGATTTTGTTTGGCGAGGTCTGTGGTCTAGCCATTTCTGTGTCGGAAGAGCGGATTGAGTCTCAACATCAAGGTGTCTCTCGAGTGTTCTCTGATTTTTTGAATAAATGTCCGCTATAACAGTTAAAATTAATATATCTATTTTCTGACCTTTATCTACTTATCTTTCAATTCCTGAAATATTTCCAGTTGTAGGTCAATAAAACACCAATTAATTAACAATTACAAAAACTCGAATAACTACAAAACGCCTGAATCAAATTTAAAAAACTAAAAGTATCTATAAAGCTTAAAAATAGGTAAATCCAAATACGTAAAAATATATTGGCAATTTACATTAACTCATACGCCACTATGCGATAATTTTTAGAAGTAGCGTTAGAGGTATTTTTGTCTTGTTTATTGGGCTTTATTAAGCGGCCCCTAGACGATCAATATTTTCGTTAATATATTGCACAATATTTTACCTAGGATCCACATGGTGCAATATTATTAAGTTAGTTTACGACAGACACTTTTTCCGTCAATATGTGGAATAAAAATAAAACTACTTGTGTAGCCATTGCTTTAATTATAACTTTGGAAAAAAAAACGTAGATGGATGAAGGATTGGTTTAAAAAAAAGAAACGAATACATTCATGAAAAAGCTCTATGCATTCTACAATGAATTTTCTTTCTTCCTCTTTATTTGCCATTTCTTTGTTTGTAGCCATCTCAAATAATAGATTGATGTGCACTGTACGACTGCAACATTCAAATTAAATCGATATTGCACAATATTGCCTACAGACGAAACAATATTTATCTAGTTGCACAATAAATATCAAACTGGTTTTGATTGACTCAATATATTGCACCAACTTTCAATATGATCTACAAACGGTCAATATTATGCTACAATATCAATTATTCTGCAACATATTGACGGAAATATTGATCGTCTAGGAGCCATTATGTGTAAAATTGTGTTGCTCTAAGCTTTTCATCGGTATTTAATATTTTCGGTACCTACTGTTTAATGGCAAATTTGTCTTTATAAAAACAATACAAATATCCGTTTTTAAATAAATTAAGTATTTTAAACAATATACAAGATGTGTAAGTGAATTCTTATTTTTAGTGGATTTTATATAAATAACTATAAAAAAGTTTATTATAAGTTGTCTAGCATCTTTAACAATTTTGTAAAATATAATTACAAATAATATTGTGGAAGTCGATCCATTTGTGTGCACTTGCAAGGTAGGTTTTTCACAACGTTGTAAACATATTGCTGCAGTTGATTTTATGTACACAACAAAAGAACAATTTAGAATTTCCAGTTTTACCTTCGATTGACATTAGGGAAGACCGGGGTTGGTTGTTACAATTTTTAAAGAAAATTTATTTGGGCTAATATTAAAAAATATATATATTTTTATAATTACTTATAAAGAGCATATGTGTTTTTCATATTGGTTGGTGTATTTAAACTCGCATAAAACTTTTTTTTTCTACAAAACAATATAAAGAAATATTATATGCAAATTGTATCAACTTACCCCACCTCGGGGCAAGTTGTTACTTTACTGGGGCAGGTTGTTACTAATGACATTAAAGTGATTTTATTTTATAATTGTCGTTTATTGAACCACATGCAGTTCTAACAAAAGACTGAAAATATAATAACCTTTCTAAAAATCATCTCTCTATCTTAAGGTAACTTTGGAAAATATTAGTCAAAATCGCAGTTAACACATGTAAAAAATGCAGATCCATCGCTGCAGAGCTCATGCGCTCACGCTTTACACTGAATACACTGAACTCATTTTTCTTTGGGTTTTGAGTTACTGAATGCTTCACAACAGATCAGACAGAAGTAGTCTTCATCTTCTTCATCACTTTCCTCAAAAACTTGCCTTTTAACTTTTTTTCTTCCTTTTTTGTCAATTTTTTGCTTTCGCAATTTTTTTTGCCTCTCTAGGTCCTCCTTCTCTGGTGTATCTGTTAAGATTGCTGTGTGTCTTCCTTTTCTATTTTATTGGGTAATTTTTCTTGGCTCAGCTTTCCGCAGTGGACGAATTTCCTTTGGGCTAACAAAATTTTGCTTAGGAGTGGATGCATTGGATGTACATGGTTGCACTTCGTCCACGTGTTCATTATTCTTACGACTTGTTGCCTTAAAAAGAATGTTTTATAGGACAACTGATGACTTCGAGGAATTTTGTACATTTGGCTGGTTTTCCGGGTGGTGTGCAACTTCAACATCTCTTGGTGGTTCTTCCTGATGTTCCATATTTGGTTCGGGCCTGTCGGTAACGGACGATGGTATGAAATCTTTGTCTGTGAAAATGTCCCTGTTAAATAGGAATATTCCTGTAGCACAAAATCCTGAGATTACATTTTTAGCCGTTACAGCTAACGGAAGTGCTTCTTTAACTATTGACGGAATAGTATAAATAGTCATAGTTACTCCGGGATGTGACTTCATCCAACAATCCACCTGATTATTTATGAACTTTTTAAGGGGCCCAAATACTGTCCGATCCAAAAGTTGTAAACGGTGGGAGCAATGGGGAGACAAAGTTAAAGTCACAACCCCGTGGTCTTTACAAAAATCAATTACATAGACTGATAGATGTGAGTCGTGGTTATCCAATATGATCAATATTGGGCTTACTTTTGAGCACCTCACGTGCTTTGGAAAGTGCTTGATATACACCAAAAATTCAATTTTGGTCATCCAGCCAGCGTCATAAAATTTATTCCATATTCCTCAGTCACAGGTCTAATAGATCTTTGATTTTTAGCAACTTCTTTAACAGCAGCTAAAATAACATCTTTTGAAGTTTCACCACGATTTGTATTTTTTTTATAATTCCGCATTTTTGTGGATCTGAAAACATTAAAATATTATTATATACCATTTCTAAATACGTTTGTAATAATGGAAACAAATTTGAGTTTGGACTACGTGACAGGTTGTTCCAGTAACAACTTGCCCCTGGCGCCCATTTTATACAAAACTGATAAAAAAATCCCCACATTCAAAATAATATCGACTTGCACCTTATGCAATAAAAAGGCATGTAGCATGGGAATATACAGTACTTACTATCGGAACACTAAGTTTTACATTAATTATGCTACTAAAAATCAAAATGAGACTTATAAAATTACGTTTTAGTACAAAAATTAGGAACGTTACCTTAAAAGCACAATCTTCCCTTGGCGCTCACAAAACACAAACTGAGGGTTCCCCTGCTTGCAACGCTCATAATCATGGCCGCAGACAGGTGCTACCATCTAAACTGCCAGTTAAAATTAAAAGTAACAATCTGCCCCGTGTAACAACCAACCCCGGTCTCCCCTAAATGTTATTGGAGCAAGTCTCAAGTGGCATGAAATTGTACAGCGGCACATCTATTAGAGCATGAATGTTTTGTACCAAGTATGTCATAAAGGGTTAAGACAAAGAAAGTGCCAGAGAACGTATAGTTTAATTGTTCAGTAGTGCTTTATCTGGTTCTACCCTTACAAAGCATATAAAACGACGAAGAATAGTTTCTGAGGAAAATAATAATGCACCGGTGAAATCTCGAAACATATTTGGTAACAGTATTAAAAAATTCGAATGATGCAATGGTGAAAGATTTGCCTTCAATTAAAACTAGATCTGAATGCTGTGAGAAAACAGCAGGGTTTTATATTAGATTTTCCATGTGGCTTGTCCGTATCAATAATCATCATAATCAAGCACATGAAGTAAACCTTTAATGAGAAATGCTTGCATTTTTAATAGCTAATTGCACTTTTTAACTTTCTGTAAGATCGGATATTTCACGAATAATCCAAAAATGGTCTACAACTCGAAAAAATCCCATTTAGTATGAGAAACAGTTGATTTTCACTCGGCGGTGAAAGCAAACATTAAATTAATATAAATTAAGTATGTAATATAGCATTTTCAATAGATTTACTGCTGATCAAGATATCTGGTGTCAGTTTTAAGCTTATATACTTAATAACCAAGTTGTCAAAAAATCCGTTTCGTGTTACACAGTATTTCGTTCAATCTTAAAAAAAAATTGTTATAATGACTAATTGACAAATGGATAGGACGAAATGGTCCAATCACTTGGCTTCCACGAAGTCTAGATCTTATTGTCTTAGGGTGGGTTTATCAATGTGGGGATAAAAGTGTTAATTAAGTAACTGACAGATATTGCTAACTGGCAGATAAAATTTACCAACTACAATGCTTTATCTTGCAGATAATTTCTATTTAACACTCAATAAATGTTTCATTGTAATTATCTGACAAATAAAATTTTATCTGCGAGTTAATTTATTTATCCTCACATTGATAAACCCACCCTTAGCCTTCTACTTTTGGGGATATGTCAAGGCTTTAGTTTATGTGGAAGAGGCAATTAGAAATGTTCGCCAAGAAACATTACAGCATGTTCTGCAGAATTTAAGCAGGCGGCTTCATTTATGTATTGAGAGACATGGAAGGACATTCGAAAGTTTTCTTTGTTTTATTTGCATGTACTTTTTACATTTACTTTATTTTTGATTTACTGTGCTACTACTTTTGTTAATTAAAGTATCTGTTGTGGTTAATAATTAGTATTTATTTAAAATAGTGCAAACTTGGTCCTTTCCTACTTGATTTCGATTTATGTCAACCTAATTAGGTATGTATTGTTAAATGTATTCGTAAAATAGTTTAATTAAATTATTCGACATTCTTTAACATACAAAATAATTAGTGCAAATTTTTCATTAAACTGACACCAGATAACTTGATCAGCAGTGAATCTACTGAAAATGTTATGTTACATATTTACTTCATATTAATTTAATGTTTGCTTTCACCGCTAAGTGAAAATCAACTATTTCTCATACTAAATGGGATTTCTTCCATTTACCATTTTTGGATTATTCGTGAAATGTCCGATCTTACAGAAAGTTGAAAAGTGCAATTAGCTATTAAAAATACAAGCATTTCTCATTAATTCAACTTTAAAAAGAAATAATTAGCAAATGATCTATCCTAGGTGCATAAAATGAGGTATCAATAGAAGGGGTAGTAAAAGAGCTTTTCGATAAGCTAAAAATATACAGGGTGTTCCATTTAAAAATTTCGAGATTTCTTCAATTTTTCAAAATTGTGAACACCCTGTATAAAGCAAGCAGTTGCAAAATTTATTTCTCATAGCCACGACAGTCCATACTAGTAGAAAATATTCTACTCTGTCAGTTTCCGAATTTTTTGTTTTCCTCTATGCAGAATAGCCTACTGAAATGTATCAATTTATCAAGTAAAATAATTATTTACACAGAAACTATCAACTTTAGACCTGTACAACATTATATCGATGTAACCAGCTTTCAAGGGCGGATCATTTTTTCTATTAATATACAGAGTGTTCCATTAAAAAAAATGCAACTTTAGTCTGGCATTTCCATCTGGAACACCCTGTATAAAACAAAATATTTTTAAAATGTGCGCTTGATGGTGCGGAAGAATATCCGGTAAAAAATATTTGACTAACTTTCAAATAAGCGTGTAATCTTCCGTCCCCGCTTCGTTGCCGGACCCTGTATACAAAACGTTAGAAGTATACCTCCACTCGACGCCATCTTGGCATCGATTGTGGCGCCACCATCGGTAATGTTAATTGAAGGAGTTAGTGGATAGAGGTGTCAATTATCAAGATATTTAGTTTTCAGGAGAGCAGTTGTAATGAATTACTCTGGAGATTTTTTACTATAGGACATTAGAAAAATCGTTCAATTATACATCAGTAGAGATTAAAATTATGTAATTTTATATCACGGAGTAACAATATATAACTTCTATACAAATGCTCTAGTTAGAAAAAAATGTAATTAGCTCCTTTATTCACATAAAAAGAAACGCAAATAAGAATATTCAGTTATGGATTAAAGGTATAATATACATAATAATTGCTATTATGTTTTGACAAAATCAAAGTGGTTCTGTTTTTTTCTTTTCTTGGTGGTTGCCGGCGGTTTTGTAACATCAGATTCAAGAAACTGCTCATAAAACCATTTGTCCTTCTCGTCAATAAATTGCAACTGAGTTTTAATGTTTCTACTTTTTCCTGCGAAATAATAAACCTGGACGCTTTAATATGTTCACTTTTTTGAAAGGCGCGTTTTTGTCGTATGGGGTTTTATAGAAGTAACTTCCAAACTCGTTCACTCTGATCGATTTTATGTCGTCTCTGAAATTGACTTTTTCATTTTCTGTATTTTTCTTCCGATTGATTAATATAGTGAAGTTGGACGCTCTTCTACATTAAAAAAAAAATGATGCTTCATGTCGAAAAGTTCTGCATTTTGGACACTGGGTTTTTTTTGTGATAGTTCGATTTTGTTCGGGCGAGCAAATCTTTTCATGCTTTCTGAGTTTTTCTCTATTCTGCCGAAGACTCTGTCAGAATCAAGGTACGAATGGCCTCCCTCCGGAAACTTATGGTCAATTAATTTGAATCTTTTAAGGTATGTTGGGCAACTTGGGTAAAATAATACAAAGCACTGCCTACTTCGTTGCTTCCCATGCTTGCTACGTCCTCAGTCCAAGCAAACATAAAGGGTTTGTCGCCAGCTTTTGTAATGGTGTGTACACCAAAATGATAAAACCAAATTTGGAGAAGGTAAAAAGTTTTGACGTACTTAATTTTGGAAGAGGCATTGTTTGTTGCATGTCCATGGTCAAATAACAGATTTCACTGTTATTGGTTGCACTGCATTTATCTATTTTTTGGGCCTTAAATGGAGCTTTATAAAAACTGACGTGCTCTTCACCACCTTCACTTCACTTCATTGAACTGTGTGCAAAATATATGTCTGTAACTATTCTCTTTTATTCTATTATATTACACAATCAACGTCAGAATCGCTGTTATTATGTTGTTGCTCGAGTGCTTTTTGTACCAACAGCTTTCCGGGTGATATCATAGTATATATTTCGAATATCACAACAAATTATTTATTGCAAAAATACCCCACCGTACAAGCAAACACAAAATCTGCACACATCTAAAAACCTCACTTCTGCAGTTATTTGTCCGCAGTCTAAAGTAGAAACACAAACAGTATATCAGATCAGTTTGTGCATACAGGTGCTAAGTAACGTTAACACCCTAGTCAGTCTAAAACTATAAAATATGTCTCAATAAATGGGTGTTAAGAGACATTAACATGTTAATCCACTCTAAAACCTTTCTCTGGTGCTTGTTAATTCCTTTATCATCTCAATATTAACGTAATTATGCGCAGAATCGCAGTAAATAAAGGTCAGAAGTTGGAAACCGGCTCTAGCACCTCCATCAACTAAAAATATTAATTTTTCAAAAATTGTTAGTTAGCACCTTTATCCACTAACCCCTTCAATTGTCAATAGGTTCCATTAAAAATAACAAAGTAGATGGCGACTGCCGGTAGTAGTAGTAGAAATTGTCAATAAATAAATATGTTGCTTATCTATAACAACAACGTCAGTATATATATAAATAAAAGAAAACACAAAGTAATAAATAATAAGTAAATAAATAAATGAGCAAATGAGTATATGACACACAGAATACGGAATGGCAAACGAACACAAAATCAAATAAAATTAAATTGAATAAAAAGAAGACTAAAGCAATAGGAACTCCTCAACCGAGTAGCACTCCCTCCGCATTAGAATTTTCTTTTCTTGCATTTTGAAGGCAATGGATGGTAATTTTTTATATCCGTGGCAAATGATTATATAATTTAGCACCCCAATAATCCATTGACTTCTGGGAGCAGGTTAGACGGTGGTAGGGAATCCTCATTTCATTCCTCCCTCTTGTGGAATAGCTGTGTTGGTGACCGTTTACGGAGTATAGTTGGGTGTTGTTGTGCACATGCATGACGACGGACAAAATATACACGGATGGTAGGGAGTAAGTATATTTTCAGCTCTGAAAAGAATGTTTTACAGCTTTGATTATATTTTAGGTTGCACAAGATTCGAAGCGCCCGTTTTTGCATTAGGAAGATTTTATGCGCCTCCGTCGCCAGTCCCCAAAAGATGACCCCGTAAGACATGAAGGAATGGAAATATGAGAAGTATGCAACTTTTGCAGCCTCCAAAGTTGCTACATATTTTATTCTCTTTATGGCGTACAACGCCGATGACAACCTACTGCCCAAGTCATCCACATGCTGTGTCCATCCAAGTCTAGAGTCAATTATGACACCAAGGAACTTTCCGTATGATGAAACACTGCTGTCGGTGGTGAAGGTTATATTTTGTGTTTTTTCATCATTCATTTTTAATTTGTTTGCAGTCAGCCATTTATCAGCAATCACAACTGCTGCTTGGGATTTTTCAATCAGTTTTTGAGAGTTTTCAGCGTGCACCAAGAGAGACGTGTCGTCCACATATAAACAAATTTCGGTTTCACCCATGTTATACGGAAGATCATTAATGTATATTAAAAATAGAAGTGGCCCAAGTATTGATCCTTGAGGAACTCCATATTTGATGCTTCCTAGATCCAACCGAGAACCGTTCCAAGATGTTAGTTGGACTCTTTCGCTGAGGTAAGATTGCAGTAAACTTTTTCCCCTGATCCCATAATACTCCAACTTTTGCACTAAAATCAAATGGCTCACCGAATCAAAGGCTTTAGTTAGATCCAATAATGTTATTCTGGAATACATTTTGCAGTCGAAGGCAATGTATATATCGTTAATCATTTGTAATGTCCCGCTTGATGTGGAATGCGTTTTCCTGTATCCGTGTTGTTTCGGGGATAAGCAATTATTTCTTTCCAGAAAAGAAACCAATCTTGATGCGATTGCCTCTTGAAATATCTTTGAGATGGCTGGCAGAACACTTATTGGACGATAACTTTCGCATTTATTTTTATCTCCCTTCTTAAATATTGGCGATACCCTCGCAATCTTTACTAGTCTCGAAAAAACTTCCTGTTCTACACATTCATTAAAAATACTTGAAAAAGGTGCACTTAATTCTGTAATGAGTTGTTTTAAAACGTGGGTGGACAGGTTATAAATATCTGTTGTATGTTTCCCTTTCATGTTTACTAGAATTTTGCCTATTTTTTCGGGAGTAGTGGGTTGAAAAAAGAATGAGCTGCTACCGTTCAACTTTACAGCACTTAAATATTCTTCCGAGGATTGGGCTGTGTGAGTATCATTTGCTATGTGTTCTCCAATATCGCAGAAGTATTTATTTAAATCACTCGGGGACAGGGATAAAGTTTCTCTTTGGGTGGTTGAATTCGATGGTTTAGATTCATTATTAATTATCGTCCATATTGCTCTTGTTTTATTGCTAGACGAGTGTAATAATATTTTCATTGAAGAGAACATAATCGACTATATTTCTGAAATTATTATTATCTTATTCTGAATTTTCAAAATTTTGACTAGAACCCCATAAACTTCTAATGAACGATCACGCTGAGACATGCTGTATACTGTCTTATTGACGACTCATATTTACATACGGATCCCTGGTTTGGTCAAGCTCTATAAAATAACACAAAAATGGCTAGATGTCCTACAGAATAAGACACTTATAGTTATCACAGGATCGCCATGGTATGTCCGTAATGTCCAACTCCTCCAGGACTTGAAAATACCGACGCTCATTCAATACGCACCGGAGCTGACCAAAGATACCTTCAAGAGGATTTCTAATTCCGAAAACTCTCTAGTTAATGGATTTGGACATGGATTGTCCGCCTCTCAAGACCAGGGGTTAACCATATCACCACACATTACGGCACATCACGACCAGCACATCCACGGGACGTAACAGTGAGACTGTGACGCAACATAGAATTTCTACCAACATAAAACTCTTCACTGCTTAATACCTATGAACATTCCTGACCCTCATAAACACAAACCATTTTTTCCGATGATCATATAAATGAGCTCCAACGGAAGAAGCCAAATAGTGGACAATGGGGTTTATGAACCACAACCAACCCTGGAAAAACGTCACTGTTCCTAAACTATACCACTACTGCTAAAGTTTGTCTTTAACACAAATTGGCAAATATCTTATTTAATTTTTACAATAGTTCAAATAGATTGATACAATAAAGATATGTATGTATAATGTCAGGACACAGATCTTAAACCACATGAATCTGCTTTTATGCTAGGCAAGCACTCAATATATTTCTAGAAGGTCTGGTTGGACGCACTAATAGATTGTATAATAATATAAAGCAATAATGAATCTCATTATCGCCACAAATATCCAAGGAACTCAGAGCTGCGTACGCACAGAAGTAAGTCCCGCCACTACGTAACTTTTTTAAATTAAAAAGGCGTGTAATATACATGCAAGATGTGGAATCTTACATTGTCATTTACGTTACTAATTAATTAAGATTTTTTATGCCTTATTCGTTTCTCCACGATCGCTTCGCGCGGTTCACCGGCAAGGCGAATATCATCTTATATATCGATTGTGTGTCTGTAAGGAATTGGTAGTCAATTTATTGGTAATTAATACCGGGTAAAAACTCAGCCCATCATCGTCCTCTTACTCTTATTATAGCTATGCGGCGTTGTGTAGCGTGCGTATCACGGGGTTAATACATGAGAGTGTGTGCTGTGGAATTGTTATACTCGGGGCTCTATCACGGACCACGGACACGCCCACCGATGTTTAGTTTTATCATGTAGTAACAACATTAATTAAAGTCTTAAATAGGTAGACGTCTATTAAAATGCCAAAGTAACGCTGTTTCATATCTAGCTTGAGCATATAGCGATATCTAATAGATGTTGTACATGTACAGGGTGGGCAAATTTAACATTTTTCATTTGAAGTTCTCGATAATATCATAACACTTTATTGTATGTACATTTCATAAATCGTCTTCATATACATTGTTCGCCAAAAGGCGCTTAACATTCTAATTTAAGATTATTTTACAGTAATCTCATTATGCAAGATCAATCGTTTAGGTATCTACAGGGTGCGGCAGTTAAATCCGGACAAATTTCAATTTGAATTTCCCGTCATATCGTAGTTCCGTCAGAGGTCGCGATTGAGGTTCTTGAACGCCATGGGCGTTTAGTAAACAGTAATAATCTCAAAATAGCCGAGATGCTACGTACAAGTGCGGAGTACAATCGAAAAGCCGCGATTATTGAAAGCCTTCGCGCTGGGCGTTCGGCAACCGAGATCATTCGATTCTTCTGGTACCCGAGTTCGACTGTTTATGATGTTGTAGCGAAATACAATGCTTCGGAGAAGTCCGACGAAGGTTCTTCTAACCCGGTGAGGAGTTCCAATTCGAGGGAACGAGTGTCACAAACTCCGGCGGTGGTGGAAAGGGCTCAGAAACTGATGTCGGAGGACCCTGGACAATCGTTGCGGAAATTGGCGTCAGTGGTGACAACGTTTTAAAGGATGTTGTGGCACGGTGGATGGTAATTGTGGCCGCGAGGAGGGAATATGTACGAGTATTTCAACGGGACGGTGCACCGGCTCACACAAGCCATTTAGTCCAAAATTGGCTATCAATGCGGACATGTTCTGGTCCAAAGAGTTTTGGCCCCCGAATAGCCCGGATTTGAACCCCCTCGACTACTATGTTTGGAGCGTTGTTGAACGGGTTACCAACAAGTCGCGGCATCCTAATGTCGCGTCTCTACGCACCGTTATCGAAGCAGCATTCGCCAATATGGACAGCGCTGCGTTACAGAGAGCGTGCGGGCGCTTCAGGACAAAGATGGAGGCGGTAATTGAGGCCGACGGCGGTTATATTGAGTAATTGTACTCCTGACAGGTCACACGAATATTGACTAAAAACATTTTCTTTTACATTTGTACTTTGGGTCAATAAATTATATTTTAATACAAAGTTTAATTTGTCCAGATTTAACTGCCGCACCCTGTATATGTCTAGGAAGGTTTGGATCCATTTTTCATTTGCTTCTAAACTAGGGTTGTAATCAAAGTGTTTCGGCTTTCTATAGCCTCATCAGTCCACGTTGTGATTAATTCTGCAATCCGTGTACAACCTGTAGTGATATTTTTAAATTAAACGAAAATCATATCACTTGTAGAGGAATTTATAACAGTGTGTTTCACCTACCGTGTGTTGATGTTAAACTATCTCCACACACAAAACAACAATCACAAAAACTCCCATCAGCGACATTGCTCCAGCATTGCACCAGGTCAAGATATATAGGGTGGTGCAACCAAGATGGGGTGGACGATTGTAATTAAACGATGAGGAATTTCGAAAAACCCTTTCGAGATTTGATTGATGGCTACATGCGCTGCGTTTTAAAAATATTTCCTTTATACAGGGTGATTCAGGACACATTCAATGATACAGTTAATTTTTTCATATTCAATTCAATTTTTTAATATTCTTTTCTCTCCGTAAGTATGAGTTTTAGACCCAACTAATGTTACATAAAATCGTTTGTATTAATTAGCAAAATCGATTGGAATATTCTAATACCGAGTGTTCCATTTAAAAAAAAACATAAGTTTGGTTCGTCACCGACTGGTTCGATTACCCTGTATAACGAAAATATTATTAAAATATGAAAATATTATTTAATTATAATCGTCCACTCCATCTTGGTTGCATCATCCTGTATGAACAAGAAACTTACGCGTTAACTATATCTGAAGGAAACGATGGATTAAATCGATTTCGCGCAGAAGACCACATAAGCCGGTGAAAACAGTAGGTACTGTCCCTGCAGACGACAATTTTTCGGGAGTTCCCAAGAAAGGTTAGTTAGGTATACGTTGGACGTGTAAATAAAACAGCAAAAATAGAAGATGTTATAAACTACATGAAAAGAAATTTCTCAATATCGATTTCAGTTTGGATAATCTAACCAGTAAGAGGCTTCGTCAAAAAATATTTCTTCTTAATTGGTAAAAAAGTTGTCGACTGCCCCTTTAAGATACTCATCAGAATTGAAACGGCGTTTTCGAAGGTGCTTTTCTAATAATATGAAATGGTAAGTCAGATAGAGGCCAGCCAACATTCCTAAATAATTGGTTTTATTTTCGCAGCGTTATGCACAATCGCATTTCCGTGCAACAGAAACACCTCTCGATTACAGAAATCTTGACGTTTCTGTTTAATTGCTTTTCGCAAGTTCTTTAAAGTATTTCCAAGAGTGTTTGCATTTATCGTGGTTCCTTTCGGCATGTATTCGATGAGGAGGATGTCTGTAACGTCCCAGAAAACGGTTGCCATCAATTTTCCAGGGGGTGGTTGAGTCCTTGCTTTTTTTGGTGATGGGAACTCTTTATACGCTCATTGCATTGTTTCTGATTATATTTCTGGGTCCCAGTAATGCACCGATCTTCTTGATTGTCTCGTCTCCTTTCATAATTTGTGCTAAAAAAGTAAGAGTTCTTCTCTAAAGCTGTCAAATGGCTTTGCCGAAATTTCCAACCTGCGCAATTTGTCCTCAGGTGTCAACAGCCGTGGAATCGACTTAACTGACACCTTACTCATATTTAAATTGTCATTTAGAATGTTGATTACTATGGCTTTAATTTTTTGAGTCATCTCCGTATTTGTTGTCGTTTTAGGCCTGCCATGTGTAGAATTGATTCACCCTACTCTCCCTCCCCTTCCCTGGCTCTGTCGTAGAGGTCTTAAAACGTCTGATTCCTTCTATTGACGGTATCATCACCATGAATGAGATAATGATTCGCTTCAGATTTTTTAACAATAGTACAGAGTTTATGATATTGATTGTTTGGGTTTCGACTGAGTTAACCTTTTCGATTCTTTATCAAAATCGACT
Source organism: Holotrichia oblita (assembly GCA_023690525.1). NCBI lineage: Eukaryota > Metazoa > Arthropoda > Insecta > Coleoptera > Scarabaeidae > Holotrichia > Holotrichia oblita. The sequence goes on from CM043017.1 coordinate 18,383,861, forward strand.
TCTGTTTATCCTGCCGACATTTCAATTTTTCTCTAACTGTCTTTGATAAGTTTTTTGAATTTAGTAGGCTATTAGAGAGAGAGATAAACTTGTTCTTAGTCTTCGCCGTAATATTGTTGAAGTTGTTAGGAATTGGTTTATGAGCTTCCTGAGCGTTAGGAGGCAATTTGCCAGTATTCACCATAACTATGCTACAGTAGAGTCTACAAAATTATTGGTTGAACGTGCCCCAAGGTAGTGTGCTGGGGCCTTTATTGTTCTTAATATTTATGAATGATATTACTCATTGTTTTCCAGAGTATGGTTCGATTATGTATGTTGATGACACCAGCGCTGTAGTATCAGCTGATAGTCTATCTGAAAGCGAACGTAAAGTTAATAATATTAATAGCGAATATTAGATTTATGCATTTTAGGATTTTGAAAAACGGACTATTACACTAAATGCTGATAAGACTCAAGATCTTATATTAGATGTTCATGTTGCACATGTTCATTCTAGGTTGTCTTACAATCGGGGTGCTTCAGCAGCCAGTAAATAAAGTTTTTTCTCTCAAAAATTAATTATACGTTGCATAGCTGGTATCAGCTTGAGACAATCTTGTCGTTGCTATTTTAAAGATAAATTTCATTGCAATAAGGACATTCATCATACAATTCTCGTTCTAGGTTTGATTTTAATATACGGAAAAAGTTCCTTAAATTTGAGCAAAATTCCTAATGCTTAATTCGGAATATTGTGCTTTTGGGTTTACAACTTTATAATATAGGTATTATCTGAACATCTAAAATGTAGTTCTAATTTAATTTCTTTTAAGCGTGTCGTTGCTATTTAAAGTATTCCTACTGCATGAGACTATCTATTCAATTGACAAGTTTCGGATGAGGTGTTTTGCAACTAAAAATGTTTAATGATACACAAGTCTCAATTGTTACTTGTATAGATTTACTATATGACATATCCTACACATGTAACATAGGGCTAATAAAGTTATTATTGTTATTTTGATTGTTATAATTTAGTGTGGCCAAGAAGGAAGCAGAACTTTCTTTAAATGATGTAGAAGCATGCCTTTTACTGTGTGTAAAAGGCGGACCAGTATCTCATACGATTTCTTGATGTTTTTATTTCTCCACACACTCCACGTTCCTCAAGACATAGATCAACAAAATGAACGCCTATGTCCTAAGTATCTCACGCTGGGCTGCCAGTTGTCTCCAACCATCCAAAGGGATGGATAGGTACAAAAAGCAGACCACAGACACGTTTTATTACTTTTCAAACTAAACAACTTAAATAGCAATGCTTATACTTAACTACAATCTACAATACAATGTAAACAAATTGGGGTTGACAGTTTCTCAACCCACAATGAGGCAAAACAATCTTAGTAAACTAAGCCACATTAAAGTGTCCATAATCAGATAACTAAATAAACCTAATATAACACCCAATCACAGTGCTACGGCTCACACTAACACACAGGAAAGGAATAGCAGTTTCTGCTGTCTTGTTTTGCAAGGTTGTTGACAACTATGAACGCGCTAAAATAGTCGATAAGGACTATAAAGTTTAGTGGTCCTAACGTTTTGAAATCTACATAGACCAGGCCGATACAGTGAATCTTGCGCATTGTAGGCACAATGCCTTGGTGCGACTTGTGCGCTTGTGCTTTAGAAGTTAATTTTGAAGATTCTTTGGCTAAAATAAGTTATTCTTATGCAGAAAATATTGTCTTTAATAATCCAGTATGGTTTAAGAGTTGATAGTAAAGTCGATTCTTGTTAAGGCCAACCATGTATGTATGTACATAATATTTTATCTAAATTCGGTACCTTGATCAGCTTATTTTATGGAATAGACTAGCAACTAGCAGAACATCCTTGTCCAGATAGGAGGTGTCGTTACTAATGGTTTAAGCCGTTGGAAGACCTTTGTACCGGGTGGCCAACTAGGAACGTCGCTCGGCCATATCTCAGGAACGGTTTACGGTACAGCTTTGGAGAAAAAATTATTGACTAAAATGACCCCCACAAGTATTCGGAAATTATTTAGAAAAGTGTAGGATGACCGCTAGGGGGCGTAGCTAATCACAAAAAAACTTAATTCTTATTTTACGCAAAATTTACCAACTTAAGGTCTATCATAAATATGAAAATCGGAATCTACTGACAATTTTGCATATTTTACATCGGACAATTTTTTTGTGTTTTGTCAAATAAGGGGTGGGTAGGAGGCGAAACTTTGTATTGGAGGAACGCTTATAACTCTGGTTCTGTTGAACCGAATTTTGCAAACTTAGTCTTGTTGAAAACAGCACTAATCCTCCAATCTAATGCTTACATTTTGGAACCGATCTAATAAGTGACGTGCATGCTAGAGGGCGCTGTTTAAATTTTTTCGGGAATTTTGTTTTTCCTCGAAAATACTAAATAGAAACATACATTTTTGACAACAAATTAGAAAAGTAGGCCAAATTACAAACAAAAAAACCGGGTGTCGCTATCTTTTGGGTGAAGATATCTTCAAAAATTTGTGGGTGGTAAAAATTTCTATAAATTTAAATTATTCTGCTTCCCCTGAACGAAATTTAGCAAATTTGATCTTATTAGAAAGGATTTTCGTTTTCCTATGTGTAGTGATTGAATCTGTTTCATTTTATCTTGTCCGTCACCGTTAGAGGGCGTTAAAGATATTTAAATATGTAAATTTTATGATTTTTGAAAGGAACAGTGCGTTGAAGGATATATTTATGCTCATACTCTAAAATAATGAATTGAAAGCTTAAGATTTTAGTGAAACGCACAATAGTATAATTCAAATAAACAACGCAGAAAAAAAAAAGAAAAAAGGAAACAGCATAATAAAGTTAATATTAGCGGCGGCCTAAATCTTGAAGTTGCCTCCTATTATTTTCGTTGCACACTTTCACTCTACAACGTGTGCATAGAACTACAATCTCTATTTCTGTCTTAGAAATACTTTCAACGATATTTCCTATTCCCACAACCAAGTTGTTACGAGCAGTAGATTGCGTTGCAAAAATAAGATATTTTTTTCGCCCGCACAAATAAAAATCTATACAAGTCAAATTTGGGTTCCTGGGTGGCTATGGAAATAGACTAGTGTGTTACATCCACCTCTCAGGAGCAGTAGGTTTAGGAAAATCCATGACAGTCTAATTTTTGGCCGCCAAGACTTCCACCCACTATTCCTTTCAAAAATCATAAAAAAATATATTTAAATTAAATTTCCTTATCACCCTCTAGTTGTGACGGACAAGATAAAATTAAACAGCTTCAATCGCCAAACATAGCACAATGAAAATCCTTTCTAATAAGACCAAATTTGCTAAATTCCGTTCAAAGGTAGCAGAATAATTTAAATTTATAGAAAAATTTTTTACTACCCACACGTTTCTGAAGATATCTTCGGATTGGTAAAAGATAGAGAGATCCAGTTTTCGTTGATTTGTTGGTAATTTGACCTACTTTCTTAACTTGTTGTCAAAAATGTATGTTTCCATTTAATATTTTCGAGAAAAAACAAAATTCCCTAAAAAAATTAAACAGCGCCCTCTAGCATGTACATCAATTATTAAATTGGTTCGAATTTATAAGCATTAGATTGGAGGAGTAATGCTGTTTTCAACGAGACTAAGTTTGCAAAATTCGGGTCAACACAACCGCAGTTATAAGCGTTTCTTCAATACAAAGTTTCCCTTCCACCCTTCCCCTTATTTGGTAAAATACATAAAAGTTGTCCGATGTAAAATATGTAAAATTTTCAGTAGATTCCAATTTTCATATCTATGATAGAACTTTAGTTGGTAAATTTTGCGTAAAATAAGAATTAAAATTTTTGGTCATCAGTTACGCCCTCTAGCGGTCATCCTACGCCTTTATAAATAATTTCCAGATATTTCTCGGGATCACTTTAGTTAATAGTACCCCGGTACACCCCCGGTAATAGTACACCCGGTACATTACATGAATCAATGCCGTTCAATAATGTTTGACATCAGGTTCCTCAGGATAGCTGTTTCATTCAATAGATTCGATATGAATTGTGATAAATAAACTATCATACCCAAGAATGATTGAAGATCCTTTTTATTTTTTGGAGCCTTCCTGTTCAAAATTGTCTGGGTCTTCTTACCATCGACTTCAACTCCGCGATTGCTTATTATATGGTTCAAGAATTTGACGTCTTTACATCAAATGTGGATTTATTGAGATTCCAAGTCAACCCTGAGGAAGAATCTTTTTTTGTTTTTAGAAAATCAATTTGTTTGACTTGAGTTTAGTTAGCTTGCAATATTTATATGTATGTCTTGTAGAGGAAATTTAGAACACTCTGTATAGTGACCATTTTTTAAAATTAAAATAAAACAAACATCCGCGAATTTAAAAATTATTACTCCACGCTTAATATCTTTCTAATTTGTATTAATATCCCATAAAATCGCCTATCAACGATTAAAATATTACTTCCCGAATTAGACAATACTTTTAACAGGATCAAAAAGCCGAACCGCACCTAATTATCTCCTAAGAATAAATCGGTAATATCCTAATATCGCAGCAATAGCAGCAAAAAAAAACAACGAAAAAAAAAACGATACACACAATAGGTAGTAATAATGATTCTGTAATATATTGAAGGTGTAATACAATTTATAACACATTATCCGGAAAATTGAACTAAATTGTTTAAATAAATGTCTAAATTACAAGCGGATCACGTCCTCTAAAACGGTATTTCTATTGGAGATAAAGTTTATATCTAAAGTGTTGTACATTGATTGGATACAGGCGCGACTCTTTTAAACACTTTTAAATAAGGTGTAGACACCGTGTAAAATTTGTAATTTTTTTTACGTTAATACACCTTTATATGATCAATTAAATGTATACCTAATCAAAATTTGAATTATTTCATCAATAGAAGATGCGTATCTTAGTCATGATTTAAAAATTGAGAAATAATAATACAACAACAGCTGGTTTTGTATTAAATATCCAGGCAGTTTTGAATATATTATATCTGGCATTTTTTTAAATTTGTGGCAGATTCTAAAGCTGTCATCAAATCTTTATGATACATAAAATTTCATTATGTTTGGTAACTATTTCAGAAACCATTTTGATAAGGTTTAATAGACAAAAAAGACAAAAACTGCAAAGCCAATATTGTTTTTAATTTTCTAAATCAGAATGATGACACCATATCGACCAGCAACTTATCGATTCCTTTTCCATCATACAATTTCGGTCATAGTCATAGTCATCATTATCATGATCGACAACTTATACACCGTATCGCATCAGTAACGACGACGACGACGACAACAACAACAGCGTCCAAACAATTTCTTTACTCTCTCCGAGTGCATTAGAAGCCGGGAGATTATAAAACCAGTGGCCGAACAATGCCTTGGTCTAATTTACCTTCTCCTCTCTTCTTTTCACATCGGTCTCTTTTTCTTTTCGTGCGGCTACAAAAGTCGATCATGCAGAAGAAACAAACAATCAGATCGCGCTCGACTCACAATGACGAGCCTTAATTCGTTTAAGACATGATTAAGGTAGCGGTGGGGAGTTAATGTGAGGTAATGGCCGGTAGATGGCGTAGTAACGGCAGCGCCACATTCCGATCACGATCCAAGATAAGGATAAAGAGAACCGACGCAACATGGAGGAGTAATATTGGAAGAGTGTATGTATATAGAAGGAGAAGCTTAATATGATGTATCGAGCTCCACTCGTGTTCCAATATCTACGCTAAGAGATCTAATTTCTTCCCTGCATGTTGTCCTTATCTATTTACGTCGTATTATCACAAAACAACGCCTGAAACAGGATGACCAATCATGTGATTTGTATCGTCGAGAAATTAATTATGTCGAGTAGAAGATTTTGGTAAAATAGTTCGTGTTAAAAACAACAGTTGGCAATAATTATGGGTCTGGCTCTGCACTTATTTATCAAGAAATTTAGGTGAGATTTTTTGACAATCCTCTTGTAAGACGCTCCACTCATAAAGGAAGAATGCAGAGCTTTCGAATGTTTTTTGATCCAGGAAATTTCAGACATGCTTGATATTTAATTTTAGGAATGATATAAAAACAACGTACAAACTTCATGGTAAGTTTTGAATTAAAGTAATTCAAGCTATCATTTTTTGTCACCAGTGATAAAGAAAGCTTTCATCAAGCTGCTGTTATACCAATTTATATTTTTACAACACAATTTCAGCGTTGAAATTAACACAAAAGACCGCATATAGGTTTGCCAGTGAAGATCTTTATTTTCTTAATTCATTAAATACTTTTCTTGTTAGTTTTACACTGCTCGGTCTATCTGTGCTAGTCACAGATTTGTGATTATTTTGACCTTAAGTTAACACACTTTTTCCTTGCGCGGTTTAATTTAATGCTAGTTTCACTAGAACAAAGGAAGTCCCAAGTGGAAATATCCAAATTGATAAAGTGTTCGCGGTGGACTGTGCAATCTCAGTGCACTCAAAAGTTTCAATGAGACCGGGACGCACTTTAATAAACCGAAATCACACAAAAAACGAATGACTTCTGATCACCAGCCATCACCACCAATTTCAGAAAAAACTTAGTCTGAGCTTGCTACAGCTTCATCGGAGGAGCCTGGAAAACCCGTTAACGCACCTACTGCGAGAAGAAGACTTGTAGAAGCGGGTTTAAAACCAGAAAGCAGCTGTGGCTTACGGACAACAACATTATCAAAAAGACAGTGACTAATCTTAATTTTTAAAAAAAATTTGAACTCATCGATTTTGATATCTTCACAGGTATTCCGAATATCAGGTATGACTTTTGTGAGACGTCGAATAGTTGAAGAATACCACCCCCATTGTGTGGTGCCCACTATTAGACACTAAGAGGGAAGCTTAATTATCTGAGGATGGATGGTTGCCGCTGGCGTGGACGAAATGTTTGTTTATGAAGGTCGTATGAACAGCGAAAACGTCTTAGAGTTTGTGCTACGGTTTTCATTAACAAGCATTTTCGATAACACCAATTTGTATGGGGTTCCATTCCAATCACAAATCATCGCCCAGAATGCCTTGGTTTCGTGACAACAACGTTGTCTTGTTGGAGTGGCCTACCTAGTTCCTAAACCTGATTTCCATTGAACAACAAACCGCAGTGACTAAAACTTGAAACTGTTCTAATTGACTAATAAACATATTTAAAAAAGAAAAGCAGTTTATAATTTGACCCTACACAGCTTAAATTAAAATAGTATATTGTGCCTAATACTTTTGACTCAGGCTGTATATTGAGAGAGATTAATTTATAATTTATGACAAAGTGACTACTGATTAAAAAAATATTAACACCGGTTTCCTATATGTGGTACCATCAGAAATAATGACTATAGTTTTGTTCAGGTATGCAGAAAATCAAGAATATATTGCTTATGTGACGCTTCGACACCTCCAAGGCAAACTTTGCAATCCATGGTGGGCATTGCTCCACCAGATCTAAGCTGCTACTTCAGTCTCAGTTTTATCGAATACCATTGCTAATTGATCAATTGTAATATCATTCCAGTGACATATCTAATTGGCTAAGTGCTAGACTAGGATTCTGTTGTAACAATTATGTGTGGAAAATCGCCTTCGAGCTTAATATCAAAATCAAGAACTCTAGAGTAATATAATCAAGTCTGAAGAGTTCAAAAAGTACATCTCTGGAATGATGTAGCCCTTTATTACATTTTATATAATAGAGAAGAAAATTTAAAATCAACTAATATAATAAATTATTTAAATAAATTACTTTAGAACTTCGAATTGATGTGTTTATTTGATAAATCTGCAGAGTTCGCATTAACTAAATAATGTTCTTATAATTCAAGTTCGAAAATTAATCGCTAAAATCTCAAACGATCCCTAATACACGTTGCACGTACAATACGACAATAACGTTCTGAACACGACCGAGCTATATTTATCTTCCTTTTTTCGCCAGGTTAATAGGTTGATGATGGAAATCAAAAGGGCTCCACTCGATGGGGTGCTTCATTACTCACCTGCCGGCTGATAATTGCTTGTATCGGCACTAAGTGGACCCTGCGGCAACCCGTGGTGAATAGTGGATCAGTATTATACAGAGTGATACTTAATTGATGCATCTTCAAGGAAACATTTATCACTACGTTTATAGATCTGTGTTAAATTTGAATATATTTGCCACATTTTAAACAAAATAATGTCATTATTTTTTACAATTGATTATATATTATAACATTAATTCAATTTTAACGATAATTATTCCTCATCAATTCTTAAATAAATTATCGTTTTATTCATCCGCATTTGAAATAAACCAACAAAGTAACAGTAACAAGCTAGTTATGTTAATGCTGTTACCCTAGCTAGCACCCTTAGCCTCCAGCAAATTAACGAAATTATTTACAGCATTCGAAACATGGATATATATGTATAATACACATACATACAGTAAAATCACGTCAAACCCCAAATTAGAAACGATGACGTTTTTGTTTTTCATTTAAATTAAAATTGTTGCTAATTTATCTCATCGAAAGTTCTCTAATATAACATTAAATTGTTTCAAAAAAGGTAATTAGTGTTGATTATTTGAAGAGGAACATTTGTATGGACGCGGGTTTACTGTAGACGAAATGAGCGGCCGCTAGCGCCATCACACAAATTTACAGTCCCCCTTTTACAAATTTGTTTTAATGTCTACAGTAAACGTAACGATTTGAATAAATTTATGGTCCCGCTGTCCCAACCAAAATGATATAGTGCGTCCCTTGTTAAAACTTGGCGCCGGTTCCTTTTTTAATAAATGTATACGATAGTCGTTCTACAAATAATTTTCTTTCATTCCTTAATAAATGCTGATCCTCGAATGAATATTAATTCTTAATAGTTTTAACGGGGCAATTAGATAAAATTCTTTCTGCTTTATAAGCTTGTGCGACGTTTCGGGGGCATTTATTGCACCTTTTTCAGGCAGATCGATATCGTAAAAAAGGAGTTTTGCAAAATAAAAAATGTAATAATCTATTTACTAATCTAAAAAGGTCGCTATCGAAACCGTGTTAAGCTTACTCCACTTGGATGGAACACATAAAGGGCGAAGCAAGAATCTTTGGGGTATGTCTGAATAGTGACCGAAATTACAAACCTTATCTTTGAAATGGTATGTGATACGATGACAACCCAAACTTTCCTTTGACAAACCCTTCAAGGTCGTCCTAGATTGAGATGAGTTGAGAATAAAATAGAAACATGGGATTCGAAACTAAATCTAGTACGCAGATGGGGCAAAACGAACCACAGGCTCTGGAGCAAGTATATATAGTGAAACCTCGAATCATAAAGAATACACCAAGTTAGGCTCTGCCTGGAAAACCTAAGAATCCTGGCTAAAACACAACAAAATCATTTTGGTGTGTGTACCGGGGCAAAAAATAGCAAGCAAGCTGACAAGAAAGGGTTCTGAAGCAACAATTATTGGACCTGAACCGGGTCTGGCAATAACCAAGATAAGTGGTGCAATGGCTGAATGGATCGCAATAGAACACCAGGTACACTGGGACAACGTTGAAGGGCAGATACATCGATAAACGGATGATGGGGCAGCTATCAAAGCATTTAACAGCAGATGTGATGACTCTCTCTTCAGTTCAGCTTAGAAGAATGATGAGTCTGTTAACAGGACACAGCTGTTTAAGGAAATATACCTACACAGAATTGACATCTTTAAGCCTATTTATAGATTATACAATGAGGAGGAGGAGACAGCCTATCAAATTGTCTTTGAATGCGTTGCATTGGAACGGTGGAGACTACCACTGCTAGGAGCAAAAAACCTACTACACCTATTTAAATACAATAGACCATAGGCTGCGGTGTTAGAGGATGATGAAAAAATATGACTCGCACTAAGCGACAAAAATAAGACAAAACAAATCTGAAAATAAAAATTTAAAAAGCAGTAATGTTTAAAAATTAAACTGAAGACGGTTACAAATACTATACCAGTGAGTCGTTAAGAATGGGAAATCTGGAAACTGGGAATAGTAGAGCCTAAAATATGAGGATTGCCTTATACAAATGTTGCTCGTTTAAGAGATACAGGGTGTTCAAGTTAATAATTTCATTTATAAATTTTCCAATAACTCAGCAAGTTTTTATAGAATCAACTTGAAAATTGGTATTATTATGTTTTTCAGCATGACGAATCAGAATTTGACATCAATTTCAACGTTGCTCATAGGTGGCGCTGATTACACACTGCTGAATAGATAAATCGATGCTTATCTTTTTTGTGCGTGTAGAATCACATAAACTGAATCGAAAATTTGAAAGAGCAATCTTTTCTACATGAAAAATACATACTTGTTTGATGTTGATATCTTGATCCGTTTTCGAGATATTTGCCTTCTAAAGTTTCAATGCAGTGCGGCCTATTAATACAATTTTTGATTTTTAAATACGAAGCTCAGGTAAATAATAAATAATAACAAGAAATAATGCAATTTTCAAGTTGATTCTATAAAAACTTGCTGAGTTATTGGAAAATTTAGAAATGAAATTATTAACTTGAACACCCTGTATCTCTTAAACGGGCAACATTTGTATAAGGCATGCCGCGGTCAATCTTCATATTTTAGGCTCTACTATTCCCAGTTTCCAGATTTAACATTCTTAACGACTCACTGTGTATACAGGGGGTCTCAGCTTTTGCGTTGCAGGCATTATCTAGTTTCTCTGTATAGTTATCAAAAAACTTTTCAAATAAAAGTTACTTGATATTATGCTATGTTGAAAATGATAAACAGAGGATTTTGTTTGCCTGTGAGGACGATGCCTTTTTTATCTTGCTTTCTTTGTCAAAATAAGCAATTAGGCACTATATTTTCCGTAATATTCACAATATTATTTTCTTTACACCAACTTAAAAAGAGCTGGTATTGCTTTTCGTAAATATGTCGAGACTTTGTTGGCAAAAGATTTTCTAAATTGTCTTCTGCTATTTTGCGAATCTCTGGAGGGGTGCTGTTATTTATTTCTTCCATTTTGTTGATAATTTGAAATAATTTATTGCATAAATCAGACTAAATTTTAAGCAAAATGATATATAACACCGCCAATATTCAAATATTTAAATTGTTTTACTTAAAAATCTGAGTAACCAACTTCAAAAAAAGAACATTTCTAAAATGTTCAAACAAACATGTCTCTCATTTTAATCTTTTTTGAATTTTTAATAACCGAAATAGAAAAAATAGTTGTATCTTAATATACTATTGTTCTCTACATCGGGTGGTAGATCAATTGGGATATAATTCTCTGAGAAAAAAGTCACCGTCCTTTCGGACAATTGAACCCAGGACCGCAGCGATCTACCACATCGCTGACTAGCCGCCTAAACTCTGCGGCTATTGATCCCGTTGCTAACGACTTATTTATTTCCAAACATGTATCCAACATAGATAACCTGATGAGCCCTAATAGGTCGAAATGCGTTATTATATAGTTGTGGATGGAGAAATAATAGGCATCTTCCAGAACTATATTTTAAAATTACTTTCGCATAAATGGAGCATCGCACAGCCTATATCAATTCTTGTTTTTCATAAAATTGAACTTCACAAAATTCAGACAAAACAGATGGTGTACCTACAAGTAAGATGATTGTTGAATATAACAAAATTTCATGGTTTAGTCATATAAAATCTTGAATTATTTTCAAAAATAAAATTTTACGGAGAAGAATACATAATTTTGATGTGAGAATTATGTCGAGGACTGTACCCTTCATCGAAAATTTCGTAGTAGAAAAGCTGTACCACTCTGTAACTCCGAAAACAAAATCTTCAATTAAATCATTCCAATAAATACGAAACAGAAGACTCTAAACAATCATAAAAGTGAGGTTATGATGCGTCTGTTGGATGGTCGACGGGTGGTAAGCGACAGCACGCCAGATTGTCTTTACGACGATACTTTTTTCCGACGCCGTTCATTCAGTTGTTCGACTTCTCCTTCCTAACATATTTAAACACTATTTATACGTTCCTTTTCCTTGTTCTACGGCTTGGATTTAATTGCGAAGGTGGCACATGCATAGGATAAGAAGTGCTTACGGTATGATGTAGAACGGTATTATATCGTCACTATGTCGGTTTTATTAGAGGCGATTTTATTGTTCTGTAGGTGTAAAACCGCGTGAACCACGGTACGTTCCCCGCTGATTACGGACCGAGACTTTAAGGCTAAACGACCAGGCTGCACTGTGCTCTTGCTGTGAATGATGCACATCATGAATTTGTATTTATTATTATCGTTATTGTTACTAGTAAAAGGTAAATATATTACAAGGAGGAGTAAATACAGAAACTCAATAATATATTTACACAATGAGCTGATTTTCTGTGGTTGTTGAGCAAGGTTCTGAAACTACTTTAATGCTTTAAATGTCTAATGTTTTAGCCAAATCTTTAACTCGCACCAAAGAAAAATTTAAACTTATATGCAGGAACTTAAACGTCCACTAGATGGTGGTATGCAATCTAAATGACGAATTATAGAAAGTGTCACAAAAGCACCTTCACCTCGAATAAAGAAAAAATTTCAAACAATAACTCGGTCCGAAAGTTCAATGCCACTCAGTTATCCGAAATAAAAAGTACTTAATGCTGTAGAAAGCTCTCAAATATCCAAATCCAAGAAATATTGAATAACGTCTCAAATCCAAATCTAATCCAAGCCAGAAAAAAAAACCTGTAAATAAAGTTCATTAGAATCGTATATAAAATTCTGATTCAAATAGCAAATACAAATCTGAAGAGCCCCGACAATCATCAATCAGAATCCTAAAAAACCAAAAACTCAAAAATTGACGAGCCAAAATCGTTAACATCTAAACTACTAAAAATTCAAAAAAGCCTAAACCTAAGAAATACAATCCCACCCCAAATTACCACTACCTCTTTTCGCATGAAGTGAACCAAAAGCCAAATTAGAGCTTTAAATCTGACTGCAAAACCTAGGTTGTTTAGTGAATTACTAAATAAACAATCTGCAAGAATGCATATTAAATGTTCTAAAATCTAGCTGAAAGTTGACTTTAAAGTACAGCCTATGATGATAAAGGATGATTGAGTAATTTTTGTAGCTGACTTGCAGCAGGCTGGTACTATCTGAACTTCAAAAGGAGGACTGACTGATAACCTTTAGTTGCCAGGGTTTTATTTGGCTTTGTCCTTCCTACATTTGCCAAACTCTATGTTGAGCACCAAACTGATGGTTTTTCGTATCAAAAGACAATAATTAATAATACACATATACGCCTATAGACCAATTTAAAATGTTACTCCTAGATTCAGGGATATGAATCCTGAAAAGTTCTGAAATTAATTAAACAAACATAATCAACCAAAATCCCAAAACTGATGGATCCACAACATCTAAACTCTTAAAAATTCGAAAAATGTTGAATTTAACCAACCAAATCCTGCCCCAAAATACCAAAACCTTTCAACATATTAAATGAACCAAAACCCAAATAAAAGTTAAAAGCCTGACCGTAAAGCTTACAACGTTTCATGGCCTACTAAATAAACAATCTACAAGAATCCATACTAAATGATCTAAAACCAAAATGAAGCCTGAGAGAAAATAAGGGAGGATGATTGAGTGAATTTTGGGCGCTTGTAATACTTTCTACACAATACCATCAGGAGCATTGGTCGCCTCACCTGGAAGCCCTCGTACCATCTAAACTTCAAAAAACCACTGATTCATAAGCTGTGTAGACTGATGTTGTATTTAGTGTGTTCCTAAAATCACCTTCTTTCTTAACTCCTTTCTTTGTATGTTGAGCGCCAAAATAATGGTCTTTCATCATCCGATTATGTTATGGTTATGAGTTGATGCTGGTTTAAAATGCTACTTTCTAAATAACTCATAGAACTTAAATCACTAACGCATCGGTAAAAATTTGACATTAGTGAGAGTCGATTCTGGTGACGCATTCAACAAATTTGTTGGCTTCGAAAATTTTCACTTTTGTACCTGAATACCGGGTATTGTATAGTGGCTACGAGAAAATTAAAATCAGATTAAAAATTTGGGGAATACATTCTGATGTTGTCTTTTTGAGTGGGTGATTGCCTAGTATTCTTATCTATATATATTTTGGATTTAATTTTTGAAATTAATTTGTTTGAACACGACACCAAACGCAATATTTTTAATTAAACTTCAATTGGCGATAAGATCAAGAAGTTATATTTGTTTGTTATTTAGAAATGTTTAATGTATGAAGATCTTGGATTAATATGACATGAAAATTAGCAAAATCAGCAGTAATATATAATATATTATTCGTATCAAATCGTAATTATATTGAAAAATTGTCAAGGAAACGGCTGAAAGCGGACTATACGCATGCACGTTTATCGAGAATGCTACAATCTAAATAAATTTGTACCAAACACAACGTTAATCATACATTTTTTTATCGTGTTTTCTAATATAGTAGCGTTAGTCGGAATCATTGACGCCAATTCTCGATTATTCCTTGATGGATTACAACGAACGTTCCTTTTATATTCAATGGTTGGTATATCTCAGAATGCAAGAAGAGGAATCAACATACAACGATCTCCTTTTGTTAATAGATCAGACTAATTACGGTCTGATTAGACGTATTTGTTGGGGCGACAAATAAAACTGTAGACCTACTGATTAGCCTATACATCGGATAATGACAGCTCATTTACAAATGTTATACTATTATACCGCTATAATGATTGAAGCTGGGTACTTTGCGTAATATCGTGTGACCACTGTTTCTTAATTTTTTCATACAAGGTGTTGCTATATACGATGCATTCAAGATTTATTCGAAAAAAAATGAAATTAATGAAAAAATTAAATTTAAAACGATTCTGGTGTCGTGTTCAACAAATTGAATCACATCGAAAATTGTCACCTATATAACTGGATGCTATATATTTTAAATTCGCGTTGAAAAAAATTAAATCAGTATAAGAATGTTGGAGATACACTCTGATTTTAACTATTTTAGCGGATAATTAATCAAAATGACCTTTTAGATGTATTTTTGATTTAATTTTGAAATGGATTTATTTGAACCTTACGCCAAACGTAATATTTTGATTAAATTTGAATTGGTTATGTGATCATGAGGTCCTACCTGCTTGTTATTTACAAAAATTTAATGTGTAAAGGTAATTTATTAATATGGAGTCAAAATGAACAAAATCAGAAGTAATATACAAGCATATTCTTATTGATTTCAGATTTTATTGCGTAGAATTGAGGTTAATATTAAATATTTCGATTTAGAAACGTTTTTAACGATGCTCATCGTCTTGAACATTGCACGAATAAATTCTAGGGAAATTAGCACAACCGTATCCAATCATAAGGCCCCACACGTTATAGAGAAATTTAAGCCAAGATGTATAAACATTACGTCCATCCATCCTACAAATTTAATGTTCCTAATTAACTAAAATAAATGACGTTTAAATTGCATGTTTATTATATATCAAGCATGCAATAAATAAAAAGCGAACGACGAAACGGACGCCGAGAGAAACGTTTCTTTCTCCGAGCATTTAATAATTATTATAACAGGTTCAGTATTGAAGAAGAGGATTGGGGCGATCATTTGTTGTTGCTCATCGTTTGCCGTTGATGCTTATTGTTTTTGGTGAGAAGAAGTTTAATCTATCAAAATACTGCTGCACCCTTATAGTATTGTTGTTCTTCTTTATCTTTAAGTTTAACATCGTTTACTATATGTATGTAGTTATAGAAGGAAACTTTAAAAATCTCGGCTAGCGTGTAGGTCCATCTTTCCCTGACCTCTCATGTTAATATTAATTGAAAGTGCCAATCACCGTAATGAAGTGGCCTGCCATCGTAGACCTTCTGATGTTCTTCTCTCTTATGCAGACCAATTATATCGGGTTAAATGGTTTAGTCTCGACACCGACGTGTATAAGATACAGGTCATCGTGTTTCGAATAGAATATAGGCCTACGCATAATATTTAACATAATTTCTTGCTTACACATTATCTACGATTATTTTTACTTGAAATATTGTTGAAAGCCCTAGCGAGTGAAAGCTGTGTATCATTCATCTATGATCTGGTTCCTACATTTCTTTACAGTTGAAAAAACTATTCTGTTGATGAAGATATTTTATGCTAAACAGCATTTAATTATGCGGTAATCAGGTTGACTAGTTTGCGAGGGGTCGTAGAGATCAGAAGATATAGACCGTAAATATATGCATCTGTTTTATGGAACTTGCATTAATGGTGAGCAAAATGCTTCAAATGAAGAAATAGTGAAAGTTTGATTGCCACCATTTGTGAAGTGCGTCCAATATTCGGTCGACAGAATGTTCCTAATTCATCTACTGTGGAAAAAAATTAAAATTCGAAAGTACTGGTTCGGTTAGTGATGTGAAATACGCGACACGAGGTCGTAGAGGTCGTTCACAACAAAAACATCAGGGCAGTTCGCGAGAGTGTGGTCGAAAGTTTAGAGACGTCGATTCGTTACCGCGCACAAGAATTGGGCACTACAAACAGCCACTATTCAGCGTATTCTAACTAAAGATTTCGCATCTCTATCTCTACAAAGTCCAATTGACTCAACAGATTTCCATGACAGCCCATGCAGAGCGAAGAGAGTTCATCAATTGGGCCCTTAAGCAAAGAGAAGTGAATGCCGATTTTGCAGACAAAATCATTTTCAGTGATGAGGCCCATTTTCACTTCTATGGCTTCGTTAATCGGCAAAACTGCTGCATTTGGGGTTCAGAAAATCTAGGATTTTATAGAAGAGTAATCCATCCGAAACGTGTTTGGTGTGTATTTTGGTCCGAAGAGATAATTGGACCGAATTGCTTTGAAGATGAAGATGGTAACGTAGTTTGTTGTGCCTCAATTGGAAGACTGTACCAAATTTGAGTTTTCTTCTGATCGTGTTATCTACCGGTTGAGTGAAAAGAATTGGCTTCATTGCTACCAGTTTACATAGCCAGAAGCACAAATCTTTAAATTTCAAGAATTTATTTCAAAAACGTCAATTGGTGTGTCTGGTGATGTATAAATAACTGGGGTTGTAAATAATTTTCATGTAAATGTATCAGGAAATTTTTAGAAGCTAAAAATTTAAAAATATTTTTGATTTTAAATGAATTTAGACGTCTCGAAAGCCACAAAAAGAACACAATTTTGTAACTTTAATGCTCAATTACTAAATAAGTTGTAGTGAAACCAAAACTCGAAGCACGTACCAAATTTGCTGACGTATTCTTTTTGTTTTAGAAACTATAGAAAACTATTAAAACATAGAAAGTTTTCTTATTCCATGGAAAGATGTGATAGATCCAGAGCTAATGTTGACATTCAGCAAAAGTTTAGGATAGGATAGTTGCTTTCACATGCACTGACTACGATTTTCCAACAAGAACTGATAATTAATATTTATTATTGACTATTCTTCGGATGTTTTCAATGACAAATATTTCAAAAATTATCGCTACCAATGTCTTTGATGGATTCAGTTTTTTGTTAATGTTAATTAAATGTCAGTTTCGATTTGAAGTTTTATTTGACAGGAATTAAATGTCAGTTTCGATTTAAAACTTTACTCAACATGGTATTTTCACAATTACATAAGCGATTCATTATTGAATCTTATTTTCGTAATGGAAATCTTGAAAATAGAGAATGGAAATACAGTACTGTAGCTTGCCTGGTTGAATTTCGACAACAGTTTCCTGATTTTGTGTTCGTGGAAGCTGACTTTTTCAATGTGGTCCGGAATTGTGTGTGACTGTTCAGAGCAACAGGAAGTGTAACACATAAGAGCGGTGGTGGTAGACCAACAGTCCGTGCAGAGCAAACTATTGAAAATGTTCGAGAAATTATTAACGCAGCACCAACATCTTTGCGAAGAGTCATACAGCCCTGTATCATACGGTACATGCAGAACAGTTTTAAGGAGGGACATTGCTTTATTTTTTATAAGATGCAGGCGTATCATGAATTGTTACGGCCTGATCATAACAGGCGCATGTTATATTGCCAGTGGTTCACACAATATTTATTGAACAATGACCTCTTGGATTTGACATTTTTTACAGATGAGGGGTGGTTTCATTTGTATATCAATTCACAAACCATGAGAATGTTGAGTGTTGAAAAGCCTCACATATTTTGTGAGTCTTCGTTGCATCCCCAGAAAGTTGGGGCGTGGATTGATTGATACCCATAATCTTTGAAGGAACCATCAATGCTCAAAGGTAGCGAGACAACATCTTAGAATCCTTTATAAACGAACTCCACGAAAACGAGCTGCAACAGGGATATTTCCAACAAGATGGTGCCACTTCTCACGCGACTCCGCAATCTATTGCTTTAGTTACGACAAGTTTTTGGTCATCGTCTGATTAGTTTACGTTGTGAACCTGAATTCCCGCAAAGATCACCAGATTTGACTATGCTAGATTACTTCGTTTTTCCACATTTAAAGAATACCATTTTCAGTTCACACACCTCCTGAGTTGCAAAACCGAATAATTGAAGAATGCGCCAATATTACGCCTGAAATGCTCCGGTACACATTTGAAAATATGAAACTCCACGACATAAGTATTGTTACTAAAATAATTTCAACTACTGACGATGAACTAAAGACACATGGTACGTTCAGAATTCCAAAGCAACCATTTATCGAAATAATTTCTGTTCAAATGGTATATACAGATAGGGCTAAGGCCTTCGGCCGTATTGATCATGGTATGCTACTGTCAAAGCTTCGTTTGTTCGGGTTTAGTGATTTGCTGCTGCAGCTATCAGAATCGTATTTATGCCGACGCGAATTTTTTGTCTTCTGTCACGGTTTCTCATCTCTCACGCGTGCAATTACTCTTGGTGTCCCACAAGGATCCGGCCTCGGACCGGTTTATTTTTGATCTTTGCTAACGGTTGTCCGTTTATTATTGCGTATTAACAGCTAAATTTTGACGTTCGCTGACGATGTAAAGATATTCTGCGCAATTGATTCGGCGGAAGATTGCATATTTCTTCAGAAAAATTTAACAATGATTCATGACTGGCGTGAGAGAAATAGATTGTCTTTGAATATTTCTACACTCACCGGCAAAATAATCGATACACTCAAAAAATTGATGAAGTTTGTTCGTTAATAAGTTTGTTATTTTAAATTTGAATTGATTCATTTTTTTGCATATTGTAGGTAAATTTAAATGTAATCTATCACATCTTTGGAATTAAAAAAAAATTGGCGTACATCATTTTATACAGGGTGACACAAAGTCTGTTTTTTGAATCAACTTTAAAACCACATATGTATTGTCAAAGTTGCTCCACCTTGTATTTTTTATTTTGTTAACAAGACACATCATTTCTTTACAATTTCTTTTTTTATTTATTACAATAGCTTAATTTTTGTAAAAGATACAAGGGTTTAAGAAAAATCTTTCATTCGTCATTTTTACATTTTTCCTATGGTACTAACAATAAGTTTACGAATTTAACTTAACACCGAATTTAATGAAAAGAAATTGAAAAGAAAATTAAAAACATAAAAGACTTAATACGAAGTGTTTCCTCCACGTGCACGGATAACAGCTGCAATTCGTCTTGGCATGCTCTCAATTAAGTTTTGAACGTAAGCCTGGTTGATTTGATTCCATTCTTCAGTTAGAACGTCACTAAGCTGTTGTAAATTTGCAAGCGTTACACGAGATCGTATTTTCCTCCCAAGTGCATCCCAAACATGCTCAATTGGGTTTAGGTCTGGGCTTAGACCAATTTACTACTGAGATTTCAACCTTGGCTAAATACTCGCTTACAATTCTGGCAACATGCGGTCGGGCATTATCATGCATCAGCATGAAATCATTTCCGATGAACGGTGCCAAAAGAACAATATGTGGCTCTAAAACTTCTCTTATGTAGTCCGTCCGAGCTTCAAAATTTATGCCACCCCACACCATTATCGAACCGCTTCCATAACTTACTCTAGGAAAAAATGGTTTTGAAAGAAACGTTCACCAGTTCTCCGGTAAACTCCTTCACGTCCATCTGGTGTTCTAAGACAAAATCTGGACTCATCCGTGAATAGGATGTTGCTCCATTCTTCGTTACCCCAATTTACATGTTCCCTAGCAAATCTAAGGCGTTCAACTCGATGGTGTCTCAATAACTCTAGACCAGTTGCAAAGAAATTCAAACAGCCGTAAAGAAAAGGGTTATGTGTTAACTTTTTTAACAAAATAACTGCTGAAAATTTACAAGGTGGAGCAGTGACTTTGACAAGATTTCCATCGACACCAAATTAATTGTTTTATCAGCAAAGAATTTTTGAACTTTACAAAAATGTCATCGGCAACAGACAGTCAATACTGTGACCTACCATCCTGAATCAAAGCAACAGCTCTCCTCGGTTACAGAAAGATCCACATTTTGTGTCACGTTGAAACCCTAATTATAAAATGATGTATTTCAAATTTTCTTAAAATTCCAGATGTGATAGGATTACATTTATTTTTTTTTTTAACCTAACAATGAAATGCAAAAAAATGAATCAAATCGAATTTAAAATAATAAACTTATTAACGAACAAACTTCATCAATTTTTTGAGTGGATCGATTATTTTGCCGGTGAGTGTAAGTGCAATGCGATAAGCTACAAAAAAAAATATTCCGTTGAATTTGATTACAAGATTGCTCACAGTTTTATCCAGAAATGCGTTCATATGCCCTTTGGATAAAGAACTATAATTCACTACCCACATCAATCGTGTTGTTGCGTCAGCCACTAAGATGGGCTTTATCTTTAAGCCGTTAAAATCATTTCCCAGAACTATACAATTGGGACGTCCAAGGTACGTCCGTTCTCTTAATCGGCATGTGTTTTGCGACAATCTCCTTAATTCTAAAATAACGATTTTGTCGCAGATTATTTTGGCCCTAGTGTATATCAAGCTCATAAATTCATTGACAGTTTTAATTCACTTTATTGGGCTAAGATATTAGACATTTTTTTTTGTAGAAAATCAAATTTATTTACGACTGAAGCAAAATCTACATTCGTCATAATTGTTGATCATTCATCGTAATTGTACGACACACCCATTGCTCTAAATTAGTATAATTGTTCGTGGATAATTCCTTCACACTATTTTCTCCTTTAAACAAGTGGCTGTTACATCTACTATAGAAACGATCGTGTATAGGATTTGAATCACCGTCAATTACCACAACGCGTTGTTTTGAATACCGTTTATTAGATTTGTTGATTTGGTTAATTATTCTTTTGTCGTTCGTGGTATACTGTGGTGAATGCGTCAGTGTCAGACGCGTTGATGTTTTGACTTATTATAGGCGACTATCCAATGTATAAGCAGCTCGTAAATCAGACATACAGTTAATTCTTTCTTCGTTAGCGACTAAGAATACGTAGATTTATTAATGGATATACTATTTGAGTCGTATGTACACTTCATCAAAGAGGAACGGGTAGTAAAATGTTTTAATTTCCACGAAAATACTTGAAAGCGATTGTTATAGTTCGCGGAAATCAACCGAAAATTTTATTTATATTATCTTTTATATTGATGTGCTTTCGAAAGTAATTAAAGCCCATTTTTATAGAGCCAGAGCCGGTCTCTGTATGTATGTATGTAGTACGTGCTTGTTTAAGTGAATTTATAACGATGATCTTCTGATTTCGATTGTTTAATTTAGAAGAATGAGAAATAAATAAACACGTCCGTCAGGAATTAACTACAAGTATAAGTGTATAGAAATTGATAGTGTAAAAAGAGTTCCCAGAAAAAAAAAAGATTTATTTTGAAAAATTTAGCCCTAAAATAATATTCTTTAAAACTTAAACATACACTACAATCAAATTTAATTTTACATCTTCTTGAAATATGGACTTTCCTCGTATCCGCCCAAAATCATACTTATCAAGAGTGAATGACCGTACATTGGCAAGTAAAGCATGCGATCGGAGAAAAAGCTAAGTATCCTCTCCATAATACTCTCCTTGTATTCAGAATTCAAGAAGTTCACTTTCAGTTGTTTCAAGACTTCACGCTTAAGCTAAAATTATAAAATATGTAACTAAAATCGAAATTTTACAGTAGAAAGGGAAACTCACCGGCTTCCATCCACCTTCATCAAATTTGGCGATGATGTCTTCAATCATACTGCAATTTTCTTCATCCTGGAAGATTTATATGGAAAAAATTGGTCGAACATAATCTAGACCAAACAAGCGAGAAAGACTTACCGTTAATGATATCATTATATCATTAATTTCTTCAGCGAGTAGTTTGTAATCGCCGTGGTATAGTAAGTAGGCCCAGTCCTCTTTGAAGAAGGCGAACAAATCAGGTATAAGAACCATTTCGAAACGTTGTACCAGATTGTTCAATAGGCGTTCATGTTTACCCCAAAGATAGCTCAAGTTTACTCTTTGAATTGGCTAAAACACATTGTTATAGAATACTTTCGTTTCGGTTATAGAATACTTACGAATTTGGCTAAACAGGTTATGGTTTCCACGATGTTGCCTTGATTCAGATGCAATCTAAAGTATCCTTGCCTGTTTAAAGATTTGCAGTTTCCACTGAGTAGAACTTGACCCTACGCACAATAAAAATAAAACATGTATGTAACAATGTATGTGTTGTTCCAAAAAGCTCAATTGAGCTCTTAAATAAGTGAAACACAAACGAAAATGGGTAACATAATCTAGGATTACTTTGCACCAATCCACTTTTTGTCACAGTCAAGCAACCTTCTTAGGAAAAGAGGAAGGTGGTGGTGCTGTAAAAGCAAGCAACATAACTCAGGAAATCAACCAATTTCCTTTTCTTGAAAGCACGTTGAAACCCTACCCCGTTATCAGGAAAGAAAAAGAATTTTTTAAATTTTGCAAATGGTAGATGCTGATTTGGAAGATTGATGACTTATAATAGGCTGTGGTTCAGAAACATTTGCCTCAAGTAGTTCTTATGGACTGAAGAGCATCGCCGAAAGCTCAACTGACAGTTGATGATTGAACTTCTCCTTTGACATCTCTGTTAAAAAACGGTTGCACATTATGTTGATAAATTTGGCTCTACATCTTCAAGGATATGTTTTAGCACTGATGGAAAGTATTACCTCGACAAAAGGAAGAGATCAGGTTTTCAAGAATTTATTTCTAACCTGTTAGAACCTTTCTACACGTTACTGTCATGGATCTATAAAGAGCAAGTTACAGTACAACAAGCACAGAAGTAGTACCTCAAAATAATTGGCTAAAGAAGGTAAAGACAGACAACTGCAAAAGCAAAAGATCAAATTAGATCAGAGCTGTAATATCTTGGTAGGAGTGGCTTAGGAGTTCTGACCAATCCATTCTGGAATTTATGAGGTGAAAAGATAGTTCTAGCAAATTGGAAACTGAGCGTAATTCACTCTATTAAGGCTGGGGAGGTGTAGGAACTCATTCTAGAGAGAAGATTGGAAAACATCAATAATGCATAGCTAGAAGAAACTCAAACAACTGGTACAAGATCAGGTACTAGCTCCTAAATAATTCAAAGACAAATCATACCAACAAAACTAGAAGATTTTACTTGGCATTTGTGGACCTCAAAAAAGTCTTCGACCTATTGCAATGTATATTCTGTTTAGAGACATGAGGTTTTCAAACCAGTCCTTGGAAGAGAATACTTCAAACTAATCCGATTGAGTGCTCTAGTACAGATAGTGGTTTGGATTCTCCTTTGGCTTCATACCCAACGAATGGTAACAACATTTCTGCATTGGTATATATCATTTAAACATTTTGGAAATTAAATTTGTCTGGGGTAATGTCCAAAAAGTAAATGTTTCCAGGAAGCTTTTACGAACCACCTCTTTTAGAACAGATACATTTATTTGGGCTTCAATATTGAATGTTGTAGAGACGACAATGCAGTACCTCGAGAAGGCAGAACTAAAATCTGTTGGAGGGGAGATGGATTATAGAAAAGTTTTAAAACAGTTTCAAGTTCTTTCATTGATAATAGAACGCCCTCTTAAGAACAAAACAAAGAAAATCCAATTTTGAAAGTTTGCGTTTAATAATGTAGATCCTAAGATTTGAACTCTAGGCTAAAGGCTGGCTCATCAGTTACCAAATCAGGCTTTTGAAGTAATGACTCTTGTTATCGATGACAATAAATGACCAAGAGTACAAATTTGTCGTTTTGATGAGGTGGATGCGCCAGGTACTCTGAAATTATCTCAACTGAAAGACAACATCAAATTGATCAGCAGAATGTAGTAGCGGAAATCTCCTGCCTAACTTCTGCCATGCTGATTTTGAAGTTGTTCAATCTTCAGAAGGTTAGATTGAAGTTAATGTATCTGAGTGGATGAAGGCTGCACTCTTCTTATAATTGAAGAGGTTAATTGAGTTTTTCAGCGTCAGAAGAAGGGATCAGTACAGTTACTTCTAGAACAGCACTGAGAGGAGTTTAGAAAACGGCAAATTTAAACGTGCCTCTTTTATTAGTTGCTGCTGCAGAAAGCCTCTAGTTTATCTGTTTCAAACTAATATTGGTGCAAAGTAGCCCCTGATTATGGTATATAGGATGCCATAATTGTGGTGATGGACGAAAATTCATTTCTAGCATGAATCTAAATGCAGACTTACATAATCATCACCACTCATCGCGATATCATGAGGAATAGGAACACCAGGCTTCCTCACATTCAAATAATACAATTTTCCAGGAAGCACTACATAAACCACAAGCGGATCAATGTATTGAGGCACCAACATTTTCATGTTATCCGTACATCTCGAATACAACGTTTCGGTCTCGATATTCTCATGCAGATTCAAAATTTTCACGCTGATATGCTGAGCTAATTTCCTACCGATTTCTTCTTGATTATAATACTGGTGCCTTCTATGATCGGCGTAAAATCTCCTGGGATATTTCGTGATGCTGCCGGCTGCGAAGATATTGGGATCGTTCGTTTGGCAATCTGGACCGATGACTAGACCACCATCGAAGACTAAACCGGCTCTATTCATGGCTAAGAACGTCCTCATACTAATGGCCTTATCGCAATAGGCGAACATACCGATGCATTCGATTTCGTGCAATTGATGTTGAGATTCGAACATGGCGGCATTGATTCCGTTCTTTTCTTCATCGAAGGACCAGTTAACGAAATGAAAACCGGAATAGACTGCGATTCCCAATTCTTTGATTTCGTTGAAAACAGCTTCTTCCACGTCGCTATCATCGAAGACTAAACAATGTGAGTAAGCATCATCATCTTTTGGTATGGGGTAAACTAGGGCTAAATTTTCGCTGGGTATACCGAATTCTAAAAGGGCAGCTAAGCAGCTAAGGGCTTCCATATTGTGACCATAGACGACTACGGTATCTAATGGATATAAAGTGAAAAAAGTTAATTTTAAGAAAAAGGAAGAAATTGTAATAAGGATATGTTCAAGAAAGAATGCAACAAGAAATTTGATGTAGTTTCAGACCTGTCTAGATAACGATTATTTAACTTTTGGTCTATAGATTGGACGGACTAGATGGCCGATGCACGAGGTGGTGGCATATCAGGATTCCAATTCCCTAAAGTCCTAAAATATAGAATTTCTCACTTGTTTCTTTGGCCAATGTACATGAACTGGTCGCTCAAAATAAAACTATCTCTGAATCTGCGCCTTGTTTACAAATCAAGGTGCCACTACCATCATTGGCTTCACCTGTTGCTACAGTACGTCAAAGCGACTAGAAAAAGACGCTGTATAAATTAGCAGTTTGACTTTCATACTGAGGAGGCTTCTCCAGCACAGGAGAGATAGGGCTGAACGTGTTCTTGAAAAATTCGTCATCACAGCAGTCAAACAGTCCAAAGTACTATGCATTCCAAGCCAACCTCATCAATATTAATTGAGAGTCGATAGAGAAAAACTGGTAACTGATGTCAGTGGGGGTTGGAATGTTGTTGATGTATAATATAAAAAGTTCTGGCGTCAGCACTGATCCTAGTGGAATACCAGCACAGATGGGCTTGCGAGAAGAGAAAATGTACACTCGTTTGAGAGAGTTCTATTTAAGTTCTATTTGACAGATAAGACTGAATGCAGAAAATCATTGAAGTCCTAATGGTATAAAGTGCCATGATAACTAACTTGAGATGGTTAGAAAAAAACAGTCTTGTTGTTTGAGGTGCAAAAGGACATCAGCAGGATCTTGTAGTGTGCTGCTCTCGTGAGATCTGATTTTTTATCTTCTCAGGATCTTGGGGAGGTGCCGAACGAACAATTGGCAGGGATGACATGTGAAACGATTTGCTACCACTGCTTTTTTCCTGAGAGATCCCAAGTCATCGTGGAGACGCAAGCATAGATGGTTGGCCATTTCAATAGCTTCCTGGCTTCTGGTCAACTGTGCTCTTTTACTTCCTTTGGTATGTCAGAAATAAGATTCTCTAAATAAAACACCAAAGGCGATGAAGTCCTAAACGAATTGGTTTGAGAGGACAAATACTTCATGATAATCTAAAAGATGGCCCAACAAGATTAGCTTTACATTGATATTCAAACGCTAAATTCCCGCAAATAATGGACCATCTTGATTTCAGAAGCAAATTACCTAACAATCAAATCTACGACCCACTACATACTTTCACAAGAACTACTTGAAAAAAAAACTATGAAACTTACACTTATTTACAGCTAAATCGCTGATAATCCTATTCAACTTTGTCAGGGCGACATCAGCATCAATCTCACTGTTCACAATGAACACGTTATCCGGAAATTCAGCACGCCTTCCCTTACCAGTTCTTTGTGGCATTTGGTATTGCCTTCCGCAAGTCAGGAACAACATATCATACGGCAGGAAGGTGTTATTTACCGTTATCGTCTTCTGTTTCCGATTAATAGCAGTCATCACACCGTTCACGATATTCACGTAAGTCCTTAATGAAAGTTGACTTAAGTAATACCCATGCAGAACACCTCTCGACGGTATCAGGATATCCCTGATTTTATTAGTGCGTTGCCTACAAACCCCATGGGGTGATACCAAAGTGATATTATTGAAGGTAACCCTATAATTCGGATTGTTCTTGAAAATTAACTCCACGAGAAAGGATAAAGCAACATCGCTAGCTCCCACCACTACGATCTTAGTATTGACTTCAGTTCTGGAGAGTCCGCAATGAAGAGGTGTCGAGATATATAAAGAATAAGGATCTTCCATATGTTTTAGAACTTCCGGTAATTTCCAAGACTCACTACTGGTGGTCTCATTTTCCGATAAGCTCGATGGGATAACTGGTAAGAGCACCCCTAAAGAGCAAGCGATCCTCCTAGCTTGATTCGCGTTCATATCATCCGGATAAATTTTATAAAATAAGATCGAGTAATCGCTTAATCGGTGCAACTCTTGTAGGAAGAAACGTGTATGCTTGTCGAAAATCGGAGACATAATAAAACAGTTAATAGCACCATGACATCCAACTTTATGTCGATTCATATCAGTCCAAGCGGATAATTGATAGTGGGAATTTACATATTCAATATCATTTTCTTCACTAAGAATGGCAAAACCGATTATGGTCTTGGTTGTTTGAAATATATAAGTACTATATTTAGAATCTAGCGTAGTAACTGATTGAATAAATTGGCTATGGATCGTAGTAGTTTTCAGTTTACCACACATTATGTCTAAAAGTTCAGCATCCGCCTTTTTGGCCTCCCTAACTATCAAATCTGAACTGATCCCGCAGCGATGAGCTACGTACAGTTCCATTTCGAAATTCGAAGACGGTCTTGGGGTAACCCGCACCAGCAATTTCAGCAAGGGGAAAGGTGTTTCAGTGCTTGGCATGCATAGGCAACAGTAACTTTTATCTGGGAAGCATTCGAAAGCAGCCGCCAGGAGGTATCTTAAAGCTGATTCGTGTTGGGGTTTGACGGCCATAACTTCGATGACGAAAGCGTTACCGTCGCCATGGTATACTGGAATTTTCGGATGGTAGATTTGTTCTGATTCTGAAATTAATATATTGAGAAAAATCCTATTCATGTCGCTAAACGGCTATTGCTAAAAGTGGGTAAAAGCGTGGTGTGTTCCTCACATAAATGTTCACAGTTTCAAGATGCTTTCATTGCACTTATTACGGAGGTAACAGTAGCAATTTGGAAAACCAAGAAAAGATCGAAACCTTGACTCATCACAGAAATGATACTCGTCAGACAGTAAATGAAATTAGCAAAAAGACACTGTTTGACACCATCGGAGATATAGAGTTAACTGAAATCGCCACCAAAGAAACGGATATGTCAAACGAAATATGATAAATTAGACGATGCTCAAAAAAGTGCAATTAGAAGCATGTAATGTGTTTTATTAGTGTCCGTAAAGCTGTTATTCTACATAGTGGACAGTCAATTATCAGTCAATCAAAAACAAATTTTAAATTTACCGCGATTTTTGCAAATCACAAACTTGTTCTTGTGTGGTATGTGCTCCGATTGTAGAGTCACCTGCTCTAGTCTTATTTGGAATGGACGACGATAGTTTTAAAGGCTTCCAATGCAGCTATGACGAAAGCGATTGAAAATACTTAATTTGGAAAAATGTCAAAACAAACATTTGAAGAACCACAAAAACATAGAACTTTTATGTCAATTATCAAGGCAACCGGAACAATTTTTTGTGAAACCTTGAAAAGTTAATATCTCTATAATTATTATAAAAGAGAACAGAAATGTTCCCAGTTTTAAAAACAGTTCTAGTGCATTAATTACGAAGCTGACTGATGCAATTTTATTTTGAAAATTTTAAGGACAAAGATTTGGAAAGCCTTAGGTACAGACATGTTCTGTTCAAAAAAATCCTCATCGTTTCAAAATCCTTGGATTGCGTTCATTTCGACTGCAAATGGAAGCATTTTTTATGAAAATTTGAAGAATTAATATCTCGACAAATAAAAAATATAGAGATTCACGCTCTTCATAGAAACATTCCCAATTTCAAGGCGGTTCTAGTTCAGCCTTTACAAAGGCGATTCGAGGAATTTAATTTTGAAAAATTTAAAGACAAATATTTAGAAGCCAAAAACGAAAGTGATTCACGGATTCATGGAAGAATCCTTCGTTTCAAAACGTTTGGATTGTCTCCTTTGCTAAGGCGTTTGTAACAATACTTTTGAAAAACTTTGTACTACAATGCTTTGAAAACTAAAAAGACAGAAACTGACGCCCTCTACAGAAATGTTTCTAACATTAAGAGACGTCCATTGCACCTTTTGCGAAGGCAACTGATACAACTCAATTTGGAGAAATGTCAAGACAAACATATGGAAAACTACAAAAACGCAAACTCCTATATTGTTGACAAAAAAGTTAATCGTTTCAAAACTCTTGGATTTCGTCCATTACCAAGGCAAATGAAATACAAAATTTGAAAACAAGCATTTGGTGAACCAAAAAAAAAACATACAGATCCACGCTCATCACAAAAATATTCTTTGTTTTAATATGTTTGGTCTGTTCTCTTCGCTAAGGCGTTTGTAGAAATAGTTTTGGAAAATTTTAAACTTCATTATGTTGAAAACTAAAAAGACAAAATCTGCCGTCCTTCGCAAAAATGTTTCTAGTTTCAAGATGCTTCTGTTGCATCTACTAAGGAGGTGGTTTGAGCAACCTAATCTTGAAAAGGTAGAGACACACTAAACAAATAAAAACAAATAAA
The DNA here is from genome assembly GCA_023690525.1 of Holotrichia oblita. Classification (NCBI taxonomy): domain Eukaryota; kingdom Metazoa; phylum Arthropoda; class Insecta; order Coleoptera; family Scarabaeidae; genus Holotrichia; species Holotrichia oblita. Next base: position 18,413,745 of record CM043017.1, read on the forward strand.
TTGATACGATCTTTACGGAAATGTTGCTTGTTTAAAAACACTTGAATTGCACCCACTACCAAGACAATTGAAACACAAAATTTAAAGATAAACATTCGAGAAACCAGGTGTTTGGATTGAACCCTTCGCCAAGGCGCTAAGCAGTTTAAACTCCAACATCTTGAAAATTGAAAAGACAGAAACTGACATCCTTTGCAAAAATATTTCTAGTTTAAAGAAATTTAAGTTGCCCACACCAGGAAGATGGATGGAGCAATCTTATTTTGGAAAGGTTAAAACAAACATTTGAAATCACAAGAAGAAATTCACGCGTTCTTCATTCCAATGTTGCTCGCGTAAGAACGGTTGGATTGCACATATTACCAAGGTGATTGGTGCATTTTTTACTGGAAAAACTTGAACATCAATATTTGGAAAACTAAAAATCTTTATGAAATAGAACCAATAGGGTTATCAGAAGTTTGAATTGAACTAGTAGATAGTCTAGAATATTTGTGGGACATCAGATATGAAAGTTAAAAAAAATCAAAATTGGCAATTCTTACCTTTGTCAAATGATTTATTCTTTTTAGCCCATCTCCCAAATTCCTCATCGGTGTAAGACAGCATCACACAAGTAACTTGATCCTCTAAAGTACCAAAAAACGATAGACTATCATCGCAAGACTCATCTCCTTCGACATCGTGACCGATTATAATCTCCAAATCCGCAGCGACGTCAGTCGGTAACTCGAAGTCATCTTCAGTTACCCGCGAAGTATTGGAAAGCGATCTGCTGCTCTCATCTTCACTGCAACGCGGCGTCATTTCACTAGGGATACGATTCCGTTCGATTTGTTCGGGCACGAACACCATCGACAACGTTTCACCGTCAGTTGTGGCCGGTTCGGTTTCCGCTACCTTCGTCAGGTCATCAGGATGAGGCTTCCTCAATCCGTAGAACGTCTCCAATTTGAAGGCGTGATTAATCATTTCGTAATTTACGATCCCGTTCAGAATCATTACCGCTACCGCTATGCCATCGTATTCAGCTACAATTACTTGCCTGTTTGCGTAGGCTTGCTCCAGGATGAGTTCGGCGATGTAAAAGTCCCCGTAAATTTTCTTTAGGGATTTAGAGTGATTATTGATTAGTTGAACCACGTCATCGTTGTCTTGAACCACTGCCCTGCGGACTTTGTAATAGATCGTGAAGTCTGATCTGGTTGTCATGAATAATCTCTGGACTTTTCCAGGATGACCAGTATCTGAAATTATTACTCGTTGTTAATAAAGAGTTGCAAATATGTCCTTGGACTATTGTAAACCTCACTATAGTTCATCTGGTATCGACTTGTGCAGAGGTGTTTGTGTTAATAATAAAAGTCATATCTTACACGCATGAGGATGTATAAAAGTTCCACATGGTTCTAACCAGTCGGTAGCTTTTATATTGGGCGGTACCACCAATAGAATATGCTTGACGAAGAAGCACTTCTCATACATATATTCCAATATCTTGTAGAGGAACACGGACGTGTACATGAAATTAAACGCTGCGAAATGGACCCATAACGCATTTCGGGGCGAGATATAACTCAGATTATAAAGGCGTTGAGCCCAAGCGCCCCAAGCCCACGGTGGGATACTGGGTACATTCGGATAATTATTGACACACAGACAGCCTACAATATTGTGTTCCTCGTCTTCCATCACAGCTGTTATGAAAGATTGCGTACTAAAATGAAATGGATTGAATTTTAGTAAGTACCTAAGTACTACTAAAAGAATTACTTACACAATATCACCAACGTTGACGTTTCCGAAGAAACTAGTCGTTCTTCCTGATATCAAGGCTTCGATCTTAGGTATATCGTGTCGTCTTGCTCTGCGTACATCTTTGATTCTTTCTAAAACACCTTTCTTCCGATTTAAATTCCTGATCATGCTCTTCCTGCGACCAGCGGCAATTTCTGCGTCGTTCAGAAACATCTTGAGGTGGATTTTAGAGCGGATGCCTCGAGGGAATCTCCTTTTTCGCGTTCAACGAAGCTTGAGTTCCACTTTCGATTTTTGGAAAAAACGCGACCCGTTGTTCTCCGGCTGGATAATATCATCAATGTTAGTAGTTGATGAATGGAAAAAAAAAAAAAAAAAATGGCGGTGAAATTGGCGAATTTTTACTAACAAAAAAAAAGATACTGAGAAAAGAATTAAATCAACTTTTACATAATATTACAAGCAAAGCAACGCGGACAGGAATTGGACCTGACATTCATAGTTTGACGTTTTGAATAATAAGATAAATTGACATTTTTCTAGCCTACTATCTGATCGTTGTATAGTATTAACACGTATTAATTGAATATCATAATTCCTTTGCTATGATACAATGAATTGACATGTTCATGTTTATTTTTGTGTGCATATTTGCTTGAAGATGATTAGTGCGATTACAGTTGTAAGAGAAATCAAGAAATGAACAAATTTAACAACATTTACAACATTTAAGGGGACAAGTGACACAAAGCATCGTAACTTTGAGGGAAGACGATTTAGTTAGAAAAGGTTTATTAATTGCAGCAGAGAAGTTTGTATTGTAAACAGAAATATAGTTGGAACTGCTAACATCATCATGGACTATATTCTAGATAATGTGTGTGACGTCTTACCTTTTCAATTTCCTATGATTTCAAAATATGTAGACGACATAATTTGTGCGGTACCGTACGAGGAAGTTAACAACAATTTGGAAATATTAAACTCTTTGCGCGGCAATATTCTGTGTTTAGTATTCGTTAAATGTTTTATTAAAAAAACTTTTTATTTTTTAATTTTATCAATTAAATTGATAAAGATGACATAGTTTTATTTTAATGATATTAATTGTGACTTTAACTTTTAAACTAAACTATAATGCGGGGAGGAGATAGCCCTGCGAAAGACCAAGGAAAGGGAGTACACGTTGAAAAGGTGGCAAAAGATCTGGGCCAGTTGTGAGACGTCGTCAGCCTGGACCAAGACTTTGATTCCTGACCTAGGACCTGTAAGGGCATGGGCATTTCGGATCGTACCGCAAGAGATTTGGACTGTCTGAGGTGGACACTTGCCGCTACTGCGGCCTTTTTGATTCACCCGAACACGCGGTCCTGGCATGTCCTAAATGGTCAGAAGAAAGACGAGAGTTGGCTGGAGAAACGGGCCAAAACATAGACAAAAACAGTGTGATAAACATTATGTTGGAAAGTCCAAAAAATTGGGATGCTGTCAGCAACTACGTAGCCTGTGTCCTTACAGCAAGGGAACTGGAAGAGAGGAAAGAAAATGCCCGTGCTTGTGAGGTTTAGAGACAGAATAGAGAGCTTCTGATAAATACCGCTGGCATTCCGATGTTATGTCGTATGGATGGTTCCGGAATGCCAGAGAAGGTCGAGGAGGGGTTTTAGTCGGAGCAGCGCCCGACACTCCTGGTACACACTGAACCCGTGCCCCGGGGCCAAGCGGTTTCTCCTTACCAAAAAAAAAACTATATAATGCGCCGTGTATATCCTTTCGATTCTAAAAATTTGACAATTTGAGGAAAGATTAAAGATGAATTTTTGTTTTTTTCTCTGTTCTCCACTTATATGTTCGAATTGTAAGTATTAAATTCTTCAATTTCAGCAACACTAATTTTTTATAAAAATTATTGTAGTTGAGCCCTGAAGAAGCATACAATGTATGTGAAATATTGGCAGTAAAAATAAAGAACCGCAATTAATTGACGTTCCATTGCTGTTACCCAAGAAAAAACTTGAACTCGTTAACTGGAAGTTGTAGGTTAGCAAGTCTAAGAGATAATGTACGCATCAATCGTATTTTCAAAATACGAGAGCAGAAAATTACTAACGCCATCAATTGAAGAAATAGATAAACTGAAAGCTGATATCCTTTCTACTCTCTCTTAAGTGGTAGTTAAGTTGTAGTGCCTAAAGTGACAATACTTACACTACGATGATGGAACAACCAGTTATTATTAGATTTTGTTTCAAGCTCAGTAAAAGTTTTACAGAAATATATCATAACATGTTTATCCAGTTTATCCAGTGGTATAAGCGATTTCAGAATGGTCGTGATGATTTGGAAGTCTACACAAAGCCAGATCGTCTAACAAACAAACATCGCGAGGAGGTGGTCGAAAAATTGCATGAATATCGCATAGAGATTGATGCAAATTCGACTATGAGATGGATAGTGGAGGAATTAAATACCACCAAACAAATGATTCACAAAATTTTAACGAAGATTTGAACAGACGGAAAGTCTGTGCTCCATTTGTTTGTCATGTCTTAACTAAGGACCAGAAACTTGCTCGAGTTTAACATTGCAAGGATCTTATCAAAACATCCAGACGAAATCGTACATTTCTGGAATTGATTGTAACTGGTGACGATCCTAACATAAAACGCCAAAGTGCTAAAGCTCTCCATATTCTACAGGAAAGGTTGAGATTTGAATTGCGATGAAATTAGATCTTATATTCGGGGTTGCCTTGATGAGACCTTGGAAGTCGAAACCTCGTGGTCCGTTTCTAAAAAAATGTCCCCAAACCTACATAGACCCCTTAGCTCATATTATAAATGAATCGTTCCGATCCGGCATTTTCCCAGAACTCTCAAAATACGCCCTAGTTATACCTGCGTACAAGAAAGGCGATTCCAATGATTTGGCTAACTACAGACCTATAAGTCTACTCACAGGTTTCTCTAAACTATTTGAAAAGATCGCATACGATCGGCTCTACAGTTTCCTGACGAAGTGCAGTTTAATTAACACTCATCAACATGGTTTTCTAAAGAATAAGAGTATAGAAACAGCCTTATGTATGTACATACATTGGGGCGATTTATACTGCTCCAGAAAACAAACAAATTCCTTGTGGAGTCCTATTAGATCTGCCTAAAGCTTTTGATACCATTAATCACAATTTGCTAACGGACAAACTACAGACTTATGGAATCCAAGGCACGGCTCTTTGTTGGTTCAAATCGTATCTGTACAATCGGAACCAATCTATCTGTATACATAAGAATGGTATCAATGCACGTTCAGAAAACCGTCGAACAACAGTGGGGGTGCCTCAAGGGAGCATACTTGGTCCACTGCTATTCATTCTTTATTTCAACGACATTCATCAAATTCATAAGTCAATTTGCAATGGATTGACTATAAATTACGCTGATGACACATCTTTACTTGTTATGGAAAACTCCTTGCCATGAGGGCGTATTATAGGCAAAATGTTGAAGTTTGAAGTTTATATTTTGACCAGAACCCCATAAACTTCTAATGAACATTCTCGCTGAGACACCCTGTATAAATCCACGAATAAATTCTGAAGCCATAAAATTGCCAGATTTTGTATATTTATAATGATTTGCAGTTAGCACTTTAAGCACAAATAAGCACCAACAGTTCTGTGCTGTAGACTTAGAATTATGGAAATTCAACTGATTTCGTAATATTAAGTAAAACAAAAGAGAACAAAAAGATTTCGTATGGCGGATGAGCTGGCCAGACGAGGTTCATTAGGGCCTTTCATAGGAGCTAGCCCTTGCTTCGGCATCACCAAATCGCAAATTAAAAAGTCTTTAAAAAATGATAAGCCTAATTAAGAAGGCAAAATTAGAGAGCGTCCTCTAGGATAAAAGGGGATCACAATAGACCTGCAAAGGTTGAAATGAAACAGATTCACATGACCACCCCATTCCTGATCTAATCTAATCTAATCTTTATAATTTGCAAGCAGCCTTTCGTAAGTGGCTGTGAATAAGGTGTTTATATTTTCGCTTCGTTGATATTAAACCACTTTAAATGAAGTTTAGACGCGAAGAAAGCTACCCAGCTATGAAAAAAAGACATAATTTGTTTAATAACTTTATTTTTTTATATATTTCCTTCTCACATCAATAAACTTCCGCCATTTCTCTTGTAGTAACTTTATGCTTTTGTTAAAAAATGTTTCTTCTTGATCGGTAAAAAAGTTGTCGACTGTCTCTTTAAGACACTCATCAGAGTTAAAACGACGTCCTTTAAGATGTTTTCTAAATAATTTCTCTAATAACAGTCAGGTGGAGCCAAGTCAGGACTGCAAGGCGGATGGTCTATCCTGAATAATTAGTTCGATTCTGCACAGTCGCATCATTGTCGTGCAACAAAAACATCTCTCGACTGCAGGAAGGAGTATTTCCATCAGTGTTTGCATGTTGTGGTTCCATTTGGCATATATTCGATGAGAAGGATGCCCTTAGTGTCCTAGATAACTGCCATGAATTTTCTTTTTTTTGGCGATGGAGACCTTTTATGCACCCATTGCATTGATTCTGATTTTGTTTCTTGGTCCCAGTGATGTACCCAAATCTTGTGTTCTATCATAATTTGTGCCAAAAATTCTGAATTGTTTTCTAAAGTTGACAAATGGCTTTGCGAAATTTTTGCTCGGGTGTCAACAACCGTAGAACCCACCTGGTTGAGACCTGACTCATGTTTAAATTGTTTATTACGCTAGGTTCAGATATTCCTAATGTCATGCTACTGGTTTCACACGACGATCCCCGAGAACTATGGCTCCAACTTTTTGAGTCATATCCGTATTTGGGCCGTTTTGGGCCCGCCACTTCTTTTTTTTGGGCTTATATCTCCTTTGAACTTGACTTATTTCTAATTATTCTAGAGACAATTTTATTGTATTACTGTGTAGGGGTCTATTGATATTAACAATTATATTATTAAATTCTACCAAATATGACTCAATAAACACGTAATATTTCGGATTTCTTGTAATTAATATTATAGTAATTATTAAAATAGATCCTGCATAGTTCTACAGCAGTTATTGAACCGAAATTTTAGAGATTTTCCTCTTAATTCCAAACGTGAAACATCATGTTGTAAATCCGTAAATATTAATAAGAATTTTTACGACTTCTAATAAAAAAAATAATTAAAAACATGTCTTTCACCTCGACGAGCACAGAAAAGGAAGAAATCCAATTAATCGATTAAATAGAAGTGTGTCCTCGCAGGACATAAACGCGGATATTTATTACGGACGACATAAATTTTCATAAAACTCGGACATTTATAGAGATCCAGTTGTAAAAGAAAGAAAAACACCAACACCAAATTTACAATATACTATAACCTATTATATCGAGGTCCGGGGTGAGCACAACACAAAAGGGACACGTTTCCAACGGTTCCAAGATGCTCACACAAAACAAACATTCCCGCTGAGAGCCGTATTCAAGAATTTAATTTTGTTTATACTCCGGAGAGAATAATTTGTGGTCCGAATCGACATTTACCGAGTGCTGTGATGTTATACGCGTAGATGAAATCCCGGAGTCGTATTCGGTACTCGAGAAAAAGCTGGTCGGCTATATGGCGCTCAAGCTGTGAATACTCATCATATATTCCGGAGACTTTTTTAATTTACTGGAAATTTAGACGAGGATATAAGTACCGTATGTGTATTGCTTCGGCTTGATGGGCGTTGTTTACGACTATCATAAAATCTCATATTAAGACGGGACGTGGAAACAATCAAAATGTCGTCTTTGATTTGTACCTAATACGTTCTTCGTGTAAATGACGGTGATACTAGAGAATGTATTTTGATTATTTATTAATACGCGTTTTAATTTCGGATAATTAAATATAATTTAGTCCGAATTTAAATATTTGGCGCCAGGTCAAATTGTTCTCACGCTATTAAAGTGTTTGATATAAAACAGATGTAAAGCGTACGTGTGGCTCATAAAGAAACAATCTGCTTTTTATCACAAAGCGCTTATTAATCCCATTACATGTAATATCTATTGCCAATCATTGAACCTGCCAGGATCAGATGAATTGAATCATCAAATAATATCTCCTCAAATAATATTCCTGACCTTTCTAATGTTAAGCTGATTAAATCATTTTTTGGAACCTATTACAGAGTTTGAGTTGTTCATTTTTAGTCAAAACGGTTGCTCAATGCTTAGCATCACCTTTAGCTCATTGTATTAATTTATCGTTTTCTGAATGTAATTTGCAAGCTGTATTGAAAGTAAATAAAATTAAACCTGTTTTCAAAAAAGGAGAAAAGTCCCTTGTTTCCAACTATCGACCTATTGCAGTTTCATCTATTTTCCCCAAATATATTTGAATATTGTTTTCTGGAGAGACTACAAAAATTCACTGATACTGTGCTTTTTACGTTTTATGAAAGAATTATTGGACATATTGATAGTGGTGAGCGCTCTGTTGGAATCTTTTGTGACCTTAGTCGGGCTTTTGATTGTGTAAATCATAAAATTTTGTTTAAATCAGAGGCATCAGAGGTACGCCTCTTGATTGGATTAAAATGTTCTATATGGGAGACTTCAGTATGTACACATTTTTAGTTATATAAATAACAAACTTGTTTAGGTTAAATCGAATAGAATGCCATGTAATATGGGTGTACCGCAAAGATCTGTTATTGGCCCCATACTATTTATACTATACATTAATAATATTGATTTACATATTAATGATACCTTATTTAGTTTATATGCGGACGATACTACCCTGTTGGCGTCCAATATTGATAACAATCTCCTAGGTGTTCTTCTTAAACAGTAGCTATTTAAAATTGAATGATTCCAGGAAATTTTACATGAGATTTCATCAATATCAAAACAGAAATGATCTTAACTTAAACATATTTGTTAATAATTCTAATTTAACTAGAGCTTATGAATTAAAGTCCATTGGCCTTTGCTTTGATAGTAATCTTAACTGGAAATGTCACTTTACTCATGTTATTAATAAATTAAATTCTTTATGCTATCTGTTTCGTGCGCTTAGGCAGACATTAACAGTTTTCCAGTTGATTTGTATTTATCATTTCTATGTCGGGTCTCGTATTAGATATGGAATAACTCTTTGGGGTAATTCTACCATGGCTAATGACGTCTTATTAGCTCAAAAGGGTATGCGGCCAAACCGCAAACCTGAGTTTTTGAAGTACTATTTCCTACGTTGTACGATCAAGTACTTCCCTGCCAATATTATTATTATTATTATTATGACTATTATTATTATCACTAAAATTGTATCTGCAAGCATTGGAGACACTACTGAAAAAGTCGTCGTCACTCGTTTTAGATAAAATCCTCAATAGGCTAACAAGCCTTGGGTTTGAAGTACAAGGCTACGTCGATGACCTAGTAATTACACTAAGGGGCAAACTTGACGGATTAATATCAACCCGCATGCAGAATGCCCTTCACCAAACTTGGCTGTGGTGTTTACAGGAAAACCTGAACATCAATCCACACAAAATAGTCACAGTACCATTCACGAAAAGAACAAAGTTATCGTTAGTGGCTCCAACGCCAACACGCATCTTGATTTCTCTAGTGAAGCGAAATATCTGGGTACTGTCTAAGATCAATTATTTATCTGATACAATCATCTCCACAAGACATCGGAAAAGGCCTAAAACCCAAGATGATCTTCTGGACCTACTTCGGAAAAGGCCTAAAACCCAAGATGATCTTCTGGACTTACTTGACTATAGTTAGACCCATGGTTACATACACATCAGCAAATTTTGTGGGGCCATCTCCGAATCTTTGAAGAATTAGGAGGACTGGTTTAAATGAAACCAAAAAAGATCATACGACATTGAGGTTCGATTTCGACAAACAGTTTGAAATGGTAATTCAAGACCGCCAAACATAGGAGTCTATCGGATCTAAGTTAAAAGAGCTGTGCGTACGCTGGTACAGGGACGGATCTAAAAACCGACTCAAGTGGGCAAGGTATGTATCTACGAACCGAGATGTAAGATCTCGATGACACTGGATACGAGCCCAACAATTTTTGATTCTTTAGAATGAAGAAGGGTCAACCATCTATTTTTGTTCTTTAGTAGGTTTATACCCACGTAGAACAAATTGATTATGTCAATATTGGTTAAAAATAATATATCTATTTTGTGAGCTTTATGTAGGTACTTATCTTTCAATTCCTGAAATATTTCCACTTGTAGGTCAATAAAACAACAATTAATTAAATTTATTCCAATTTATTCCAGAACATATAATATTATGTTTTTGTTAATAAGACTTCTTCAGTGGAAGAAATTGACATTTATTATTTATATATATTATTTGTATTCTGACACATATTCAATGTCTATTTGTATACATTCGCCCAATTTCAAAAACTTGCAGAGTGAAAGCATTAGGGTACTTTTGTTTTAACAGTATTGTTATAGGCTACACCAGAAAACATTGTGTTTTATTAGTTATATTCATGAACATAATATTTGACCTTTATGAATATGACTATATTGGCTGTAATAATAAACGCCCAATAATTTGGGGCTTTATTATTTTTCGAAAATGTTGCATTATTATGTTTAACGATTAACCAATACGTGGAAAGTTCTTATGATGACATATTGGTGTCTTGTTATTTTGTCAATGTTGGTATAAGCAACATAAGAAAATATTGATCCAATATTAAATTTTTAAATCCAGTCAATATAGTGAAACTGGCAATGTGGTCGATATTGTTTTGACAATATTGGCATTTGGTAACCTACAAAATATTGGTATATTATTTGTTTTAACAAATTGACCAATATTTGAAAATTTATCGTGGCATAACATTGAGATAATGTTGATATAAAAATATTGGCCCAATATTGGTAAAATAAATTTAATACTGGCCCAATGTATTTATATGCGCCCAATATTTCACCATTATATTTGTTTTCCTTGGGTATGGTCGTCATTCTGATGTAATTACATTTAAGTTAGTCCTTTGCAACGATTTTTTGTTTGACAAATTCTGGATAAAGGCCCCAATCAGAAATTGGAAACATGTTTGTGGCTTGGTGCAGCTTACCTATTTCCCAAAATCATTCCATTGCCCTCTTTGGAAATCTACCTATTTTTCTCAAAAGAAATTAAAAGACGATTATAAAATAAATGATACATAATATAATACACATGTCGTACATTGCTGGTATGCGTATATATGTATGTAAGTACCTCCTAAAAAAAACCGAAAACCTCGACCTGCCTTTTTTGTACACCTGCTAACTAGACCTTAATATATTTCTCATTATTTATTAAATTAAAAATATCCATCACCGGCAACTCGATTATTCCATGATTAATTTAGTCCGTGGGCCCCGTTTTTGATGAGTTCGGGTTTTAAACGGACATTAATTTTAATTAGATAATTGCTTAAAGGCGATCTTGAGGCGGCCAGCACAGGTATACGCACAATACACGTATACACACACACGGTTCGTTCCTTTTACCTTATGTTCCCTCACTGTCTCTCGTTCGACCGTTCCCTTTAGACGCAGGCTTTTAACGGATGACGGGGACGTTGAGATGAGTTTTGGTCCTGACAAGTGCCCCAATGAAATATAGTAGGCCGGGTAGCATTACCTCATTTACATCAAGATGACTACAATTTCAAACAAATATGAATTTTTAATTTAATATGACTCTCTGGAACTCATTCTTGTTCTTCTTCTTTGCCCTAATGAAAGAAGAATGCTGAGTGAAATAAAAAAAGGAAAGGTTGAAAGAGAAATTAAGGAAATGTTTTAGGAGTGTATTTTAGGGAACTGGAATTCTAAAGTAAGTTGACTGAATGATATTCAAGATGGAGATGATGTATAAACATTATCTTATCTTAATCTTCTTACGAAAGCTAATGGACTGCAAAAAATTATGGGCACTAATTAAGCGTACCAATAAAAGTTCATACTCAGATTGTCCCACCATAAGTCACAAAGTCAGCCATGGATTGGATCCTCATCCATTTTCATTTTATGGATCTTCCATATTTTCGAAAGGCACCAGGTATTTTGCTTGGCCTACCTTTATTAGCTTTTGGGAACACCAAAGATAGATATCTGTTCAAGGCAATACCTTAACATTTTTTTACCTTATTGACAGTTAAGAGAAAACAAGGTTGGCTACCATCGTGGCAATTTTCATTCTTGATGTTGCAGCTCTAAACATTTCAACTAAACTACTTTTGTACAACTATCTCAGGTTATGGTTCTTTTCCCTATACTTCTTCTGCCCCATATCTTCCCTTGAATAATGAATGGTTTGTAGGAGTGAGTATTTCTCCCTCCGTATTACGCGACCAAGACATTGAGGTATTCTGATTTTAATAATTGTGTTTATATTTTCTCTCTCCTTCTCCACTCTTCTTCTTGGTACTCGCCCAACTTATTCTTAGGATTCTTCTGTAGCACCATACCAACTGGTCAATATTATTCTTCTCAATTATTCACTCTTCCATACCATATAAGAGGACTGGAAACACATAGCATTTCAGCATTGTGATTTTACGATGTCGGCTAAGGTCGTTGCTGCTAAGCATGCTTCTCATTTTGTGGAATACAGATCTAGCCTGTCCTCCGTATACCGTCGCTCTCATTCGCAATTGTTCCCAAATATCCCTCTCTACTGGCTTCCCTTTGATCCACAGTTGTTGTTGTTGTAACTTTGAAATAATCATGAATTTGGTCTTCCTAGTATTCAGTGTGATCCCCTTGTCTTTACTTTTCTTCACTACACGATGCAATAGACTTTGCAGTCCTACTAATAGGTTTCTACTATGAGTACAGTGTTGCCTGCGTATCTGAGATATTGTTGATCACTTCTCCATTCTAATGATTAGATCATTGATGGATCTGTGTGCGCCCATAAAATTTTTGCAGCATTCAGAATAATTTTAAAAATAAACGGCATAGCATGAATGTCTACAAACTCAAAACTGTTTACTGATAGAATACAAAGTAGTATATAATAGAATATAAAGTAGTATATTTATTTATTTTCAAATTTCTTCTTCTTCTTAATCGTTTGCCTTCTACCGTTAGGTGTAGGCCTAGGAGTTGAGTTATTGTTTATTTCTACATATTTCTCTCCATTTAGATCTACCTTTCTCAAGTTTTCTTTCGTCCTCCCATGTTTTCCTCGGCCTTCCTCTCGGATTTTTTCCTTAAGCTTTTGTTTCCATAATTCTTTGTGTTATTCTGTCGTATTTCATTCGGTGCACATGTCCTATCCATCTTAGTTGAACCCTATCTTTTTAGCATCGGCTCAATTTTCAGTTCTTCTCTGAACACATCGTTTCTTATTCTGTGTCTCCTATTTTTGCCCTGTATCTTTCTCAGAAATCTCATATCTATTTTTCAAATTTCATGAACTTTTTCAACTTGAAACTCGAAATAATCGTTTTAATGTATTCACTAGCTGCCAGTGTGTACACTACTGGCGGAATTGAGTGTATTTAGTTTTTCCACTCCTTTCGTTTTGACATTTATAATACTGTCATTAGAAATGAAATGTTTTCCAAAGCCAACTTAGTTTTTAAGTTATTATTGCCTGACTCGTTTGTATCTTTTATACTTCGTAGTCTTTTTTTGGCAATAACTTGGGAACAAATAGAGATATCGAGATGCGATTTCCAGTAAAATATGTGTAATTTAAATCCGCTTACGAACCTATTAACGCAATAGTATCGTTCCATTTAATTTTTTAAAGAAAATCGTAAAAGTATGTTACCGATGCAGAAAGCGACCTCTAGTTTATCAGTTTGAAACTAATGGATATAGCATATAAACCCTGGTTAAAGTCCACACAATTTCCTTTCAAACGAGTTCAAGATTGTTCGGATAGGTTGAATAGTAACGGAAATATTAAACTTTAAAAATTGACAAATAGATGGTCTTCCCCCTCCCTTATTATGACAGATACGAAAAAATGTAACCAAAGAAAATTATCTATTGAATGGGCTTTCAATTGATGATATCAAAGTTATAACTTATTCTGCGATTTTCTGAGATAATAGGAATTTTAGATTTGAACATAGCAGTTGCGCCACCTAGCGGTAAAATCTGGAACTTGAAAATAATTTTCCAGAAATTTCTCTTGGTTACTTTAACTATCAAATTTTTTCTCTCGCAGAACCTAGGACAAATACGTTCCGAGATACAGCCGCTTACCTCTCTTAGTGGCGCAACCTGTACATACATTTATAATCCACGTATCTTGTAATACTTTGTTCCTAACCCTATCTTATGCCATTTTCTCCTTTTATTTCTCTCACCGCCGTTAACTAACCCCAAACTTATTGCTTCTCAACAGCTTCCTCGTTAGCTTTCTTTGTCGTTCCCTTTCTCTCCAGAAATGATATTTTTTTGGCGTTCTGTGATCTTCTAATTTTGGAATTCTATTTCTTATATTTTATTCTTATTTGCCATTACCATTTCGAGGTATCCTTTTTAGATCATCCTTTAGTTTTTTTATGCTGTGTTGCAGATTTTATTCTGAATCCGTTGTCGCCAACAGGTCTTTCCATAATGTTTTCATTTTGATTCGGAAAAATACAGTCTATCGAATTTTGATCGAAGATTTTGGCAAACAGTATGTATATACGTGCTTCGTTCCACATATTCTGACAGACGACCAAAAACTTTGGAGAGTTCAGCATTGCAAAGGCCTGTTAAAAATGTCCCAAAGGAAACCGACAAGCATGTCAGCCATTATAACTGGTGATGAAACGTGATGTTTTCAATACGAGCCAAAAAGAAACGTCAGAGTAGGACGTGGAAATCACCAGAAGAGCCAAAAGAAAAAAAAATTACGCTTTCAGAAGAGCAAAATCAAGTCAACGCCGACTGTTTTCTTCGAATTCAAAAGGAATTGTTTACAGTCAATTCGCCCTAGAAGGTTAGATATTATCTGGGAGTTCTACAAAGATTGTGGGTTAGAATTCGACGAGTTCGACCGGAATATCGAGAGCCGGACAATTGGTTTTTGTTGCGCTATAATGCACCATTGCACAAAGCCATCATAGTACATGAATTCTAGATCAAACAAGGCACCGTATTCACCTGATAAAAAATTTATTCATCGTTGCCTGCGCTGTATTGACTCAGAAGGAGACTATTTTGAGTAAAAAATCAAAATACTAACCTCTTTGTATTTTCGTTAGACCAGTCTCATTGGATTTGGCACAAACTGTGTGTTATGTACTTCTTCTTATAGTTGCTTCCGTGTCCCAACTACAACAGCTACCAAGCAATTCTTCCTTTTTGTTTCTTAGTGTTCTTAATAACTTTTTGTATATTTTCTGACCACCATTCCGTTTTCGTTTTCTTCCTATTTCTTATTTTTGTTCTTTTGGCGCTCGTAAGATTCATTCTTTAAACATTTTCCAGGGTTCGTTGCACACTTTCTTTGCGTTTATAATTGTTTCACCTTCTTCTCGTGTCATACATATCTGATTGCATTTTTGCTATTTTTATTTTCGACTGGTAACGATGGGTTATACAAGCTGCCAGACCAGCAAATTATCAGCTTCCAAATGATCTCGGATTTTATCCAGGATAATCCAAGTTCGACTGATTTTAGAAAATGTGTGCAGTCAAAATACTGGTTTTTACGAAGACAAACTGGAAAGTGGGCTGGTTATTGTCTTCAATTAGTCATGTTTTCTGTATTTTTTTTTGTATCTGTGGTGGGTGCGTAGTTGCAGTGACTCGGTAAGCTGTATTACTTGTCTGGGTATCACTGCAACTCTCGCGGTATAGTTTTGTGTGTGTAATTTGTGTTCAAATGACTTTGTCGCAACATCATATCGCCTTTTATAAAGCCGCCCTGTTAATCACTTTGCTCCCAACAGCGAATGATAAGTCGATCCGGATTTCAACTCTCTGAAAAAATGTCACCGTCCCTTCAGAGAATGGAAACCTGGCTCCTATTGACCCGTTTTCAGGGTGGTGTTTTCATGCTGATTTGTATTGCTAATTGAAAAATTTTGACATTATTGCAGTTTCTATTCTATATTACAAAAGTTTGTGCGGTCACTTGCATAGTTCTGAATCTACCCTTGAAATAAAATACCTTAATTTACAACCACATCATAATATAATTCTATCAAACAGAGCGGTGGCTAATATACATCGCAGCATTAATACAACTACACCAATTTCCAGGGTGTTTTATTAACGGTCCCGTTGGAATTAAAGCAATTTACGTATTATAAATCATATCGAATAACGAACTGAATTTCTAATTTGCAATTTTAATTACGGTTTTAGTTATAACACGCCAGATAAAGGGGAAAATCTGTGGAAGTATAGCTCCAATTCTACCGTACAGGTCTGTAATCAGTCTGTCATTGGACTCCACCCAGTACGCCCCTTATCAAATTAAATTATAGGCGCACTGTAATTATTCCCACGTCGAATACTCCATCTCCCTTCCGTGACTGGATTAGAACCGCGTGTGTTAGATGAGGATGGAGCCAGTTCTGATTGTTAGAACATCGTTACGTTCAAAATGTTATTGGAAATTTACGATTTATGGAAGGTGAAATGTGTAACAGCGCGCTACTGTCTATCTCGGTTTAATACA
Source organism: Holotrichia oblita (assembly GCA_023690525.1). Classification (NCBI taxonomy): domain Eukaryota; kingdom Metazoa; phylum Arthropoda; class Insecta; order Coleoptera; family Scarabaeidae; genus Holotrichia; species Holotrichia oblita. The sequence continues at coordinate 18,430,202 of CM043017.1, forward strand.
ACAGATTGGTATTTTGTAAGAGGTAAATGCGTTTAAGTCTTGTAGTTTTCAGTTGTAGCTTTTTTAGTTATAATTTATTACTTTGTTCTTTTTTTTATAGTTAAGTTTCTTAATCTCGATACTGTAGTTTGAGAGTAATTATAAAAATATCATAGCTCGATGACACTTAATATATGTATAAGGTTCTATAGACACTACCATCGACTATTATATCTGTTCCATAAATTCCAGACGAGAAGCAAATGGCACCATTAATAAATCGGGGCCTCGTATAATTAGACAATGATAATCAACTTTTAATGAGGCCCCATTTAATTCCTATATTAATTAATGAGTCTACAAATTAATTTTTCCAAACAGTTCAGTCTCTGATGTGCGTTCTCTTAGTATATGTCCGCTTTATTATAAGGTATGAGCATAGAAAGTCGTTGTCTTGATCCTGTACGTTGATTATACAGCCAATAGATTCGATAATGTACCTCTTAAAAGATGATTAGCTCAACGTGATTAGATAGGTTTTCGATATTATGTAAGAACAGAAGGTACACTTCGATTCATAAGTTAAGTTGCAGTTGTATTTGGAAAGGCAGTAACTAATCTTTTTTTAAATCAGAAACTATACATTTTAGATTAAAATAAAACAGACCAATCTGCGTTATGTCATCTTAGAATGTATTTGACGATAAATCAGACAATTCCAAATTCGTGATCAATTTCTCCAATCCACTTTAAATGATGTCCATTCTTGTATGTCTTTATTTAAACGTTTTCGAATGTAAAGATTTATGATGTGGTTGTCTAAAAGACCGGAAAACTTAATTTGATATCTTCAAGCAGGAACTGTTCTGTATACCAGAACCAGTCTTTTGTGTGGCCAAGACGATACGTTCCACAATTCCAGTAGATTTGAAAAATACGACAATCATTTTCTTCTTTAAAGATCGGGATCTTCTGTCAGTTATGGAAATGTCCTCATCATCAAAGATCCAAACTTTGTTTTGAGTCTTGGTCGACGCATCATAATAGTATAACCAATAAGTCTCGTCACCTGTCACGATGTTGTTCACATATCAAGATTGTCCCTTAGCAAACGTTTTTAGCATCTTACGTCACCAAGTTACACGTCATGTTATTTGTCTTCATTTTTTATATTGGTTTTTAGTGAAATATTCTTGCCACCGACAAATATTTTAATCTTCGGACAGTAAAACAGATTATTACTAATTTTGAGAGCAAAATAAAATTAGAGCTGATTTTGGCAGAACAAAACAAAAAGAATAAGAAATTTGCGTGGAGTGATTCACGTAATTAATACAACTCGATGTATATATTTTATACAGGGTGTCCAGAAACTCCACTGACAAACGAAGAACGGAGATTCCTCAGATAATTTTAAGACAATTTAAACCAATTCACCCTAGTCCGAAAATGATTCCTAAGGGATAAGCTTTTGAAGATGGCGCCTTGTAATTATTTAAATATCTCCCGAATGCTTCTAGTTAGAAAAACACTGGTATGCTTATTTATCCTCCAGAGATAAATGATTCCCAATTGCGAATTTCTAGTACCGGTTATAGGCGTCCGTTTTTTAGGTTAAGTTATGGCGCTTTTTTTTTAATTAGCATTTGTGACACTAGATTTTAAAAATATCTCCCGAATGCTGCCATTTATAATGCACACTATTATTCGTACGTTGGTTGACAATCCCCACGTTGTTTTTTCAAGACTTTAAGCATCAGCATTGGTTTAGCATAAACGTCAAATTGTTGGATTGGAGTAGTTGACATAATGATTATAGCAGAACATGAAGAAGTTATTTTAATGAAAGTGGAAATTAGCGTTCGAAGACTATCTCAATGTACCCCACAATTTCAAAATAGAAAATATCTTACACAAAGAAAATTTATATCCTTTTCATTTTACAAAGGTCAAGCACTGCTAGAAGGAAATTTTATGCTTTAGAACCTAGATGGTTACAAAATGAAAAATCAAGATGAAGATTTTTTCAGATACATTTTGTTTGGTGACGAAGCTTCATTCTCAAAAAATGGAATTTTTAATATACATAATGTACACTATTATTCGTACGTTGGTGACAATCCCCACGTTGTTCAAGAATTTAAGCATCAGCATAGGTTTAGCATAAACGTCTGGATTGGAGTAGTTGACGACTATCTACTTGGATCCTGCAAAATATTTTACCTGATTTGTTAGATGAGGTGCGTTTAAATATTCGGCAAAACTTATGGTTTCTACAGGACGGCTGTCCGGCCCACTTTAGCAGGAATGTACGAGACTAGATAATAGCTACGAAGACCATTGGATTGAAAGAGGCGGGCCAATTGCTTGGCCAGCAAGGTCGCCGGATTTGAATCCTTGCGATTATTGTGTTTGGGGATACATAAAAGCATTTGTTTATTCCGTTCCGATACACAATCGTGCACAAACCTAGCTAAGGATACAAGATGCTTGCAACGAAATATCTTTGGAATTTTTGCAAGAATTCGACGTTCTCTAAGCAAAAGGGTAAATTTATGCGTAAAGACTAATGGCCATCACATCGAGCATCTTTTGTAACTATCTACTTTTGATACTTGTTCTTTTTTTGTTAGTTTCGTTCCATTGTAATAAATACTTTGTTTTTAAAAACCTTCAGCTAAAATTTTGTTTCAAATTGATTTTTGCTTCTTTTCCCAAACTTTTTTTACGAATTGTGTGCTGCATTTATTAAAACAAAAGATGATTTATTAAATTAATTTTCATCCATGCCTTGATAGTCCTAGCCAACTTCGTCGCTAAAAATAAGTAGGTACATAATAAATTGAATTTTAATGACGAAAAAACGAAAAATTTTCAAATCGATTTTTCTAGAAAACGGTGTATCCTACCGACTTAAAGTAAGAGTACGTTTTAGTACTAGAATACCTGAAAATTTAATAATCTAGTGTCACAAATGCTTAAAAGTTAAAGACAAAAAAGTTATGCGTTAAAATAACCTTTAACCTACCCAAAACGGCCGCCTATGACCGGTACTAGAAATTCGCAATTGATGGAATCGATTCACCTCTGGAGGATAAATAAGCATACCAGTTTTTGTTTTTCTAAATAGAAGCATTCGGGAAATATTTAAAAAAAAACTAATTACAAGGCGCCATCTTCAAAGAGCTAAAGCTCCTTAGGAAGCATTTTCGGACTAGGATGAATTGGGTTAAATTGTCTTAAAATTATCTGAGGAATCTCCGGTCTTCGTTTGTCAGGAGAGTTTCTGGACACCCTGTATAATAACGGACTAAGAATCCAAGAATCGGGGGCACCCCTGATGTTGCATACATAATTAAGCGAACTTAGCGCTAATATTAGATACACCAGCAGAATTAGGAGTAAAATTTCATTATACACAGTCTGTGCAGTGACTTTCTGAAATTCAAGGACATTACTATTCAATTTGGACAAGATGTAGTCATTGAAGCTTCCTCGATTCAGGGTCAAGTTAGGGATAGAACTGATAAAATATTTATTTATCCTATTGGGACCATTTAAATATTGGGAAAAAGAGACCTTTTTTGTTTTTAATACTTCTACACTATCTAGAAGTGTCCATGAACTTACGCTTATTGTACCTACTGGATTTAATTCGGTGTGCTCAATCTATGCGCGTTTTTATTTACGTATCGCCTCAGATTTTAGGCATGATGTCATACACATATGTAGATTTACTACAGAATAATTGCATAAATCACTGATCATTTACAATGTTTTTAAGGTCTTGATTATTTTAGGCAACACACAAGAAGCGGAGGATAATTCTTCCGACTGTACTGTTTCAATTTATCAGTATTATTGCAACATTGTTTCTTAAGGATTTGATTTTCAGATCGTAAACTAGTTACTTCTTCAGTTAAAGTCTCTCTAATTAAGTTCTATATTTCTTCATTACTTTTTCCATTCGATCTTCGATAGAGGTCTTCTAACTTCGTTGCGTACCGTTGTTTTTTTTTTAAATGTCAATATTTGTCATAATTTTAGCAATAGACCTTGAAAAAGCGTGCTAAAATTCAGAGGGGTTATAACCCAAAATGAGGCAATTTTTCCGCTAAAAAGATGTCCTTGTTTTTATACTAAAGTACTTTATCAGGTTAAAAAGTTTTAGGAAAATCATGTGATAGTTGTCGATATTCCCTTAGAGATTTCATTTTCCCGTCTAGCACATAATTTTGTTGGAATATGTATCAACATAGAAATTGAGACGAAACCACATCAGGCGAGAGTGAGACAAGAACAAAATTATACGACCGAGATCGACATAGAGACTTCCTCATGTTAAGCTGTCTAAAACCACGGTTGATCTCGTCTTTTCTCGAGAATTTAGATTATATTACTGAATTGAAAAAGTCGAGAAAGCTAGCTTGAACAATTCATGGATTGTCAGTCCCGCTGGATGTCTCGATCTGCTAAGTAGACTAGTGGGATTCCATGTACGACTTACCATTGTGTAGCATATTGAAAACATGGAGAAATGACACAATATAAAAATCAAAAAATTCTTGTAATAGGCGGTATAATTGTTGGAATCGCCCTGCAAGCGAGTGCAATGACACCCTGCAGTGTTATTTCCAACCTTATCCACTAGAGGGAATGCGACCTGGCATTAGTCCACTACCGCAGGTGTTCTACAGTACAGGTTGAATAGCAAACTGCGATGAAATGGGGTTTTGCATTCAGAGGAGCACTGACGAGGCTCAGGAAATCTCGTCAGTACTTGCATGGTGTCCAGAGGCTTGCAACAGTTATACAATGCGTGGTTATTACAGGCATTTCTTGGTTTTTATATACAGGGTGGTCCATCTTAGATCTTGTGAGAACTCGTATATTCCTGGACGAAGTGTTTTTGATTTTTGGTATCAACACAGCTGTCACAAAATAACGAAGTTTCAAATATGACAGAGGGACTGAATGTAAGTGCTATAAATAAATTCGATGGCAAGAGCTACCAACAGTGGAAATTCCAAATAAATTGTGTTCTTAGAGCGAAAGGTGTCGATGAAATAGCAAGTGGTAAAATAAAGAAACCTGCAAATGACAAAGTTACAGAATTAGCAAAGTGGAACAAACAAGATGCTTTAGCTATGTGTATCATCACGTCGAGTATGGAACTACGACAAATAACTCTCATAGAAAATTGTGAAAATGTTTTGGAAATTATTAATAACTGGACACTATTTACGCACTTAAGTCAGAAACAAATAAAATGATAGCACATGAGAAATTTTACAAATATAAAATGTCAACAAATGACACAGTCATGCAGCATATTTCAAAAATAGAAAATTTGGCGCAAGAGATAAAAGAAGCTGGTGATCAAGTCACTGACACTGGAATCATAACGAACATTCTTGGAACGTTACCACAAAAATACAGGACCTTTAGACAAGCTTGGGTTTCAATGGAAGAAGGGAAGCAAACTCTACAAAATTTAATTTCAGGGTTAATTGATGAAGAAGCTAATTTAACTACTTGATACATTAGTTGCAACTAGAAATAAGGAAGGAAAACGAGTTACCTGTTATAATTGTCAAAAGAAGGGCCATATATCGAGACATAGTAGCAATAGCACCCACGTTTATAATAATAATTCAGCTCTTGTTACAGAAAATGAATTCTCACTAATTGCAGAAGAAAATGTATGGATCTTGGACAGTGATGCCTCAGCACATATGTCATCTCGAAAAGAACTTTTCTACTCTCTACGCAGTGTTGACGAGTTTAGTGTCAAATTGGGTAACGGTCAAGAATTAATTGTCAAAGGAACTGGAGACATTAATATTGAATGCTGGGTTAACGGCAAATGGGTTAATACTGTGATGGCAGATGTATGGTATATACGAGGAATGAAACGAAATCTCTTTTCAGAAGGTGTGGTTACCAAGAAAGGTATATGAAAGTAGTAAAAGAAAACAATAAAGCACACATCTATGAATCCGGCACGTAGAGAGCATGTGTATTTCGTGAAGAAAACAATACATATAAACTTCTTATACGTACAGTAATGCCTGAAGTAAGGGGAGCGTATGGGACACATAAATGTCAAAACAACCAGGGATATGGTTAAAAATGGATTAATTGAAAATGTAAATCTGAGTAATATAGATAGCTTCGTATGTGAAGGCTGCCAATATGGTAAACAACATAAACTACCATCCAGAAAAGCTCAATGAAGATGCTGTAAACCTGGTGAGCTTATTCATAGCGATTTGTGTGGTCCAATGTCTGAATCTTAGGTAAGCGGTTGTAGATACTTTATATTATTTTAAAATGACAGTACTGGCTATAGAAAAGTGTATTTTGCAAAGCATAAGTCTAATACTTTTAACTATTTTAAAGAATTTGATCCATTATGCAAAAACAAATTTGGGCATAATATACGAACATTACGTTCAGACAATGGTACAGAATACATAAATAAAGAGTTCAGACAATATTTTATGAGAAGAGGAATTGAATTTGAAACCAGTGCACCCTATTGTCACGAACAGAATAGTAAAGCTGAACGAGATATTCGTACAATAGTTGAAAGTGCTAGCTCAATGCTCTACACAAAAGATTTACCACTTTATCTATGGGCAGAAGCAGTAATACAGCAGTTTATATTCTAAATCGCACGCCAAATATACACACAGGTAAATCTACACCGTTTGAGAAGTGGACAGGAAGAAGAACAGAATTAAATCACGTCAAAACTTTTGGAAGTGACGCATTTATGCATATACCAGGTCATTTAAAACGTAAACTGGAACCAACGAGCGAAAAGTTAATTCTAGTAGGATATGACAACTATTCAACAAATTATAGACTACTTTTTTTCAAATAGTAATGGTATTTTTTTTATCAAAGTCTAAAAGAGCAATAAGTTGTGAACAGAAAAATAGTAAACCACATATGACCTCAAATTAATATTAATTGAAATATTTCGAAAAAATGAGGACATAATATTTGAAAAAAAAGAGTTGACCTTGCTATGACCTTTGTGTCTTTCTTTATAGTGACAACAGTAGCGCCATCGAATGAGCCTCTTCATATAGTTACTTATAGTCTAATACTTTCCTTCATAACACTAATGGTTTTGAAGATATTACAGTGTTACATTTTAAATGGACCACCCTGTATATAGGTGTAATAATGGAACTGGACGAATAGGTAGATACAAGAAATAAATACTAGTAAAGCTTTCAGTCAAAGACATTTTTAACTGTTAAGCTCGCAAAGAAGTCAACGAATTACGTCCAGGACTTTAAATAAAGCAGGTTTAATAAATTTAAAGAATATCTTGCTATTTCTGGAAGACCACTATAGTAATGCTCATTTACAAAGGTCGAAAACTTCCTATTTCTCTGTCTTTGTACAAGCCGGTTTATGCCATCCCTTTCTTCCAAACATTTTGAGCGGCTGTGGCTAACAATTTGATTTCCTGTCAGAACTTATTAACCAAGATTTCGGCATTGCAGTGGACGTCCTTATTGCCTTTAATTGGAAGAGCCACACGGCTAATACCTAATTGATTGGTAGTTCCATACACCAATTAATATAAAACCGTCTAATTTGATATTGCCGGTGGCCTTCTTCAAGGTTCTATGTTGGGACCAATTCTACATAGATATACACGGTGTCTCAAAATAATGTACTAACACTTTGAGTGACTATAATATGCTGACCTTTTTGTTTTTTCAGTTGTAACTAATGTAACAGAATGCCAGGAGATCAACTTAGCTTTGAAAAGAGAAAGTTTGTCCTTAAATGTTACTGGAATACCGAAAATGCCACTGAAGTGCAAAGACGATTCAGAAGGGAGTTTGATAAACCGCCACCAACGCATCGGACTATTGCTCGCATCAGAGATAAATTTGAAAGAGATGGAACCGTTCACAACGTCAACAAGAATCGTTCTGGACGACCACGGACATCCACCAACCCTGCAAAAGAAGAGCAGGTGCAGGAAACCCTCATCCGAACCCCACGGAAATCTCTACGACAAACGGCTCGGGAGACAAACATCTTAAAAGACAGCGTACATCGCATCATGAAGCGTCTGCGTTGGAAAAGCTACATTCCAACACTAGTCCATGCTCTCAATGAAGATGATCCTGAAATTGGAAATTGAAAGACAATGTCGCGAAATTCCAAATGAACTGTTTCGTGACGTTTGTGAATCTACTGGTACACGTTATCAGCGTTGTCTGGACAATGACGGCCATCAATTTGAACATTTACGAACATGATTCTTTAATTACATTTCTTCTTCTGTAATTCAAGCTTTTAAACTTGTCTTTATGTTCATAAATAAAGTTTTTATAGTCATTCAAAATGTTAGTACATTATTTTGAGACATCCTGTATATATATGTATGTATACTCATCGAGCTGTTTATTTTATTTATTAGTACAAGTAAGAAGATGAGCACTAAATACTTCAACCCACAAAACTCCAAAAAATTTCGGTGTTTTGTGGGTTGAAGTGTTTAGTATTATACCTACTAGAACTAAGTAAGAAGATATCGACAGGGTGCAAATAATAGCCGGTAACCAGTTCACTTTTATGGAAAATGCTTGTTTTACAACTAACTAGCTATAATTCGTTAGTTATTTATACACAAGATTGGGCTATAAACTTGACAATTCCATAAGGAATGCATGTCTCTTCTAATAATAATTTCGGTTCGTTGGATGTTAGCAGGTTAGTAGAACATATGGATGAGCAAATAATTCGTAAAAGTCGTGATGGCTAATGCTTATTTCAGTGCCTGGAGTCCTCAGATATGGTGCACTAGGCCGCCATTTAATGCGTCCTCGTTTATCTATCCATCTTCCCCAAAAAGTTTAGTCTAAATGTGCTGATCTAGAGATTGTATCCGAATAAAACATTAACACAATAATTTATAAACATTACATTATACAGAAAAAGAAATAAATAAAGCACGCGTTAGCCTATCACGTCTTGACCTCTCATTGCTTAACGCTTCTGTGAAGTATAAAATTTACATAAGTAAATTGATCCGGCAAATAAGTTTAATTAATATTTTTACCTCGAGCGAGATATACCTTGAAGAGACTCACCTTTAAAGCAAGCTTACACCGTAAGCTACCTACATACATACATATGTATATCCAACGTATACATACATCCATCCAATCCGGCTTGACGCTTATAGCATTTTCTCATTACTAACGTGCTATTACAGTAATACAAGATAAGAATAATTAAATCGGTAAACGCTTGTAATTATGGTCGAAGAGCGAGCACAGCGGACTCTCAATTCACCTTTTATACTGTCATTACCGTGATCCAACGAGAGAAGCTGCTGGACTGCGCCTGATGATGTTGCTGCCGCATCCAAGAACGCGATCGTCCAACCTGATAAATCCCGGACGAAATTAATCGGTGTAGAGACGCGAAAGCAGGCGATCCTAAGATTGTTTTTATGATAGGTAAAACGAATTTGGTGCTTCCACTATATCTAGAGTAAGCTGCCTACCACTTATCAGGAGTCGTTCAATGAAGCGCGCAAATGAAAGGAATTGTTTATCGAAGCGATTTATTTATAGCAAATAAAAGTTGGATTACTGTTAAATTGGATTCTTGGCTATCTTTTTTATGTAGTATATTCATTGAACAGCGAGACATGTTGAAGAAACTTATTTTTTTATAATTAATTTTCTTTGATTGTTTAATGATCTAGCTCTTCTCTTATAACGCGTCAATGGTTACAATATCGCATTCGCTTTAGAATATATCTCATCTCAACAAAAATGCTTCTTTTTTCAATATTATTGAGGACAACATTGTAAAAATACCCGTTCTTTAGAGTTTCAACACTTGCTCTTTTGCTGCTGAATTTAAAAAACGGCATTTTTCACAATTGACTATTGTACCTGTCAAAATACATTTGACAAATATCAGTTATTTTTGATTGGACGTAACAGTTAAAATACTTTTATCAAATTGTAAATACGGTGATTGACCTGACGGTTACCAAGTTATAAAGACTGCATGTTCTCTAGATTTGACAATTGTAACTGTCAAAATATATGTGACAGCTGTCAAATTGTCGACATACTTATTTCTGCACAATTTCAAAACTTGCGCGCATTATATTTTTAAAGCTGTGATATTATAAAAGCATTTATGTATTTTCTTCTTGTTTTGACGAGTACAATAGTTAAAACATTTTTGACAGTTGTCAAACAAAGACCACGATGTTGAAGAGTCTAACTGTCAAAATGTTTCTTGACAGATATAAAAACTTTGTAAATGCAATTCTTTTCAGATTTGACTATTGTGCCCGTCAAAATACACTCGAAAGCTGTCAAAATTGTATTTTGATTTGATTACTGTCGTAAAATCAGTTTTTTTTTACAATTTGGAGCGTGGTAGCCATTAAAACACAACTATCGAATGATGCCAACTTCTGAACACAGTATTTTCTTCCAGATTTGCTCTATGATGATCAAATGTCAATGTTAAAAAACATATGAAAGTCGTAAGATCGGTTACCTATCAATATTTGTCTAATAGTGATCAAACTGATTATTTTAAAAGCTCTGAAATTACAGAATCACTTATTTCTTTCGTGTTTTGTCGAAAAGGACACTTCAAATGCTTCTGACACCTGCCAAACTGTTAAACCAACTATTTTTTACGGTTTTAATAAGCTTAACTGTCAAAATTTTCTGAGTTAAAGTTTTTTGATACCCTCTAAATAGTAACATATGTCAAAACACACCTAGCAATTATGAAATTAAAATGTCCATTATTTTTGATAATTTTTAATGTAGTAGCTATCAAAAAATGTTTGAAAGCTGTCAAATTACAAAAAAACAATTGTCCTATTCTGATACTCGTAAAGATTAAAACATTTCTAATATGTAAAATTCTAAAAATACAACTTTTTTTAAATATTCATAGTTAGAGGTCACTTCTTGTTTTGACAGGATATGTCAAACTATAGAAATAGTTATTTTTTATGGGATTCACAGATATGACAGTTGCTAATTATCGAATAGGCGAAACTGTCAAATATTTCGAACGATTGCCAACTTCAACACAGTAAATCGATTGATATTTAATCTACGATGATGAAATGTCAATGTCAAGAAACATCTTAAAGTTGTAAAATCGGTTACGTGTCAAAATTTTTCTAATAGTGGCAAAACTGATTATTTTGAAAGCTGTCAAATTGGAAAATCAATGATTTCTTTCTAGTTTTGACGGAAAGGACACTTCAAATGCTTCTGACACCTGCCAAACTGTTAACCTAACTATTTTTTTACGGTGTAGAGTTTTCTAATAACCTCCAACTTGTAATAGCTGTCAAAACACACCTAGAAGATGTAAAATTGAAAAATTCATTGTTTTTAATAATGTCGTAGCTCTCAAAAAACTGTCAAATTATAGAACATTTCTCCTATTTTGATATTCGTAAAGATTAAAATATTTCTGACTTGTAAAATTGTAGAAAAAAAATTATTTTTCATTTTCACAGTTAGAAGCCACTTCGTGTTTTGACAAGATGTCTCAAACTACAGAAATATGTAGGTAGGAGTATTTTTTATGGGATTCACAGATGTATCTTTATATTTTAACATTTGTAACTACCATAATGTTTCTGATAGGTGTCCTTCACGCCTCTAAGTGTGGAAATTGCACTTAGAGGCGTTATGATTATTTTGAAAGCTATTAGACTAGAAGAAAACTAGCTAGACCCAATTATTTTCTTACTGTTTTGGCAAGACAGTCCAAACTATAAAACTAGTTACGTTTCATGGCATTAATAGGCGAAACTGTCAGCATTTTCTAACATCCACCACCTTGAAACTTCCTTTTGACCACTAGCTTCACATCTTGCTACTATTGTAGATGGCTTCTTCAGGAGCAAAAAGTGGGTAGTAGTAGTGTCGTAGATGCTTATTTATTACAACTGCGAGTATCCTAAACTGTTATCAAATTGTAAAACACACAAATTTCGACCTATTTTGACATCTGTAATTGCCAAATTATTTTTGTTGGGTGTCAAATTGTAAAAGCAGCATTTTTTTTCCCACTTGCAGACTTCTACCTGTCAAAATACTACTATATACTATATCTGTCAAATTTGCTTATTACAGTCACAAAATTTCTGACAGGTGTCAGAAAACAGTTGTTGGATGTTTTTAGAGCAAAGCACTTACCTGATAGATTTGGCCTCTCATTTTGTTCTTAATATCTGCAGATGCAATCCATTCGTTTTTTTACCAAATAAAGCAACATTTTGAAATATTATAAAATATTTATTTTATCTGATTTTTCGTCATTGTTTTTATTTAACATTGCATCATAGAATAGGACGGATTGGTTACTTAATATCAATTACATAATAATAATAATAATAATTTATCTACAAATAGAATATCTTATTTCGTTAAATATGATACAATTTTTTCATAATTCATGCATCATGGAAAAATTTGCTATCTAGAAAGGGAAAACATAATTACATTACCAACTAACAACTTAAAGCGAAATTACAAAATACTTTTAAAAAAGAAACTGGATAGGTAATAGATTATTTACAGAAATTAAAAAAAAGAAACAAAAACAAAACGAAGGAAACTACGATCTTGGGATGTTCTCAAAATTAGATACTCGATTATAATAAATTATAAAGAATACATATACAGGATGTGACATCTCAATTATGATTTATAATGAATACGATTGTTTTGAATCTGAATTAGTAAATAAGCAAAAAAAGCTAATGTTGCATTCTGTATGTATTCATTATTATTCTTATTACTGAGCTTTTTTTTAGTTTTAGGGCTCTAATTTCAATAAAAAATTAACTTATTTAAATTTCCCGCCTTTAGAACCCCGAAAAAATTGACACCCCAATTAAAAAAAAAAGTCATTCACACAAACAAGATTCAGCTAATCATATCACCATTTTGCCTCAACATCTCCAATCTCATTTCATGTTCCCTCGCTTTTAATCTCAGCGTAGCTATACTAGAACTCCTACGATCGACCTCAGGCGGCGTAACGGGCGCCGTTGCACCCCCGGCGATAGTGGCGGCGACGCAGTAAACTCTTGAGCGGGTAATTTAGGTCGTTGAGCTGCGGAAATGTTCGCCAAAAGTGTTTGAAAGGAACTAGCCGAAGGGTACAATCCTACCGAAGGGCCTAACAGTGGCGGGGCGCTTCTATGGTAATGCGAAGGCGCCGGTAAATATCCGGGAAGCATGTGTGGAGGATATCGGAAGCTCAGGGAATCGAAGGGCTTGCGCAATCCGAACGGTAAATTGAAAGGGTTTGGTAGGGATGGGGCGACGACTGATGGAGTAGGACCACCGGGTGTTTGTGCCATGTAGGGCGTGTACGGGTGTCCTTGGGGTCCGACTTTCTCTTGTTTCCGCCATTTGGCACGCCTATTCTGGAACCATACCTAGAACAAGGAGAAATTTATTGAAGCTGAGTATTTTGTAACATTCTGTATGTTTAAAATTTAAGGGTTTCCTTCTTCATCATCTCTTGCCACCTTTTTCTTATTTCGTCACTTCACGTAATTGTTTAAGTGGAATCGTTTTTAAAGAATGGACTTGCGTGTCAAGCGCATAACAATTGCTACAATTACTTATCTTTCTTGGAAACCATTCAATAAGGATGCATGCACACAGGACATAACAGGTATGTGCCTGATTATAAGTTTCAAAAACTGGGAATTATTTACGGGGAAAAATTTAAAAAATAGTAATTTTCGTACTAAAACCGGATATTTGTAACGGTAAGTATTTATAGTACGTAATGGGATAAGTATTAAAAATTATACTTGCTCTTAACAAGCAATATATTGGATGTTTTGCCTAAGGTATCAATGAGAGAAAAGAATACTGTATTCCAAGTATTTTATTTCTTCTTAAGGACGTCTTTAACCATTTTTCTTATTTTGGATTAGTTCTAGCGATTCTTAATGTTAAAGTTTTTGATATCATTGGGTAGAAACCAGCAGTACAGTGTTTTAAGGAAAAGTGGAATAAAGACTCCGTTATCTCGAACAGGCGCACGTAGAACCAGCTAATGTTAAAACTATAGCCTCTAAAAAAATCCTAGACTTCTTCAGTCTGGATATTAACTTAGATTAAAAGATTTAGGGTATTCAGTATAGATCTTAAAGGTCACAGTGAAGAGAGGCAGCATTGCCTACACAACCCACATCTAACCTAATCTAATCTAAAACTGCCTCTTCTGCCTCAGAAGTGGATACTGATTTTGGTTTCCCATAATCATTGCACTGTTCTTTAAATGATTGCATTTCCTAATAGCTTGTTACAAGTTAGCAAAAAGAAAGCCAGTAATTGACTGAAATAGTTATTAAACCTAAATCATTTTGCTAGTGCTACAAAAACAGCAAAACAGGAATTGACAATTTAATACAATCAGAAGTAATACTTAACAGCCTTTTAACAAATTATTGCTAAGTGGATCGTATCATTTAGCAACAATTTAATTAACAGAAATTATCAATTCAAAGAACAAAATACTTTTGGATGCTCAGTCAGGAATCAGAAAAAAAGCTATAGCTGCAAAAGTACTTTGAATATGGTAATGGTAAAATGAAATGCAGAAATAGAAAGGAATAAAAAGGTTCTTGCAGTGTTTCTTTATTTGTAGATAGCTTAAGAAACGATAGAAATATCAACAGTGCAACTCGTTTGCAAACTTAAGTAAATTATGCTGAGAAAATAGTTTGCCCATCTGGCAGTTGAGAAAACAGATGTACAAGGATACAAAAAGAAATAATCTTAAGTATCTTCCAAACTGTGCATTTGAAGATCCATGTTAATTAAGACTTTTTTTTTGGCATATTATCCTTCCTTAAAGTTTGTCATATTTTTTAAGTGAAAACAGTCGGATCCAAATATTTACTAGAGATGTCCGAAATTAAGTGGGCAGGATGGGATACCACCCAACAATATACCATGAGCGTCTATTATAGGCATTTTTTGGTTTGTTTTTTGGTTTTTATATTCTGGCATTTCTTGACGTTTTCTTAAATAGATCAATAATTGAAAAAATATATTTATTACAAATTTTAATAGAAAAAGGTACTCCAGCCTGATATCGTGGAGATATATCCGAAAGTGCTTTAATCTCACGAAGAAATTGAAAAAGTTTACCTAAAGCAATACTAGAGCCAAAACAGAATATGTATTTCCAGAAAAAATAATTTCTTCAAATAGGAAAACGTGAAAGAAGCAAAGGAAAGTAGGATGGCGCAAAGCAATAAAGAAAGAGAACGAGGAAGTCATACTTTTTGTTGAAAAGGGTTACTCCAACCACGATGATCTCAAACTTTAAATAGTCTGTTAATATAATAAGTGACATCGAACGAAAGAAGCCTCTGCATCGTATTTGGGTCCGAAATAATTCTACAACATGCTCTTACACAAAATCAATTAATTTAATACCTGGGTAATCGATTACCAAAGTGGTCGACAACCACAATTTTATCTCATTACATTAAGGCGTTCAGATGGAGAAGAGGACGCTATGGGCTGGAAGAATTTCAAAAATTTATGATAGTAAAGAAGAAATTAAAACAATTGAAGAATACTCCACAAGATTTACCAAATGATTGGTAAGAAATTGAAGAGAAGCAATATAATATAATAATGTTTATAACTAGATTTGTCCTTTAGCATAGGAAAATGTGATTTCGAATCAAAAATTATCCAACATAAAGATTCCTAGTAAACTGTAAAAGAAATATGAGTATTATTACTGTAAATCTCTGTTCTATATCAGAGTGAGTCTTTGGTAATTCCTCTTCCAAAAAGGAAAAATTCCCCGATTGCTGTGATCTTCAACTCATCGACATTCTGCCACCTGTTTAAAAACTTGCGGCAAATCCAATTTAGTCACTCTAATGAATGAATGAAACAAATAAGGGATATTTAACACTTTAATCTCTATTTAATTCTGCAAGGCTTTTGATACTTCGAATTATAAACTTATAATATTTAAAAAGTACACAGTCAGTTCCATTATTTAAATAAAAAATCAAGCGGTATATTTCACTCTTGTTATCTTTCTTGTATATTTGCAGCGTGGATGATTCGTTGCATCTTCTTTCGTTGCATGTTCTGATCTTCGTGTTAAAGCATATTTGTTTTGGTTTAATTTTTAATTAGGTATAAGTAAATCCAAATGCTGCGATTCTTATGATGGGTTTTAATGTCTTTGTTAACAGTTTCTCAAACAGTTTATTTTTGAATATTTACCACTGCTGCACATTAGCATCATTTTTGCGGCAAATTCAGTACAAGTTTTAAAGTTACATAAGAGAAGAAACTTCAGAAGAAATTTTCGACAGTACTATGTTTAAAATACCCAAAAAATGCCTGTAATAGGCGCTCATAGTACAATTGTTAGAATCGTCCTGTAAGCCAGTGCAATCAAAATAGATTAAGCATTAGAAGGAAACAATGTGGTATTGCCAACCTACATACGTCTCGTGGAAGCTCCTCCGAATGCAAAACCTAATAATTATCATTTATATATCATTGCAGTTATATATCATCGCAGTTCACTATTCACCCTGTTTTATACATCTGCGACAATGGACAATTGACATCCGCAAGTGCTACTTTCAACCTTGTCCACTAGAGGGATTGGAGGTTGGAATTGTCACAAGTGTTGCACAATACTGAATAGCGAACTACGATGAAATTAGGTTTTGCATTCGAAGGAGTACTGACGAGACCAAGGAGGTCGAAACCATGTGGTCTACTTCTAATTTTTAATCTATTTTCATTGCACTCGCTTATTCGTTATTCCAGGTTCGTTTTCGATGGATTTCTCTATTATTTTGGTAAATATATAAACTTGGATGATGGAGTGTACTAATGTTTTTGAAAGCTACATATTTTAATACGTTTCCATTCATTAAAATCAAATCCATCATCTTTCTTGATAGATCTTATTATTTGCCTATTTTAATCTGGCTTTAGCTGACTTTCGGTTTCCTGATAACCGATCTTGTGACTAGCATACTTCATTTTTCCTTAATATTTCAAGTATTGATCTATCTCTGTTCTACCGGGATTATTGTAGCTTTTGTTTCTGTTTTTAGAACGTATAATTACAATTCAAATATCCTTTCGTTTTGCTTAATATTGCGTCCTTGATTTTTGTTTACAATTCTATTTCTGTCTGAGTTTATTCTAGGTAATGATTCCTATGACTAGTTGTCATTACGTGTTGTCAGCTTTTGCTTTCATTTTCTGCCATTCTGCTGCTCTATGCGATTTGGGCAGAATGTTTTTTATATTCTGGCATAAATTCTATTATTATCTTTTGTATTTTTTCTACATCCGTCAATGCAAGCAAATATTTTATTTTAAAAATATAAGCGTCTCGGCAAGGATTCGAACCATGAACCTTCCGTTCACCGGACGGACGTGTTAACGAATTACACCACCGACCGGAGACATAGTTCGAATACCTGTAATACCATCACAAAAAAATACAAATTATATGTATACCTCAAGAAACACTTCGTTGTTAAAATAAATTCTATTGTTTAGTTATTAATTATCGTTAAAAGGAGTAATTGTATTTTGGATCTTGCTCTTTAAGTTATATTTAGTATTTGAATCTATTGCATCTATTGTGATCCAACTGATTTTTGTATTGAGTTTGATTTAACTTGCTTGATAAATATGTTGGTTAATAAGCACACTGCCAACAGTGGTAGTTGTCAGGTAGGTCCTAAGTTGAAATGAATTTCTTTTGTATGATGATTCATGTAATAAAACATCCTGTATATCACAATTACGTCATTATTCGCTGAACATGCTTTTTATAATAATATCTACACCGTTTATTAACTGTTGGGTCGCATTTTGTCGTATGGCAATTATATACACGCTGATACCATTTGCGGATCAACTTCAGTTGGCCGTATTAATATAGCCTCCTGCCCGTATAATGAACAACGTAGTTCGTTCTTTCGTATCCACCTGGATATTACGTAATAATGTATTTCCTTTAATTATTACATTGAGCAGAACATGTGCATTTACATAGATATTTTAATTAGCGCTAAGGTTTTATATACATATGTACATACATACATACATGCAGCGGATTACACTTCTTTTTTTTATTTAACGTAAGGGGTTCGCATGCCCTCATTGTTACAAATAAGTACAAGATGTTGGTTACGCATAAGGACTGTATAAATAATAAGTAATAAAGCAAAAAAATATTCTACACAATATTTTCGCTACAAGAACTATATGATTTCGGCTGCTGGGCACTGTAATACGATCCAGGCTTGACCGATGGCATACAGGAGCTCCGAAAGATGCAATTACCCACCGTACGCTTTATTATTAAATTTATGAAATTAGAAACTCTCAAAACGGGTAGTGCATACCGTTCGGTATCTACGCTTTTACTACCTACAAGGATGCAGCAAGTCAGTGAGTGACCAGCGCCTCTCTAGATGAATCTAATTTATTTTATAGTTTCTAATAATACGTAATTTTCCGCTTTAATTTAAATCTTCATCTGTGATTTAGTCGCTTTAATGGATTACAAAACGAAAGGTACCTATATATGAATTGCTTGTCGTAATTAGATTTTGAAGATTAGATCTTTGGTTTTTTTTCCTTATAGTATTCTTTTTATTGAATATTACTTACAAGCTTAATTTTTGATGATTATTTTACGTCTTAATATTCATCTGTGAGCATCTGTGGAGTTGTTGGCTATTATTAGATTATGTAGAAGAATCAATGAAGACATCTGATATACCGGGTGTCAACGAGATGTATCAGTCCGCCATTTATTTATTAGTTAAAATAAAACTTTGAAATTCTGACCGTATATATGAGTGATTGGTGGGCTTTTTCAGGTGCACTCATCTTTTCTATAGCACTTCCAGTCCAACCGGAAGTGACGTTAATTTTGAATTTTTAAATACAACATGTATTATTTCTGTTCATATTCTGTTTCCTCTAAAAATTTGCCATCTAGTGCAGGTCAACTTTTGAAATTTCTCTCAAAGGTGGCGGCATCTGTTAAATTTATCCATTAAAGTGAAACTGCTTGGCAGCAATTGTCGAAATGTAACAACTATCAAAGTTAGCTTTGAAAACAATTAAGAAATTTAGTATTTTCACATTTACACGCATTGGCGAAGGAAACACGTACTTCACGTTGAAATTACTAAGGAAAATAAGATTTTCTTTCTTTTTCATTTTCAAATGACAGGTACTCTTTTTTTTAAAACAGTAACACCTATTTTTTATTACAGTGCCATATTGGCATAATTTTTAGCTTTCAAATGATATAAAATATGCTGTGGTTTAGTGGTAGACAGGTAGTACAAAATATAAATGTTTTAAAAGTAGTCTAATTCCAAAGCAACAGAACAATTACATTTCAAATGAAAAAAACACAGTTTCCTTCGCCAATGCGTGTAAATGTGAAAAATACGTTTGTTAATTGTTTTCAAAGCTAACTTTGATGGTTGTTACATTTCGACAATTGCAGCGAAGCAGTTTCACTTTTTTTTTTTTAATGTGTGGTGGGTGCTTAGTTGCAGTGACTCCGTAAGCTGTATTACTTGGCTGGCTATCACTGCAACTCTTGCGGTGTAGTTTTGGTGTGTGTAAGTTGTGTTCACTTTAATGGATAAATTTAACAGATACCGTCATCTTTGACAGAAATGTCAAAAGTTGACCTGCACTAGATGGTAAATTTTTATAAGAAGAAGAATATGAACAGAAATAATACATGTTGTATTTAAAAATTCAAAATTAACGTCACTTCCGGTTTGACCGGAAGTGCTATAGAAAAACTAAGTGCACCTGAAGAAGCCCACCAATCACTCATATATACGGTCCGAATTTCAAAGTTTTATTTTAACTAATAAATAAATGGCGGGCTGATACATGATCTCGTTGACACCCGGTATACATACACAGGTTTTTCAAAAATAGCTATCGCTTTAAATCAATCTGGTGGTTTGAACTAGTAGAGTTTGAACGTCTATATTATTTGGGGTTTGTCTTGATTGGGTTAGATCATATTTATCTGACAGGAGTCAAGTAGTTGTTGTCAATCATCATTCTGGAAGCCATTCTTCTATTTCTAAGCCTACAGCTGTAAAACGTGGAGTGCTTCAAGGTTCCATTGTTGGACCTTTACTTTTCTTAATATTCGTTAATGATTTACCCTCTTCTTTTCCTGTTAGTAGCGTAACACAGTTTGCTGATGATACCTTAGTGTTGGTTTCCGGTGATAGTTCTCATGACATGTCAATTTTGGCTGATAGGTGCGTTTCATCTATGGTTGATTGGTGCCAAAGCAATGATCTGATTTTAAATAATACAAAATCTACGGTTTTGTTTTTCGACCCCTTAAAAAAGAATATTGACGTATCTCCTTTGATTAAACTCAATAGCCGATCTTTACCATTATCTGCTGATTCAAAGTTTTTGGGCTGTACAGTGGATAACGACTTATCGTGGGATAGCCATATTTCTCAGTTATGCAATCAACTCAATAGTACAACTTATGCTATTCGCCGATTGAAGACTTGTTCTAGTCTCGATACTGTTATTGCATATTACCACTCTTGTATTGTTTCTTATATTATATATGGTTTGATGTTTTGAGGTCATCTTTCTATGGCTACCAGGGTATTCATAATTTTATTATATTCAACGTTAATAGCAGAGAGTCTTGTAGAACTATATTTATTAGTAATAGTTTATTATCTCTTCCATCATTGTTTCTTTATGAATGTTCTTTATTTGCATTTAACGGTGATATTAACAATGAACTCGATATGGTGATGATATCAGTATTCCAGCCCACTTTCACTGTTTTTCATTATTCGAGAAAATTTATGTGTAGTAAAATTTTTAACAAGTTAATATGTAATATTAAATCTTCTGGTTCTCTATCAATACATATGTAAAAGACGCTTTTTGCTCATATGTCCGTAGGCATCTGGAGTATATTTTATTACTTATGTCACATATGTCTTCATTGTTTTTACCATAACTATGTTTCTATTGTTGTATTTTCTATTTATATTTACTTAACAATGTCGATATTTGTTTTTTTTTTAATCTACGACAATAAATATTATTATTATTATTACTAAACTCAGCATTGATTCTATAGTTTCCCTGTTGTGGCTTCCATCCTGACATTGTCAAAGTTTTGAAGAAGTCTTGTGCTCTCTTAAGATAATACTTTATCGTCGTCGAGTCGGATATCTAACATACCAACCGGACAAAGCGTCTATTTTTGATTAAATAAGTTTCTACTACACGAAAGAAAGGAGGGGAAGGGGGTGAAGGATCTAAATAGTACTCAGCGTCTTTCAAAATAACTGTTTACGAAATTGATGGTCTCCTCATTTGACGAAAACCTCTGTAGTCCGGGCGCAATTTAGGAGAATAAAGGGAATAAAAAGAAGTCGTTTGGGGCTAGATCTGGTGAGTAAGCAGAGTGGTCAAGCAGTTAAAACCGTAATTCGTGCATTTTCGCCATGGCAGCCGTTGAGGTGTGTGTTTCTTCTTTTTGCAAGTGTGGCCGTTTCTCAGTAATTTTTATCTTTAGCTCATGAAGTAATGATGCATAGTATGCTCCAGTAATGGTGTTTCCTATTTGAAGATAATCAATTTAGATAACTCCATGACTACCCTAAAAAAAAAAAAAAAACAGTCGCCATCACTTTCCCAGTCGCATAAACAGTTTTTGCTTCTTTCAGAGCCGATTTCCCGTTTGCACTTCACTGTTTTGACTGCATGCTATGTATCCATATTTCATTTGCAATAATTAATCGGCGTCAAAACTCTGATTTATTGCGGTAACGAGTCATATTACTTAACAGTAGAACGTGTAGTACCTCAGGGCAGTGTCCTTGGACCACTGCTCTATATTATACATATATGTAAACGACTTTCCAATACCTAAGTCTGTAATGTTTGCAGATGATACATCTCTATTGGTACATAATAACAATATAAAAAATACTTGTTTTGACTTAAATAATGAAATGTTGGCATTAAATAATTATTTCACAATAAATAGTAGTGATGGTAGTGACCGAAATTGCTCACAATATATTAAAATAAATAATAGTAGCTTAGCGCATGTAGATTCCAACAAGTTTTTGGGAATTACTATAGGTGTGAGGTGTCATTGGAAAGAACAAATTGATCAGCTTTGTAAAAGACTGAGTAGCCTATGTTTTGTTTTAATGAAACTTAGAACTCAAGTAAGTATGGAAATTATACGTGTGTTCTACTAGGCACATTTTCATTCGCTTATATCATATAGGGTCATAGTATGGGAAATTTCTACTGATATGTAAAGAGCATTTAAATGACATTGACAATGACAATGTCATTACATTAATGACCTGAATGATGAAATCCTCATTACATTGCTATTAAAGCATTCAATAAACTGCCTAGCAACTATAAACAAATGCCATTCAAGCAATTTAAAACTAACATAAAGCAAATTTTGCTAAAACTTATTATTCTTTTAAAGAGTACATGAAAGAACGTGAAATCTAGTAGGCTTATAGTACTGTTTTTATTTCCGTTAGTTCCTTCTTTTATAATGTCTACAGTCTTATTGTGTTATTTAACTATGTAAATTAACTTTAAAAATATTTTTGACGTGTCTTATGCTCTATGTAGTCCAAATGACTAAAATACATACATATATTATTATTATTATGATAATATTTTACCTTTCAATAATTATAGACAAATTCATAGCGATAGTTCAAAACATATTTGTGCATTCGTTGCTCTCAAAGTATAAAAATGACTAAACATGGAAAATTCAGTACACATTCCAGTAGCGTACGCATGCAAGTTTCCATTTAATTTAAATTATAAGAAAAAAATCCAAGACATGACTGCATACTACTTTGCAATTTAGGGTTGCTATTATACGTACGGCTAGCTGACCGATTGTAAACGCGATAACGCTCGAAATATCTCCCGCTACGTACAGTTATGGCCAAAATAAATAAATATTATTAATTCATTTACTTCCTGGTGGAGATAATCCCATTGTTTGAGCAGGAATGAAAAAATAAAGATGCAGTAAAGAGCAGTAATTTTTTATTTACTGTAAAATAAACATTATATTAATATTTTGTCGGATAGCCTTTATTTTTCAAAATTTCCAAACATACTTTCAACCAATTTTTGACAATAAACAAACATGATTTTCACAATTCTTCTTGTGTTCTAGGGTTGGCTTTAAATACACTTCCTTTAACATTGACCCATAAGTGGTCAATAGAGTTGAGGTCTAAATACTGAGGTCGCCACTCCAGAACCTCAATCCTGTTTTCATTTAACCAATCCTTCGCTCAACGACTAGTGTGTTTAGAATCGTTATCTTGCATTAACGTCTATGTACTTTAAGGGCATGCTCCATTCGGAATAAAGTAGCAATACATTCTGTCGAATATCCACATATGCATGTTGATGGAGAATACCTTTTATCCAATATAATAATAATAATAATAATTATTATTATTATTATTAGTTCTTGCGACCAAATAGTTGGTATAGAACAAGTCAATAATATATGTAATAAGACAAAAACAACAAATAAATTGTACAGTAGTAAATGAAGTAGATAACAAACTAATATGTAGCAGACAAACAAACAGATAAACAAGAAAGTAGACACTGCACATTACATATTATTTAATTGTGAATGTTCGTGTGTCACTCTCGAATAATCAATAACTAGTTGTAATTTGTACTTCGGTAGTAGTAGATCTTTGATATCTTTAGATATTTTATTAAATGCAATTATAGCTAGATACTGTGGGCTTTTTTTATAGAAAGATAATCTGTGTCTGGGTATCTCCAACACATCAGCACTCCTAGTTCTGTATTTATGGTGTTCTCCAACTTTTGTGAACCGATGTAAATTTTCCTTTGCATAGACCAATAACTGGTAGATGAAAATACATGGAACAGTCATGATATTCAATGCAATGAAATAGTCCCTGCATGATGTGCGCGCACTTATACCTACCATATTTCTTATTGCTCTTTTCTGCATTCTAAATACCCTCTCGCTCTCACTGGAACAACCCCATGCCAACGTAGCATATGAAATCAAAGAATGAAAACCCGCGTAATAATATGTCATCAATATGTCAGTGCTGACTGATGATTTTAACTGTTTTAGGACAAAACAGACCGATCCCAACCTTCGACATAAGTCGTCGACGTGAGTTCCCCAATTACATCTTGAATCAATAGTAACACCCAAGAATTTTGCGCTGTTGTCCTGCACAATACTAGATTCTCGTGTTTTAACTAAGTAGCTGTAATTATTTTCTTTATGTGATATATTAAAGTTGACAAATTTTGTTTTGGATGTGTTCAAACACAAATTATTTTCTTCGAAATATAACTCGAGCTTATGCAATTCTTTGCTCGCCAATACCCCCATGTTAACTTCTTTATCGTTCCTATCACATCCTACAAACAATGTCGTATCATCGACAAACAATAGAGCTTTATCCGACGGAATATCGTTAACATATATTATATATAAGAGTGGCCCAAGTACGGATCCTTGGGGAACCCCCGAAATTGAAAATTGCTCTCGTGATCGACATGAATTAATTTCTACATAGTGTTTCCTATCCTTCAAATAACTTCCAAACCATTGTAAGGTATCCCCCACACACCATACCGATACAATTTATCGAGTAATCTTTCATGACTTACAAGATCAAAAGCTTTACTGAGATCTAAGAATATTGCCAAACATTTCTTACCCTCATCGATACTACTACATACATCGTTCAATAATTCAGTTATTGCATGCAGTGTCGAACGTCCCTTTCTAAAACCATATTGTTTTTCGTTTAAAATATTATATTTTTAAGAAAAGATAATAATTTATCTGCTACTATTTTTTCTAGAACTTCAGAGAATGTACATAGCAGCGAGATGGGTCTGTAGTTCTGTATATTACTTTCATCACCTTTTTTGTGTATAGGCATTATCTTGGCAAGCTTCAGATCGCTTGGAAATACACCCGAATTCAAGGAATTATTCACAATACAAGTAAGAGGAGTAATAACACAATATATTGGCCCTATCCCGAAATAAGAGCAATTACTTTTGAACCACCA
This sequence comes from Holotrichia oblita, assembly GCA_023690525.1. Lineage (NCBI taxonomy): Eukaryota > Metazoa > Arthropoda > Insecta > Coleoptera > Scarabaeidae > Holotrichia > Holotrichia oblita. Next base: position 18,455,439 of record CM043017.1, read on the forward strand.
TGTTTAACTATGTTTAAAATGTATCTTGCTTGAAAAGCTGTTCTTCTAACAAACGATCTACGACCACTCTGACCAAATAGCACAATTTTGGTTTTATCCCTTGGTCCTGTGCAAACTTCAAACGCCGTCTAACATGTTGTTTTTTTTCAATAATGATGTTTTTCTAGTACTCCTCACAGGCTCTGAAATGCAGATATGGCAGCCAACCAAACTATTTTGGTACAAATTTAAAAGAACACAGAACGTGATTGTAGAAACAATGGAACTCAATTGTATGAAGTGATGAAGGTAGGTTTGAAGTTTGCGTTGGTGGTAGTCGAAACAGAGTCATAAAACAAAAAAGAAGTCTTTCAGTCTGAATGCCTTTAAAAAGAAAGTTAAATTTCCACGTTTTATGATGATTCATTCATGCACAACAGACACAAATTGGAGGAATATTTCACTTTTAAATTTCCTCAAAACAACATATTTTTGTTAGTTGGGTCAACTTCATTAAAACAGAGCTCGTATAGGCATTTCATAAAATAATCAAATTAAACATATACTTATCTGCCATATCAGTATTATTGAGATGCGCAATTTGATTCATCAACGATGACAATTTATATTTAATCAGCGCGTACCAAGAACGTTGTATGTGTATAATATTACAGCAATTGCAACAATGACATGGAATATCGCTGCCTGTTTCCTGTCCCGGTAGTATTTATTGCCGTAATTCTTCACAATATCATGCATTTATAGATCGCTCAGAAAAAATAACGTTGATAAATAATTGCGATAAAAACACAGATAAATTATTGACGTTACAATACATTATTTATGAATGTTCAGAGTTGATACGTTTAATGGGTTTAACCTGGCGGAAGTAATTTCGCCAAGGTAATAATAGTGGAGCAATCAAGTTCTGCACCGAATGATTTATTGAATTAAACTGGTTATTAAATTTATTTTATATTAAAATAAAATTAGTTTATTATAGATTATTAGTATATTGTTTGTACCTGTCGCTGTTTGACTGAACTAATTAATTTGCGCTATAATCGAATTTATCATTTCATTATTATTTATTAAAGTTTAAAGTAGAATTAATTATTATATAAATCCCAGATATTGTCCTACTTGTAGGTTAATAAAGCAGGAATTAATTAAAAATGAGTCTATTTCAAAACACAAATTAATTATGTTACGAAATTGATGTTTAATATGGGTTAAATAATATTAAAATACAGTGAGCAGCAATAGTATTCATACAGCTTATACAGCCTGAATATATCCAGAATTATAGAGAGAAATGCAAGGTTATCTATCTGTTCAGTGATTTACGAACAGCAGAACCGGTACATAGTGCTACAGAAAAGTGAAGGAGACTGAAGCTGAGACGAAAATTATACATTTGCATAAGCAGAAAAATCTCTGCGAGAAATTGGACAGATTATCAATAGCTCAAAGTTTCGCAACAATACAATGTATTACTAAAAAATTTAAAAATTTAGAAATTTCAAGGTTAATGCGACCAATTAACCACATTTGTTGGGCAGACATTTAGTAAACATGTAAGCACAGATCAGTTCGAAGAGTGTCACATGGCGAAAGTTTCAAGGGAAGACTAGCTAGGAAGAAACCATTGCTTACCAATGTGAATAGACTCTCGAGTTTTGGAATACTGTTATTTGCACTGCCAAAGTAAAGCTATCGTGTTTGGATCCGATGGATGTCACTTGGTGTGGATAAAAAACTGAACAAGCTTTAGAACAGCTACCGTTAAATATGGAGGTGGATCTGTGATGGTATGGGGTTGCATGCCAATACCACATCATTCGCGCCTGTGAACTTGGCACCTAATTTTCTTGAATGTTTTATTTAATGCCAAAGATTGAGAATTGATTCTTTGGATATATCCAAGTGTATTTTAGCTAGAAGGTAGTCAGTATAAAGAAGTATATGCAGATCAGACACGGAGAAGTGGTAATGTTGTATTAAAAGAGCATTGCAGAGCATTAAAAATAATCATTCTGCATTTGATACACAGCTCTTGCAGCTTAACCTCCTCGAATCGATAGAGATTTTCAAAGCACAATAAATCAAATATAACAGTTATAGATGGCCAAACTGACTTTATTGACAATGTTTAGTAGTTTCCTGCATTCTTTTAACCGAAAAATGTCGTGAAATACCCTGTTTAATAAATTATTTAGATTACCGTAAAATCCTCGTAACGTTTAATACTATGGTATTGATGAAAACGTCATGTAACAGATTATTACGTTATTTTTCACAAAAACAGATTGCAAACTTCCTAATTCAAAACACAGTCAATAGATTATGCCACGACGTTTAAAAATACGGTGGTCATAATATAAACAAGTTTGTTTGTGTTTACCGAGCTTGTCAAACTTTTATTCAGATAGTGTGCGAAAAGTTCATCCTAAGATTTGGTTTATACTTTGTTTTAAAGGTAAGTTTATTAGGTATTCATATGTATATAGTTGTAGTATTGTCCAAATTTTTGTTAGTTTTTAATTTAGTTTGCAAATAATTGTTTTCCAACGGTTTTTTGGACCATATTTAAAAGACTTTTTTGTTATCAGATAAAGGTGTCGTTTTTAGTTTACGATGTCAGAAGAGAGGTAGCAGCTAGATCATATAAATATATCCCCAACCAGCGATCGACTGATCGAACCCTCGTAAAATTTCTAGATGTTCCAGAAATGAAGTTGTTGCTCAGGGAAGGGTGGTCGTAAGAAGAAGCTGTACGTAGCTGCTGGCAAAGGCATTTCTTTAGAGGAACTCAAGAAATCACATAATAAAGCATCCACCTCTCGTACAAAAAGGTCAATGGGTAGGCGTTAAGAGTCCCCACAAAATTCAAACAGTGACAGTTCTAATCAGTTGGAAATAATTGACGACTCTGATTCTGACTTAAGAAACAAAAAGAATATTCCTCCTCAAAACGAGATTCACTCAGACGATTATGTAGTCGTGAAATATGAGGGGCGAGTTGTGGCCTGGGCAGGTCCAAACATTGGATGAAGAAGGCACATATGTTACATGTATGACTCGTTGCGGTTCGTCCTGGAAATGGCTGGAAAAGGAAGATACAATATTCTATAATTTTCAGAATATAAAATTTAAAATAGAGGCACCAAAAGAACTCAGTATAAAGAGAGCACTATACGAGGTTCCTGAGTTTGAAAGCCAAAAAACTAAATTTATTTAGTTTTGATATGTCGAGTGTTAGTTGTATACAAAATAATATTATATAACATATTATTGTTTTACTGTTAGAAGAGTCTAATCTTGTTTTTATCTCATTGGTTTGTCTCATTGGTTATTAATAAATATATAATAAAAATTGTGGTAACACATTTGAGTTTTCAATCAGATTCCCCTCTTATTCTGCTTATAGTTACACTTTAGCCTTGTTACATTTGTCTAATTTCCTTAAAACATACTCTTTTCTTAGTCTTTTCTGGATCATTCTTGCATACAGGATATATAAGAATAGTAAAAAAAAATCAGTTATTTAGTTTTCTGATATGACATCAATTGCATTTTGATTATAGCTTAATTAATTATGTTATAAATTAAGTACAGATTAATATACATCAATAGTTTGGGATTTTCTAGGAATTAAACGCCAAATGATGCAGTTTTGGACCATATTTATATGGTTTCACGGTACTTGTAACAAGTTTTTTTTTAATATAACCAATAAATAGTGTATATTTTTCTAATTTGACTTTACGAATCTATTTTAGCCTTATTACTACCAACATTTCTACAATTAAGCAAAAAAAATAAAAAGAAAAGGATAAATTTCGCAAATTTTTGAATTTGTTGTTTATCTGGATAGTGCTTCAAACATTCTACCAATAACTATTGAGATTGGAAACGCTCCAATGGATATTCTGAAACTTATCACGATTTTTCGTTTTTCAAAAAAAATTTACAGGAAAAGATAAATTTCGGAATTTGGATGTTTTTGTTGGAGTTCTGGGTAGAGTTCTAGCGATACTTGTTGAGGCTCGAAAATCTCAAATCAATATTTTAAAAATTATCGCTATCGTTCGCAAAAAATCAAAATTTTGTTTGACTTCTGGGTAGCACCTAAAGAGTTCTAGCAATACTTGTTAAGACTCGAAAAAAAAAATTAAATTTGGAAATTCGACTTCTTTGTTGGAGTTCTCGATAGCACTTCTATAGTTCGATAACTATTGCGATGAGATTCGAAACGCTCCGATCAATATTTCGAAAGTTATCATGTTTCAAAAAAAGGGGGAAGATCAATCCTTTTTACGATCTAAGCTTTCGTAAATTTATTATTTACTTCTTCAGAGATCATATGTGAATGGATGTAGGCAAAATATAGCGCTACAAACTCGATTACACATCCTATTACTAGTCAGATCAACACCACTATTGTTAATTAATACATCATCAACCCAATCATCATCTAAATCATGGTGGAAATTTCCACCATGGTGCCAAATAATAAATTTACTTAGTTGTAAAAAGGATTGTTTTATTCTCAACGGTTGCCATCCCATTATCTTCCCCCCTTTTTGGATCTTAGCGTTGTACAGCCAATACTTTTACTCAACGTTATCATGATTTTGCATACTTTAAAAAATTTGGAAAATTATACATTTCAGAGTTATGAATTTTTTGTTGGAGTTCTCCATAGCATCTCAAGAATTCTAAGGATGATTTTTAATATTCGAAGCGCTCACAATAATTCAAATCTTATCGAGATTTTTCGTATTAGGTTTTGTGAACTTGCCACCCCACATTTTCAACTATTGTTTTGAATATTTACTTTTACGAAATTCTTTTAAATTTTATCAAGAACTCCAGAACTCTTTCGGGTGCCATTAAAACTCCAATAAAAAATAGTTTAAAAAAATGAGGTGCCAAGTTTACAGACACTATTGGTAAGCAAACAGAAAAGGGATGAGTCAACATCCAAGACAAGAAAAGCAGCAAAATGTGATTTGATAGCCGATTCTATAGAATCAGAAATTTAAAGGTTTAATTTGTATTCTCGAAGTATTTTTGATTGCATTGAAATTAGTTCTACCAGCATTGAGATTGATACAGGTCCTGCAATTTCAAGTGAACTTATAAATATTGGTCAAAGAATTGTACCTGTTGGGTTAAGCTAATTAATTTGTACATTATACATGCATACATCAACTGAGCTACCGTTTAGTGGAAACCTTGTTAGATCATCTGGCAGTATAGGTAGTAATCTATAGCTATGTCCATTAACAAAATTATCTACAAGAAAAGAAATCATTGATGTTGTTTATCTTTAAAGTGCTTAGACAAAGCACTTTATAAAACAGTATACCTATTGGTGCAAAGACTGCAACAAATTTTGTATACTAAACGAAATGAATTGTACAATTACCCAAAAATTACTTAATTATAATCGCAAAAATTATAATACCCAATTTAAAAATTTCCTTTTCCGCAATTTACAACAGCATCGTATACAGGAGCAGATGTTAAATTCGAGTCAACTGCATCTGACTAACTCGGAATCGGCTAACCTTTTTAACCGAATTCGCTTAAACTTATCATTATGCATTATAAAAGACTGGTTTGATTTCCTAAAACTACATTTGGCCGTATACAAACGTATATTTTAATATTAAACCGGGCAAAATAAACATGCTAATTGGGTAAACAACTTGTGGATCTTCGTGGACTTGATGTCTGTAATTTTGATATTGTTTAACACGTTCTTTTAAAGCTCCATCGATTGCCTCAAGGAGTATTTACACATGTTAATATTTAGGCTTGCAACATCGATTGCATGATTATGTTCCTTTGAATTTTCCTCTCGTATATCGCGCGAATTATTTCCCCCAGGAAATAGATTAAAAAACAATTTATCTTCGCACACAAAGAGAACACCAAACGAATTATATATATATTTTTGAAACACGTAGAACTGCGAAAGGGCAACGAAACAAAACTAAAAGGGATACCTACACCTGTTACATGTTGAGAAAATGACACACTCGATGCATGGTACTCATGGAAGGAAGCGAGTCATTTCGAAAGGCTCCATTTTTTTCGGGCACACACATAACGCAGAATGTATACGGGCTCTGGAGAACGATTAGGTTTAATTAAATAAATTACATGTCTCTATTTCACAAGGACTGTGGTTTCTGAAGGTGAACGTAGTCCGTACCGTTGTCTACCGCTTGCGGTACGCATTGTAAAATGTTAAAACTCAATTGCGAATTACACCGAGTATTATTCATTTAACTATCCTGCGCTATTATGAAGATTAAGAGGTAATAATCGTTTGTAATAGACGGTAGGTAATAATTGAGATTTGTAATTTCGATTTTGTAATTATATACCTGCAGGATTTTTCAACAGCTGGTGTTTTCTAAGGATATGTTGCTATTAAATTAAATTTATTGCTATGTATTTATTATTTAAAAATACACATAGGTATATGAATGTTATGTATGTATGTCTGGTTACGAAAGTCAAAAAAGTTTTTGAAGTAGTCGTAATCAACTGTGAGTGGTAGGGTTGCGGATTTAAAGCATAATAATACCATTATCCCTAGCCTCTAGATATACTGGTGATGGTGGATGCTGCGGCAGCTCGACCGTCCAGAGAGACACAAGTCCTTCAATGGCATGGATAATGAGTTTTGGTATTGTGTTTATTTTAGATAAAATACGTTGGGTCAGATACATCAATTGGGAACTACCCTCGTCCACTAGCAGGGGATATGAGAATAGTTTTAGTCCATTTTGTTGTGGTACGATCAGAAACTTCTGGGACTTGAACCTTCCTCCTACTCCTGTTCCTGGTATTTGACTTAGTTCTTGATTCATGGTCGACCCAAGATTCCTAAGAACAACCTTTTGTCAAGTGCTCCAAGAATGAGCCATGGATCCCTTCCAACACGCCAATGATGAGCGGTGTCTGTATTCCTTGTACGTTGTGTATTATTGATTAATTAGGTCTTTTTTCTTAAAAATGAGAAATGTTTTACCCTTCTTGTCTATCACCACCATGTTGCGTTATTTACCTTTGACGGGCTGGGACATGGAGAACGAAAAATCCCGCAGGAGTTTGCATTGGTCATACTCTACTACTACTACTACTACTACTTTAATTTAGCATTTCCAATTACTACTGCCGCGTAAGTAATAAACCAAGGAATAAATGGTACCTACACGTCGGAACTTGCCTTAATGTATGAGCAACTTAGGGATTTACATAAAATATATAAAGTAAATAGTAATCCAACACTTTTGCACGCATATACTCTTCGAAAACAAAATTATATTACTATGGTAAATAAAACTAAAAAAAAACATTAGATCAAAATAAACTGGTAAACTCTAATAATAAAAATAAAACGGCGTGGAGCATTATAAATACTGTTAAAAAGTCCCCAAATGATCACTTAATTTCACTCTATAATTTAACGGGACACATTGTTAGCAAGCCGCATGAGGTCTGTGAGCTTTTTGCTCAGAATTTCTAAAAATTCCAGAACTCAAATTCAGTATTGACGCCTACTTCTCTACAGAATACTATGCCATGCGTATCTCACAATTTATATCTTGGACCAACAGACGACCAGGGCAATATACCATGGTATACCAAACGGAAATACTAGCAATAGACACATGTGCTCTAAGGGCATTAGACAGACAACCAAGGGGTCAGCTAAGGGGCCCTAAAGACACTAGCAGCTTATCAGATAACCTCGAGGCTAGCTTGGAATTGCCTGGAAAACCTAAGAATCCTGGCCAAACACAACAAGGTAACCTTGGCGTGGGTGCCGGGGCATAAGGGTGTACCAGGTAACGAAATAGCAAACAAGCTAGCAAGAAAAGGTTCTGCAACAATATTCACCGGACCTGAATCGGGTCTGGCGATAACCAAGACTGCGATACGTGGTGTAGTGGCTGAGTGGATCATAAAAACACACCAGGCATACTGGAACAGCGTTTAGGGGCAGATTCATAGCAAACGAATTATGAGGCAGCCATCACGGCAAGGCAATATCTACATAAAATTGGCATCTTTAAGGACGAGCCTATATGTAGACTATGCAATGAGGTGGAGGAGACAACCTACCATGTTATATTCGAATGCGTTGCGTTGGAACGACGAAGACTGCTACTGCTGGGACCAGTTAACCTACTAACAGGTCTACCGGAAAAAGACCTACCACACAGGCTACTAAACCTAGTAAAAGGGACTAACCTGTTTTCATAAGGATATTCATTTGGTACCGAATAATACAATAGGACATACGCCGCGGTGTTAAAGGGATGCTGCTAAATAAAACCTGGCCGGTACCCAGTGTCCAAATCAAATCAAATAAAAAAAGACGACCATGAAATCAAAAGAGTTGTTTTGCATGTGAGTGAAAAGCACCCTCCCAGTATAGATGATGTTCCTCGCTATCTACTTCATTTTGTTGTATCATACATAACAAAGCCATTGCTTTGCAATATGAATGATTGTTTTTCGAAAGGTATCTTTCCTGATAGATTGAAAAGTAGTAGCGTAATTCCCATACATAAAAAGGACGATACACATGTTGCTACCAATTATAGGCCAATGGCCATTGCAACTACATTTGCAAAGGTGTTTGAAAACATTTTAAATACACGTTTAACAAATTATTTTGATAAAATGAATATAATATCAAACAATCAATTCCGGTTTGTTCAGGAAAAATCAACAACCGACGCAATTTACAGAAGTTTAGACTATATATACAGGCTGTCCCAGCTGACGCGGTTTCTTTGATAATTTGTTTATTTTACAGTATACAGAAAAAAGTTTCAAATAAAAGTTGTCCCTATTTATGCGAAGCATAGCTAGAAAATATTTTCAAATGAACAGGTGTACCAATTATAGAAAAAGCGTATGTAACTTTATTGTTTTAAATGGATCACCCTATATATTATATATTTTTTAGATTCTACATGATATTTTAAGTAACTTTTATTCAGACCTTCCAGGACCTATGTGCTTTTGTTTTCGAGAAAATAAATATTTTATCAAAAATTTTGCAATTGCAGGGTTCTCGTTAATGAGCTGTAGGATCAAAATTAAAAAAGGTAGAAAATTTTGATTTGCGCAAATTGATAAGTCTTGAATTGCTTTACTATTTCCAATATTTGGAAACATATAAATGCCAATAACTCTGTTTTTTTTTTATGGGACACCCCATATCTGTTTACAGGGTTGGATGTAAAATCAAATTTTCTTTCTTTTGATATCAGAATGTTCCCATTTATCTTCAGCCGTTTTAGAGGAAAATGTATATTTCTTCTGCTACTGTCGAAACAGACCACTTCGATTTGCACAAAGTAAGCTACGTAACAATAATAGTATGACAGATATATTTAAGGATGATAACATTTGTTTCCAATCCTTTTATAAAGAATGTACCTAATTTTATGACAAAATTCAGCTGAGAAGATATATGTGTCAGCGAATTATGTTGGCGTTTCAAAGAATTCGCCCAATCCTGCTGAGAAATGTTGAAAAAACATTTAAAAAACGTGTTCGTAATTGTTTCGACCAAAACGGAAGACATTTCGAAAAATGAATTAATGAATTTAATAACACTACATTTACAATGTGCATTTCCTAGTTCACGCATTTCCGTGTCTTTTTAAAACTCTTTTTGTTGCGTCTTTTATGTTGTTATTTGTTGAAAGGTCCTGTTCTGTTAAAATTATTTACAATATTAAAATTAAATTGAGCTTATTACTTGTGTATAATTATAAATGGTACAAATGATTATTAAATATATCTGTCATAATATTATTTTTAAGTAGCCTACTTTGTGCAAATTGCAGTGGACTGTTTCGAGAGTAGCAGGAGAAATATACATTTTTCTCTAAAATGGTTGAAGATAAATGGGTATATTCTGATGTCAAAAGAAAGAGAATTTAATTTTACATCCAACCCTCTAAACAGATATAGGGTGTCCCATTTAAAAAAAACAGAGCTACTGGCATTTAAATGTTTCCAAATGTTAGCGCCAGTAATTGTATGTTAACAAAATGATCCGTACATGTTAATATTGGAAATAGTAAAGCAATTCAAGATGTATCAATTTACGCAAACCAAAATTTTCTACCTTTTTTAGTTTTGATCCTATAGATCATTAACGAGAGCGATGCAATTGCAAAATTTTTAATAAAATATTTATTTTCTCGAAAACAAAAGCGCATAGGTCTAGGAAGGCCTTAATAAAAGTTACTTTAAATATAAAGTAGAATCTAAAAAATATATAATATATAGGGTGATCCATTTAAAATAATAAAGTTACATACGCTTTATCTATAATTGGGACACCCTGTATATTTGAAAATACTTTTTGGCTATGCATCGTATAAATAGGAACAACTTTTATTTGAAACCTTTTTCTCTATACTGTAAAATAAACAAATTATCAAAGAAACCGCGTCAGCTGGGACACCCCTGACAGAAATCGATTCAAAAAATAATGTGGCTGGAATATTTTTCGAATTAACAAAGGCTTTTGGTACATTATGTCACGGTGTCTTGCTTTCCAAATTGTGGAGCTAGGATATACGTGGAGTTTCACATGATTTATTAAAATCGTATTTCACCAATCGTAAGTTAATTATAGCCATGAAGGGTCACCAAAATAATGTGGGATATGAATTCCATGCCTCCGCTATATGTGTTACCTATGGTGTGTCCCAGGGTTTTATTCTTGGGCCTACACTTTTTAACATATGTATTTGTAAATGATCTTCACGCATCGCTATCAGGATGCTTACTGACGCAATACACTGACGACACTAGTTGTGTAGTATCCAGTCACTCTATGGCGTTGACAACAATAAATTATTATTACATGGTATGACGGTGTGGGCTTAGGATCAATACCATATTGATGTCGTGTAGCATCGTAACATATCCTTAGTGCCGCGTTGTGTTTGTTTACGTATTTTGTCAAGCTATATCTTCGGCATACTGACAATATCATCTATGTCTCATCAGCAGTTTTGCATATTCGGCATCGAATGTGCTGATTTTTTGTTGTTGTAGTACTATCTGTCCATATGTATACTAATGTAGGGTATAGGTCGTCCTGGCATGCCATTATGTATTCTTCTGTTTCGGAGGACATTCCGGCTGCCGATAAGACGGCAAACGTAAGTTTTTTGAATAGGGCTTGTTTATGGAGCCTTTGCGTCCCTACGAGTGCACCAACTTTGCCAATCAGGTCTTTAATAGAGTCTTTTGCCTTTACTGTTACTTTAAAGATAAATGTTCTCTTGCCTTGGAGGTCCTGATCCCTAGCGCAGGCCAACAGCGGGTAGTTGGTATTCGCTATGTTAATTGCAGTTTTATAACGACGTCTGTGTAGTGCTCCACAATGCTTATTAAGCCTCCCCTTCCCTTGCATTGAGGCTCGTAGATGTAGGCTTCGTTGTTTAATCGTTATTCGCCTCGTTGTTCTGTATTCCATCGTATAGCTCCGAAAGTGTATGCCACAGCGGAAACAGCAAGCATATTTATGGCAATACATAATTGTTCTTGTCATTTCTGTATTCTAGATGGCTCTAAGAGTCGATTCATACTTTTCTTTTAATTTGGTCTTCACCACGTTCAAGTTGTTGTTTTGCCATTGATCTATTTCAGTATGTGTAGGTCTGTGTTGGCTGTAAATGCTGTATGACAGTCCGTCTACCCATTTTTACATCATCGCCCTCTCAGTGTGCTCTGCCTTTCTTTAGATGTAGCATTGCAGATTTCGCTGCACCAAACTCCACACCGGTGTCGGACGAATACGTGTGTACTGGGGCTCTTCTCAGTTCCCTCTTGTTTTGAGCATAACGTAAGCAATAACAGTAGAACGTAGCTACTCAATTTGAAACATCAGTAGTGTGGACAAACCGAATAAATCGTGGTTTGTAATTTTAATGTTTAGTAGTGTTAAATATTAATGCACTATTATAAGCTAACATTTCGATACGACTAACTCAATTAGAAATACTGTATTATTTCGTAGCATGCGATAATTATTTTAATACGGCGTGTTATAAGTAATTATATAAGAAATAACATCAATTATATTATAATCAATCATTATTATTCTCACTTTCGAAATTTTGTACCTCCTGTAGAATTATTACTTGCAATTTTAACTGTTTTCTGTAATTTAATTTATTTTCACAGACTGTAGCCACACCATTTATTTTCATTATTATATTCAAACTATTTAACCATTACTTTAGTTAAATCCGCTGTGTTTTGTGTAAAAGATGTTCTTCTTCTGATGATGGTCTTCTACTGGATTTCTGATGATGGTCTTTACAACTCTCTTGAGTGTGTTCCACGACAATATGTAAAAGCTTTATTAACTTCATATATGTATGTACATACATCCCGTTAATGATATGTGAAAACAAAGATGGTTATTACAACTTTCATAAAACGAATGAATATATAAACAATAACATACTTTGATACGACTTAAGTTCACTGTACAGGATATTATGTGTACATAAGAAATCTTTAGCGAGGTAATAAGTATAATTATTCAATATTAAATTTAATCATCGCGAAAGGCCATTCATCACGAGCAACGGTCTATTAATACCGTTGACATTTAATTGATAATATGAACGAATATGACGTAACAGTGCTGTTACACGTAATTAATAACTACACAAGTAGCAAGTAGATTATTCACGTTGTCTATACCTATGTTGTTTGTTTATTGCAACATAGGGTGTAGATCTTTTAGAAAATTCACAGTAATTTTTAACCACCTGCCAGTTGTCAAACAAATTTAACATTTTCCTAATTACATGTTAGTTAGAATTTAAAATGTTTCAATTCTATTTTTGTTAGTTCTGCTGCACACATACATACATACATACTGACGAAGATGTAATTATCTAGTCTAGAAACTTCATAGAATTTGATGTATGTTAGATCTGGAATCGAATTATTATGAACATATAAAACAGGATGTATAAATCATAGTACTCGTTAAGAGATGAGTATGGAATTGAAGACTTACATACTTAATAAGATATATAAACCGTTTTAGTATAACCTCAAGGTAATGAAATTTAATGGGACGTAGGTGATAAGCTGATTAATTTAAATTGAAATATTTTTTTGCTTGATTTTAATAAGTATCCTCCTGTCAGAGTAATGTAAATATAATTGGATGTATTATACTAAGACAAAATTTACAATGAAACTTTTTTGTCACCTTGCAACTCATTATTGGCGATGCGTTAGTGCCGAATATATAAAGAACTAGGGAAGAAGTTTTGTCTTATGTTCGCATTCATATTACTCGTTCTAGGAGTATCATTTTCCCCTGAATTTTAAGAAGGCACTTGATACGGTTGTATCCAGTAAATAAACAAGATAGGCCACCACCTCTTGCTTTGCTCCAATCTAGTACATTTTGCAATTAGTTGATTAATTTTGTCTACTTCACTCATGCAGCAATTATACTTCGCAACCAAGTTAGGTTCGAAAACTGAAATTTTTTTGTTCTTTCGTGCGTCTACATACGAGGAGCGTTTTTATATTTGCGGAATGGGGGATAAGGGGTGGAAATAAAAAAACCAAATTATTTTTCTTTTTCAATATATTCACCTGCAAGACGGATACATTTTTCACATCTTTCAATTAATTTATTTATACCCTCATAAAAAAATGATTTCTCTTTATCTGCAAAATACGCCGAAACTGCCTCCTTGACTTCATCATCGGCAGTAAATTTTTTACCCCGCAGCTCTTTTTTCATTTTCGGAAACAGGTAATAATCACTCGGGGCCAGGTCTGGGCTGTAGGGTGGGTGATTCACAATTACGAAGCCCACCTTATGCAGGGCAGCTAACGCAACGCGGCTCTTGTGGACGGGCGCGTTGTCGTGCAAAAGTAGCACACCTTTCGTCAATTTTCTCCGTCTTTTCTCTTTAATGGCTTCTTTTAGTCGCTCTAATATTGAAGCGTAATACTCTCCGATTATAGAAACACCTTTATCTTTATAATCAATCAACAATATTCCTTCCGAGTCCCAAAATACTGTTGCCATGAGTTTCCCAGCTGATTGTGATACTTTAAATTTCTTGGGAGGTGCTGTACCCTATTTATGCCACTGCATGGAGTCTTGTTTGGACTCAGGTTCATAATGATGAACCCAAGTTTCGTCTCCAGTAACAATTTGATTCAATACACCATCCTTGTCTTCATTACAAAGGTCCAAAAATGTACGCGAACACTCTACGCGCTGTTGTTTTTGCGGCGGCGTGAGCATTCTCGGCACCCATCTTGCGCTGACCTTGGACATGCCGAGATGATCGTTTAGGATTTTAAAAATTGTTGTATCGGATACTCCAACCATTTCTGCGAGGTGTTTCTTCTTTAGTCGAGCATCTTCGAGTACAATTTTTTCAACTTTTTGGATAAGTGCTGGCGTGGTCACCTCAATGCTCCTGCCCGGCCTCGGGTCGTCTTCAAGGGATTTCCTTCCTTGTTTAAATAAACTATGCCACTTGTACACCATGGTTTTTCCTGAACAAGAGTCGCCGTAAACCAATGACATCTCATTCATTATGGTCGCGACTGATTTTCCTTGCCTGGTAAGGAACTTTATAACGGCACGATATTTTCTATATTTCACTTTTCACTCCTGATTATGTTACTTGGTTGACGATAGCTCAAAGACTAACTGTCTAATAACAATGAAACTTCGTATTTATACTAATTATGAGTCGCTGCACAGGCCACGCCCCCAATGCGCCTAATCACCCCCCTACAACCCGCTCATTCCGCGAATATAAAAACGCTCCCTCGTATATCCATAGTACTAAATAAAGTGTTCTTTTACGATCAGTTCTGCAATCGTGGATTCTTTTCTCAAGTATTTTCGTTTCTGCCTTTCCTTACAGTGGTCGTTTTTCCATTCCATCGCCTTGAATAGTACCCGTGGTAGAGTAATCATCACTCAAGTAATGCGAGAGGTTTATTTACCTGGTTAGTGACCTTCTATATTGAGTCTTTCTTATTCGTGTTTTCATTAAAAAATTTAGTCGAGGATCTGCTAATTTTGTTTAATTCAGACATGTGCGTATATTTCAACTGATAGATGAAAGTCGTCCTTTAATGCTTTCAAGGTTTGAACAAGTGACAATCTAATGCACAATTAAATCTCTCTTGACAAACGAAGACCGGAGATTACCCAGATAATTTTAAGACAATTTAACCCAATTCACCGTAGTCTGAAAATGCTTCCTAAGGGAGCTAGAGTTCTTTGAAGATGGCGCCTTGTAATTAGTTTTTTTTTTAAATATCTCCAGAACGCTTATATTTAGAAAAACAAAAACTGGTATGCTTATTTATCCTCCAGAGATGAATCGATTCCATCAATTGCAAATTTCTAGTACCGGTCATAGGCGTCCGTTTTGGGTAGGTTAAAGGTTATTTTAACGCATAACTTTTATGTTTTTAACTTTTAAGCATTTGTGATACGAGATACACCGTTTTCTAGAAAAATCGATTTGAAAATTTTTCGTTTTTTCGTCATTAAAATTCAATTTATTATTTTTTTGCACTAGTTGGCTCTGAACTGCCAACAGAAATAAAACCTCCGTTTTTAATTGTTTTTCTAAATAGGAGCGTTATAGAGATATTTAAAAAAAACTAATTACAAAGCGCCATCTTCAAAGAGCTCTAGCTCACTTAGGAAGCATTTTCGGACTAGGGTAAATTGGGTTAAATTGTATTAAAATTATCTGAGTTTCCCCCCCCCCTGTATATAGTGTGCATATAATCTGATTTATCGACTTCAAAATATTACTGCTATAAGTGGAACATAACAATTCGTAATAATTAAAAAAACATTTTTAAACAATTTCTGCACAGCAAGAGCTGCAGCTTAACAAACAAAATAGTTTAGGAAGCTGCCGCAGCTACTCACTACAAGAAAAAAAGTGCTCATTCTGTTCAACTTTTATACCAACAGACCCAGTGAGGACTCTAGGGCGATATATTTGATGTAAGACCACTTGGAAAAAGTTTTTCGCAGAAAAATGCCATATTTTTTGGCGATACTGATATTATAATTTGCCTTTTTCTTGTAATTGAATAGTTACTTAAATTATATCTTTTTTTGTAGTGTTAAGATTTTCTGATAATTCGCCAATTCTAAGAAAACTGTAATTAGGGGAATACAAATCTTTGAATGATTGATAAATAGAATCAATAACACGATTTTATTTATTATTATTTTATTATTTATTTTCCTATATACAGAATGTTTCATATTGCATTGTAGTATAAATGTAAAGAAATGCAAATCGATTAGTGGAAGAATGGCTATAACGTTGTGTTTGATCTTTTTGGTGGACATTTTGAACATTGTGAAATCCGTTATATCCCGAATATTTGGCTTAAATAATTAAATATTAATTACCAGCATAAGTATAACATTTTGTAATTGTTTTGTATTTAATAAGTTTATCCTAGTATATAATTTAATGGCTATTATTGTCATTTTTTCATGGCTAATTTGATATCTTACAATTATTTTGAAAAAGCTCACCTTTTATTAAGAAAATATTAAATATCTCAGAAATTATCGATTTTAGATATAGGGAGTGGTATATAAAAATGAAAGTGCATACAATATCCTTCCCTTTCATAATATAAAATACAGGGTGTTCCATTTAAATAAGATGAGAAAATAATGCATTTGCGTTTTGAATCGCCCTGTACACAGTTTTCGCAATATTGGTAAAATATTACTTTGCTATGGAACTGTAACAATATAAAAAAGTCATTATACTGCAAAAAGAATTTCAAGTTGCTTCGTATGGAATACACAGGACGTCGAACACGCAATGATTTTCAGACAAAATTGATCATAACTTCTGAAATACTACTGGGTGTAACTCAATGAAACCTTATATCAAAGGAATGAAGAAGATATGCTTAATTTAAATTTGAAATAATATATAGTGCGTCCCATTTAAGAAAAATGTGTGTTTGGTTCACCCTGGCAATATGAAACATCCTGTATATACGAAAATGATTTTAAAATATATGTCTATGATTTTTGTATATAATGTTTTGTGATATCTTTAATATTAATGGATATATTGAGCTTTGATGCACTAATGCCTCACCCTGTATACTGTCTCTATGCAAACCACGTGGGAATTGTCGAATCTTTTTTACAATTGTTAGAATACACGCAAGTATCCAGCTGATAGAATCTATAATGTGGACAAAACCGGCCTAAGTATTGTAACCATCAAATAGCGGCTCTTACAGTTTGTAGTGCGAGGAGCATTATTTACCAGTGTTAGTTATATTGGCGCTATAGAACATAATAGGGGCTCCCCTAGCCACGGTTGAAGATACATATCCGTGAGGTTGGATCCACACCAAAATTTTTCTAAAATGTCTTCATCTTGGATGGGCACTACAATCATGTTCGTAATGCTGATACGTACTTCGATTGGTTAGAAGCAATCATGTGACTGCCACTATACTGTTTACACATGTTCCAGCCGCTAGACAAATCCTTCCTGCGATCTCGGAAAATAAACTACACCGGAACAATAAAACAGTGGCTACTGTAATTAGCAAATCATTGTTTTTTTATGACATGATGAACATTAGATTAGACAACGCTACATGAAAAAAAAAACGAGCGAAATCCATTTCGGATAACCTATTTCCTATCTTAGAAAACGCAAATGAATCGTTGATTGCAGATTATCCTCCAAGTTCCAATAAGGATCTCTACCAAGCACTTCAAAGGGGTCCTGAACCTGACAGTTCTGAAGAAATGCTCACTGTGCTATCAAGAAAGAAAGAAGTCAGCAACAAAAGCCGCGAGGTGAGGAGCTTATATGATAAGTAGCCAATCCTGCAAAGAAGCCTCTAACACATTCGTTAAAAGAATCTGACCCGGCAAAAAAGGACACCAAAAAGAAATGTTCATTTAAGGAAAAAAACTCCAAAAAAAGATAATTCAGAAACACAAAGAAGCCAAGGCAGACACACGATGAAGGCAGATGTGTTTTCTACCAAAGGCAACTTCCTGAGGACCAGGACAAGGAGGGACTGTGGGTAATGTATGTCACGTGCCGCTTTCGGGCACATAATGGATGATTGATTTGTGCGATTTTTGTAAATAAATCATGAGTAATCGAAATTTGGACTGCAGCTAAAATTATGAAGTTTGACAAAAAAATGCACAGGAAAAGTCTAAAATTTTCATAACTTTTAAGTGCTCCGATTCCACTTCTTCAACAAACTTTAACACTAATATTTGATTAGAACATTCAGCCGTTATTTTAGTCATTATTTCTTCATTTTATCCCGTCACTGCATGAGGTTAATCAAAGGCATTAATAACGTCAATACTTTCTGACAAACAAAAGATTGGTTTTATCAAAAGGATCGAAAAGCTCTGAAGAATATTGAAAAAATCGGAAGAATCGGATATTTGAAGCGATTTTATTATCATGAGTTTTTGTTTATAAATAAAACTACAATCAAAAATAATTGCATCATACCGCAATTAAAACAAGCTATATCATTATTTAATGCTCAGTGTAAACATCATAAATCTTAAATTATATTTGAAGTGTGGGGTACATAAACAGGGGCGGGCTAAAACACAAGTCCCCCGCTGATTACGAAATTAGCTCAATGCCGTCCCGCTGACGAGGTATCCCACTGTGGCCATTACCACAAACTAACATATTGTTTCAAATTCGTTCGGCGGCTTTTGTCATGTTAATCCGCCAGGTCGTAGCGACGTTGTAATTTTTTAATTTAATTAAAAATCGGAAAGAGATTTTTTTAATGATTTCTCGTGACTGTACCTTTGAAAATAGTCTTAGAGTCTGTGCCTGAAGAGAAGTTAGATTTTTTTGCCCTGTCTTCTTTCGGTTAATAGCTTTCGAAAATAGGGTTTCAGAATCGTCTATCCACAGATACATTTTTCATTCCGTGCAGCATATGAGATATATAATGCTGAGTTTGAAACTTTAATTAAAACTTTCAAATTTAACGGTAATAATACTAGAGTAGGCTATGATTTATGTTGATGCTATTATGATGTTTCAAGTTTACACACGTTTGTAAGTGTCAAATATTTGTTTTATGTCCGCATTCTGTATAGTTTAATGACGATCTAGATTAAATTTTATACGAAATAATTATAAATTCACAATTTTTTCGGCAATTAACATGACATAAACGGAAGAGATCCGCAGCTTGAACCAACAGCTGCAGAACAACTATAGTTGTCTTGTAAGTTTGATAAAATTTATATATCCTTATTATAATTATCTCTTCCATTTCATAATTAAAATTTATAGGTTTCGCAGATAAAATAACGTTGTTATTAAAATTATTTTTCCAATTGCTTAAATGAAAAATCGCAAAGATAAGTTTCGTTGTTGTTTAGCATTAAAGCCTGCAACAACCTTAGATAAATCGTTAATGCTAATGCATATTATACACAAATAAAATTACATCCAATTATCCCATACAATTACAGATGCAATTAAATTATTTATATGGTAATGCGTTCACCTTGGCATTCAGTAAACACTGCGCGCAATTCTCAGCTGTACAGGATTTATATATTGAATTATTACAATTACAGCCTTGACCAATAAAACGGAGCACCCTGCAGACTTTACACAAATGTAGTACAACTATACTGGATTTATATTATTATTTTATAATAATAGATATAATCTAAAATATACTGATAAAATTTTATTTTACAGTCAATAAACCTGCTATTTTTTATAAGAATTGATTCTACTTCACAGCTGTTTACTTCCAAATTTGCCTTAACCGTTTCATTCTGATCTCCTAGTTCTTCTTCTTCCTGTTGTAATTAATAATCACTATTCACAAAAAGGGAGACGTGCAAGATATAATCAATACCGCTCCATATCTAATCCAGCATTCTCAAAAATGCTACAGTCTGGTTTTGTTCTTGAAAAGTCGACTGAGATCGCAATTTATAGTTTTCCTAACGAACTAGTTGTATGAACATTTGGATGCAGGGATAGGGATCTATTATGATTTATCAAAAAGTTTTGATCTGCGCATAATTAAGAGACCACTTACCTTGGACACTATTTAAATAAAGCTAGACACTATTTAAATAAACTTTATATTAATAAATTAATGGATATCATGAAACTAAAATGAATTTCTCGTTAAAAGATTGATATATGTTAACATCTTGTGTCTTACTTGTCTAGGGAAGCTACTGACTAATTTAGTGATGAATGTTTGGGGAATTCTATTCCATTCTTCTTCTAGTATAGTGAACAACGCAGACGCATTGGTTGAATTCCTCTTTTGTTTGGCCCTTTCCAGATAGTCCCAAACATGTTCAATGATGTTGAGGTCTGGGCTTTGAGGCGGCCAGACCATAGTTTCCCCAACACCTTGCTCCGCTAACTCATTCAAATATTGTTTTACGATTCGATCGCTATGCTTTGGATCGTTGTCTTCTAGGAAAATAAAGTGCTCGCCAATGAGGTTATGTCCAGCAGGTATTGCATGCTCTCTTACAATATCTAAATAACGTTCAGCTATAAGACGTCCGTCAATTCTGAATAAAGGACCAATTCCTGCTGAACACAAGAACAGAACTTCCTCCATGCTTCATGGTAGGCTGCAGACAGTAGGGATTTAATGCTTCATGAGTCCTCTCGCACAAACTGTCTTCTTCGAAATCCAAAAATGTCAAATTTTGACTCATCCGTCCATAACACGCGAGACGAATCTTCCAAGGTTCAATTTTTATGAATTTTGGCATATTCCAAACGTTTTCGATTGTTTTCCTTCCAAAACAATGGTTTTTTGCGAGCTATGCGGCCTCTAAGGTCTGCAAACTGTTGACGAATGGACTACAACACCTCTGGCCTCTCGCAGATCTTCAGCTAACTGCGTTGAAGATTTAGTGCGATTTCGCAGTGAGCTGAGGCACAAATAATTATCTTCTGTTTCCTTAAGCTTTTTAGGTCTTCCAGTGCCCTTTTGATGTTCCACTGATCCTATGTTTGCATGCTTGCGTAATATTTTTTGAACGGCAGTTTTCGAACATCCCACTTCTACAGCAATTTCGCGTTCACTGTAGTCTTGTTCTTAAAAAAAAAAAAACAACGCTATGGCGATCGTGAATCGAAACCTTCGGCATAGTTCTAGAACCTAGACAAGACATTTTCATTTTACTATAAAAAAAAAACAAGAAATTGAAGGTTACCACTTTCTAGTCAATGAAAAATAGGGTACTCTACCACGTCCGCACAACACTAAATATCACAAGCCACTGTTTCAAATTTAAAAGAAATCTCTTTAATGGGCTCATTAATCTCTGCGCTCTAGCAGTTTTTGTTCGCGATTATTTATTACTCATCATGTGCAAATACAGCTCTTCCTAGATCTTTCAAGTCTATGATATGTTGAACATTATTAATTACGTGTAAGGAAATTATGGAGAATCCAAGTAACGTAGAAGATGGAAACAAACTGAGAGACATCTGGCGGATAACGTCACAAGATTGTCGACGTAATCACAATACGGAAATGGATGTATCTTATAGAGCTGTAATCGGTGAAACGAAGAAGAAATAAAAGTAGGTAAGGGGCCACCTTGGGCATCCTCCACCACTCCTATTTTCAGTTGGTGGTCCATTTATTAGCGGATAAACTAGAATATTAGATATAAACAAGAAGCCGTTCAATACCTGATCAAAGCTGTCCGCTTATAAATAAAGTGACCTTTTATCAAGTACTGAACAGCTTTTATCAGGTATCGAACAGCTTTGATATATTCTAGTTTGTCCGCTTATAAATGGACCACCAACTGAAAGTAGGAGTGGTGGGGGGCGCCCAAGATGGTCCTTGACGTACTAATAATAAGGTATATAACGAGGAGTTGGAGACAACAGTCTTTAAAAACCTTCTGAAGAAGCTGACGGCATGATCAGCGAAACGTCAAGCGTAAATTTATCTACACGACAACACCGTGTAATTTGTAACTTTCATGTATTTGAACACTCTTTGTTTCGTTTGTTTGTTATACAACAAACAAACACTTAGATTTTTAAACTCTTCACTTCTTCATATTCATGGCTTTCGATTTTTTACTTTTTTGTGCCACTTCTATACTGTCGATTCTTATTAATTTTGTTTCTTCTTTATTTATTTGAAGAAGGGGCAGAAAGCCTTCTTTTCTGCACTGCCTCCGTTAAAGTCCTTTTCATTGTCACTAGAGTGTTTGTGCCATTTAATGTCATTTGTGTTAAGCGACTCCATTTAGTTTGTATTTTTAGCAATAATTCTGCAGATGCTACCATTACTTGCTTTCTTTTTATGGAGTTTAGAGTCTGTTAATATTTTGATACTACTGACTAGTATGGGTATGCCTGCAAAATCTAACTGCTCTGGCCAGAAACAACAAAGTCTAGGTATCACAAAGAGTGCAGTACGTGGTGCAATTAATGAGTGGATTATAAAACAACACCAACTAAATTGGAACCATGTAGCTGGATAAAGGCACAGCAAACGGATGATGGAACGACCGTCACAACGATTAACTCCTGACTTAGTTGCATTAAACAGGACTCGGATTAGGGCAGTAACATGTCTATTAACAGGGCATCGCTGTCTAAGAGGTCACCTGCAGAGGATGGGGATCTATAAAGATGAACCCTTAGGCAGGCTCTGTAATGAGGAGGAGGAAGCAGCCTCTCATATCATCTCCGAATGCGTAGCACTAAGTCAACGTAGGGTTGCTATGCAAAGCTCGTTTGGTTTACCAGTAAAGAAAGAATTACCAAATAGGCTTCTAACCTTCAACCTTCTTTATAATCTTGTTACATTCTTTGTTTTTCTTGTCGGATTTTGAATCATCATCCTGCTTCTGAGTCTGTATCCGTTCTTTTCCGTAATTTCATGTTTTTTCCAGTATACTCCTACTGTATCATTGTGACCTATTTGCAACTCATCCGTTTCTCTCAGCAGTCGTCTCAATTCCCATCACTTTTTCGTTATATCTGCATTTTGATATAATTGCCCTTTTTGTACACTTGTCACTGATACAATGCTTCATTTTGTTTGGTTTCTATGTTTTTCTGATTATCGTCTTTTCTGTCTTATTATTCCTGTGTAATGACCATGTAATGATCAAAATCCGCGTCCAGCCCTTCCAAAAAAGACCAATGAAAAGGATTTCTACGAAACTTACTTTTTCTAATAGGTTTGTTAAATGATCTAATCCAGCTGATAATGCTACTTAGAAAGGTAAGTGTTTCACTGCGTTTGATAAATTACAACGTATGTCTTACGTTCCTCTGGTATGCAGACGAATCGAGCAATTCTACTAATTTTATTTAATAAAAAAATGATTTAAAAAAGTGAGCGTAAAAAATTAATAAATGGTATAAACGCGATGCAAATGATCTGGCAGGAGAATAAGTTCGGGCAGCATATAAAGTAATAAAAAAAGGAACGACAGATTACAAGTAAGAAAAAACTTATTTAAGAATCCATCAATTCAATCTTCGCCTTGCAATAAAACTAGACACAGCAATTATCAATTTTCATAAATAATAATCTAGCTGCGCAAGGCGACTATAATTAGATTAATACTTTGCGTTTTTTAAACCTTCATCGTTGGAATTATGAATTATGTCTGAATAGTTAATATACATACACACATACCTTATATAATACGTATTTATTACGACGGTGTAAATTCGAAAGAATAAAGTGATTTATAAGCGGGGCATTCGCTAGTTATCTCCCATAAACCCGGTTATACGTATACTCGGCGATTTCTCATTTAAATTCTGCTTATTCAATTAACTTATAGTCACGAACTAAACAATGTGTTTCATTTAATAATAATCGCTTTATAATTAGCGTAGCCTTTAATCCACCGACTTTCTCAGTAATTGAATTCACCTTACAAGCTGTAAATTGTATTTGTCTAATATGTGACATTTAAAGTGTAATGTTAACCAGCGCGAATATGATTTGTATATTCTGAACGTACTCATTGAAAACTATTAGTGAATCCTAAATGCAAAGTATTGAAAAAAAGGTTGAAGTGTGAAAACAATACAGATTTATTAGAAGTTTTATTAGAAATATTGAACCTTCACATTTAAAAATGAAACACAACATTATTCAAATGACTGCAACGGCATCAACTACTCGTTCGATTGTTTAGGTTTGAATTTCATGAATGACAACTTCGATTTTGTGTTTCAAGGCTTCAATCGTCTCAGGATGGTTAGCGTAACATTTATTCTTAACGGTCCCCTACAAAAATTAGTCAAACGGGCTCAAATGTCAGCTTCGAGGTGTCCAATTGTTATCAGAATTTTGGTTGATTATTCGATTTTCGAAAATGGTACCCAAAACTTCAATTGTTACGTTGGCTGTGTGGCAAGTAATGCAGATCTGTTAAAACCAAACGTCGTCCATGTCATCCTCTTCAATTTATAGAAACAAAAATTCGTTGACACGGTAACGGTCGCCATTGACCGTAACGGCGGCTTCTTACTCAGTTTCGAAGAAAAATGGCCCACTGATACCACCGTGCCAAAATCCGTTCCAAATAGTGACTCTTTTTGGATGCATCGGCTTCTCAATGATGACGTTTGCACTTTCAGAGCCCGAAATATGACAATTTTCCTTATTGACATAGTCCCCGATGTGCAAATGGGCTTCATCTTAAAACATGATTTTTCATCTTCGGCTAAGCGATCTCCAGCCAATTTGGCGATACGAAAACGCATCAGATGGTCGTGAGGTTTCAGTCCTTGGACTGAATCAACTTTGTAAACTTTCATACTGAGGTTTTCATGCAAAATTTTCCTCAGAGAAGTGTTAGATATGTTCAGTTCCTGAGAACGATGACGAGTTGATGTTGATGGATTTTTACGGACACTCTGGGCAACAGTTTCGCGAAATCGCTTGACAAATTGAACCACAAACCGAGTTGAAGGCCTATCATTTATAACACAGCGTCTCATATTTTGTCCCAAATATTTATTTATGTAAGAAGTACACAAAGTACTACCGAGTCGAATTATAATAAAGACGAGGCCAAGAAAGTTCATTTATGTTCGAGTTGCATACATAATTTTATGTTCGACTGTCCTATTTTATACAACGAATAATTAAAATGATACTACCTGACAGATCGTAAGGTAATGATTAGCAGCGGAGTATGTTGACAGTATTTTGTTATTTGTACAAACGTCAAATGACTTATAACTAATATCAGGGTCTCAATCGCAAAATAAATGCAGAACAACAAATAAATACAAATAAAAATTCGCTGCAAATGCTAGAGACTCACTTTTACTTAATAAATGAAAGTTTTGAGCTAATTTTAATATTTATCTGACACTGACATAAGAGTCTATTTTTCAGTTTTTAATAGTACTCTAAAGTGGCACTTTATGGACATTAAAGTAGCTCAAACAGGAAACTATGATGCAGTCGAATATAAAATTAATTTTCTGTGAATTCGTGAATGTCATTCTATCTGTCAAAATCAAAATAATAGTTCATATTCGAAGCGTTAGATGGCCTACCCTGTATTACTGTTTGAAATCGATTTCAAATAAAAAAAAATTTTGTTTTTGCTCGTAAAAGAGTATGTACTATATACCTATTTCAGTACGCCATAACTGTTTATTGCATTACAAAAATTGTTAAAGTTACAGAAAAGTGAAAAAAATATTTTGGATAGTAAAAAGCTTATTACTCATTCCTACTGATAGCTACATTATTTTCCATCCTCCATGCGCATTTTCCACAATTTCTCAATGTAGCATTTGGAGGAATACATGCACGAGACATTATTAGGCTTTTAAAAATTTCATAGACAATGTTGATTTATCTAATAACCATCATTACAATACATCTTATTCTAATAGAATTCACTGAAATCCTAATCATTATTTTTTATTCAACCTGCTTTTGATTTAAAAATTAATTTTTCAAATAAAAATCTATTAGAGTCATGGATCTTTGATGATCAATTAGTGATTAATTACCTTGAAGAATCGCTCGTATATTGTCTGCGACTTCTTCAATAGATATGTGGACGCATTTACTGTCTTCTCAACTTCAAAAAATAAATTCTAAAACTGTTAAATTCATGCCATTATAAATTAAAATTTGCTATAAAAATAGAGACTATCAACCCCTTTAATTTATTGAACCTAACACTCTTTGGACCAAACAATGAAACCTCAACTGAACTATGTTGTCCTGATCTTGTTATAAACTTAACCTTGCCCATATTCCGTTCCGAAGTCTTAAAAATACAAAAGAAATTCTGCCATCCCCTCTCTCCACCTCGGGTAATAAAATTAAACCCACAAGGATGGAGGGGGTGGCAGAACTTCTTTTGTAGTTTTATGACTTCGAAATGGAAAGTCATAAAAATACAAAAGAAATTCTACCACTCCCTCCCTCTACCTCGGTTAATAAAATTAAACCGACAAGCAGGGAGGGGGTGACGTAATTTCTTTTGTAGTTTTATGGCTTCGAAATGGAAAGTCATAAAAATACAAAAGAAATTCTAACACTCCCTCCCCCACCTCGGTTAATAAAATTAAACCGACAAGGATGGAGAGGCTGGCAGAACTTCTTTTGTAGTTTTATGACTTCGAAGTGGAAAGTCAAAAGTCAAAAGAAATTCTGCCACCTCCGCCCTCCTCGTCGGTTAATAACATTTTTAAACAACGTTTACAAAAACTCATACACTTAAATTAACAAAAAATAAACAAAATAGCATCAACATCCAATTCTTCTTCCCAAATAGTACCACAGAAAATTAGTCCCTTGTGCAAAGCAGTTCCCGAAAGAAAGACAGCTCTTTAGCAGCTGAAGAAGTATCGAATTCTAACGGGTACTCCAGAAAAAGTAAAGATTACATCATAACAAGAAAAAAAAGTTCCAAAATTCGAAACAGAAGTTATAAACTCTGAGGACGAAACGAAGTCCTAGAATGACCATTCTGGATATGACAAAACTAGAAGCAACGCCAACAACGACTGTCCTATTAAGTTTTGGAGTTGGTTTTTAAAATCTTAAATTACATTCAGACGGAAGCTCGAAAAAGCTCCCAATTTAAAAATTATCAACTTTGGAAAAACTACTAAAAAATAATGGTCTTTCAAACTAAATAATGTAGTAGAATTTTTACCTGTATTCTAGCTTCAGTTAATCCAATTTTCATCGCTAATTCTTCCCTGAAACAAACAGAAAATTTATTATAAGGATTTAGTTGCTTATTAATTTAAAATATTTGACATAAATAATCAGCATCTTAGTGTTCTAATAGAAGCAATTTTATCTAAACTGTTCTTTTCTGATTCCGCGCAGAATTATTTCCCCGATTCATCGCAGCATAGATTTTTTATATTCATCCTTCAGACACATTATTACCAACATCGTGTTTCTAAACTACCTATTTCCAGCAATATTCCCTTAATTCCTTATCTCGGAATTGTTTGTTGGTAGGTGGGCGTCTTTCCTGAAGAGCTTCCTCGTACATTCCTCTAACCCTAAGTCTGCGACGATGGTAACCAACTTAAGCGAGGACACAGTTGAAATGTAGACATGTTTCGACAAGAGTTTTACGGTGTCTAGACGGAAGATAAGGAACTGTAGGCACACATTGTAATCTATCAATTAGCGATAAGTTTTTATTGAATTCGAAAGCCTATTTGGCTACCAACTTAAAGGGATTTAACGTGGTACGAGCGAGAGGTAATGCGTAAGGGAGATGGAGGTCCGCGTCCATCAGGTGATTACCAGAGATACGCGCAAGAACAAATGATTTTGCCTGGTTTGTCGTCGTTTCAATCCGGGGAGGTATCTTTAGACGTTTTCGGTTCGAATTTTTCGTAGAAAACGCTGTAATTACGCGAGGGGATAATAGTGTCGTAGTTCTCATTTTTTTGGAAAAATATATTTTTTATTGACAATATTTATACTGTTGTTATATTGAATTATTAAAGAAAGAAATTAAAAAATCGAGCTCAAAGTATTTGAAAAAAAAAAGATCTAACCAGAAGATTTAATCCAACATAAGATGCCAACCAATAATCTAAAGAACCTTTCATCTGAAAACAAACAAACAAACAATTTTGGTATCTGTTTTATCTTTAATCTCTGTTCAAGATCTTCAACAACATTAAGCCTACAAAGCTGATCTTTCATTGTGTGAGTAATAACTAAGAGCGTTTGTAGGGTAGGCTTCAAATTTTTCTAGGGACCCATCACATTCCATTTTACAAAGCCTACATAATTCTTTCGATGTTTAAAGGACTCTAATTTTTAGAATCTGTTCTTTTTTCATTCATTCATTTTCTTCGTTTATCATCAGTTTTCGTCCCAGTCACCGTTGAAATCCCATTTATCGACGCGTACACGAAAATTACGTAAGATTATATACACTACACAGCGTAATGGAAGGGTTGCAATGGTACCATCATCAAGGTACAACCGTGCGCGTACGGTGTATTATTTTCTTAGTTAATGACGGTCGGATGTAATTAAGCGCAGAACGAGACCCTCTTAGTCGTATACTGGATTCTCCGTTCTTTGCAATATAAGAACATGGTTCGGGTTAAGTGTATGTGCCGCACCTCTGATATAGTGTGCCAGCTAATTGGATGTTCGGTAACTGGTAATTTCCGGCCATTACGTCGCTACCAACCGGTAACGAACACCGTTCGGATAACCCACTACATAGTATTACATGCACATAGTATATATAGCAAACAGTGGTGAGTGCTATCTTTGGAAGTTGATGATGCTCGCCGAGGTTGCCCAAACGCTCTCTTTGGACTTCGGTTGATGTGATGGTATACGAACGCATTCTGCGTTCCTTAATAATAATAAGTAATACCTGTTTTTCCTGGGATATTACAAAAGCAACTTCAGTTTATCTTGTAATGTTCTTTAATGTGATCGTTTTTTACTTGGATGATTTAAATTTTGTTTAATCTCTTAACTATAATGGGCGATTAATTTCTTTTTTGTGGAATAAGATTATTGATCATTACTATATAGATATTACGATACAGCTATGGCTGTAGAAGATGGATGGATTGGCCTCACATTATCACTGAAGCATCGTATGCTTGCTATGGCAGTGAACGCCGCATTGTTAATGAAAGAAATCTATTACCATTTTGGAAAAGATTCTCTTGTTTTTGAATCGATTTTTTATTACGGTTAAAATTAGAAGAATAACTCATTTTAGTTCTTCATTGCCCAAAAAGGCCTA
Organism: Holotrichia oblita; assembly: GCA_023690525.1. Taxonomy (NCBI): domain Eukaryota; kingdom Metazoa; phylum Arthropoda; class Insecta; order Coleoptera; family Scarabaeidae; genus Holotrichia; species Holotrichia oblita. The sequence continues at coordinate 18,484,828 of CM043017.1, forward strand.
CGTTCAAAATCAGTTAATAAGCTTCCAGATTTGAAATATGTTGGCATATCTTCGGCTAAAACCGTTAGCTTCCCAAGCACAGATCACATTTTGGCACAAACACATAATTCTTATTTTCGCTCTAACCCTTTCGATTTTCCTCTCCATTCTACTTAGCTTCTTTTCAACTCTCGCTCCATCTCATTGCGTCTTACTCTTACCTGCGTTTGCAGTCCACGAGTGGCAGCAAATTGCTTAATCCAGATTGTAACAGGTGTTTTGTCCTTTGGCATGGGTAAAAATTGGATCCACTCTTATTTGTTTTTTTATTAATCACATATTCTGTGTTTGAGAAAACAATATTGCAACTGCTAGTATTAAAATTAACAAGGAAAAAATTTCTAAGTGGCTAAAAGTAAATAAACTTAAATTAAATACGTCCAACACAAAAGCAATGATAACGAAACAGTTGTGTGTGGATACTAATAGTGACATTGTTGTTGATGATGCACATATAGAACTTGTAAAAGAAATTAAATATCTTGGAATTATTATAAACAGCAGATTATCTTTTAAAAACCACGTAGACTATATAGTTAAAAAGCTTGCTAAGAAAGTCGTTTTTTTTTGGTAGAATTGGTTCCAAGCTTAATACCTGGGCAAGAATTTTGGTATATAAAAGTATTATTGCCCCACACTTTGAGTACTGTGCCTCTGTGTGGCTTCTAATAGGAGATGGTGATATGTTTATATTGCAGAAATTGCAAAATAAAGCAATGCGAGAAAGAGTTTATTTCAATAGTTTGGTCTTAATATATAAAATTTTACATAATAAAATGCCTACTTATTTGAATAGATATATATATACCGGATGTTCCACAAAAATTTCCAAAGGCTGTAATGTCTTTATCATCTGATTTTAATGATCTATATATGAAACTGTAGGATTTCGTAAAGACTACAAACAGCAATGCAAATTATCTGTTTGTCAGATATAATTCACGAGAAACGTAATTCAACTTTTTTTTTTCAAATTGCACTATATATATTTTTTTGATTTTTATAAAAGAACATTTTCTAACGATTCGAATAATGTCATGAAAACATACACTTAAATACGGAATATTGCAAGAAAAAGACAAGTTTTTGCAAATTTTTATATGGCAAAACCAACAGTAGGTCATGAACTGGAGTACGCAATTAGACAATCACAGCGTCTTTTTTAATCAACTACTGTCACTGTCAGTGTGAGTGATCAACGCATTGTCAAAAACACCGTTCATTATAATAAACAAGTTTGTATAAGTTTAATTTCGAATTATTTTAATATTAATAGAAAATATGAATTTTGAATATTTAACGGATATGCTTGAAGTTTATTTTGAACGTGGGAAAAAACCATGTGACGCTATTAGAATTTATCAGGAACGTTTCCCTGATATCACTACATCACTAGAAATTTGCACGACTGGAAGCCAATTTGAGGATGTACGGATCTTTTAAAAAGCCAAAAAACAAGTACGAACTACAGATGAAATTTAGATGAAAATTTATACCTAAATTTCGAAAATTTAGGTATTGGAGCAATGACAATCCTAGATTTCTTATTGAAAATAATATCCAGAGAAGGTTCTCTTTAAATATTTGGTGAGGAATTTTAGATTCTAGATTAATTGGACCATATTTTATTGACGGTAACCTAAATCAAGAAAGATATCATACATTACTCGAGGAAATAGTGGACAATCTAGAAGAATTTTCCATTGCTCAATACGCACAAATTTACTTCCAACAAGATGAAGCTCCTCTACATAATGCTCTAATAAATACACAATTTCTAAATAGACAGTTTGATCGAAGATGGATAGACACTTACGCACCAATTAGATGGCCCGCCCGATCACCAGACCTTTCTCCTTTAGACTTCTTATGGAATGAAATAAGAGAAATTGTTTGTCTAACACAACCCGAAAACGTAGATGACTTACGAAATAGATTATTTAATGCGTTTCGACAAATACTGTCCAACAACATATTAAATGCAGCTGTTTTTGTAGGAAGGAGGTGCAGATTATGCATTGGTCAAAATGGTGCCCAATTCGAGCAGTATTTATAGGATAGTGATTGTTTAGTTGCGTACTCCAATTCATGACCTACTATTAGTTTTGCCATATAAAAATTTGCAAAAACTTGTCTTTTTCTTGCATTATTCCTTATTTAAATGTATGTTTTCATGACATGCATTATTCGAAACGTTAGAAAATGTTCTTTTATAAAAATCGAAAAAATATATCTAGTGCAATTTGAAAAAAAAAGTTGAATTACGTTTCTCGCGAATTATATCTGACAAACAGACAATTTGCATTGCTGTTTGTAGTCTTTGCGAAACCCTACAGTTTCATATATAGATCATTAAAATCAGATGACAAATAAAGACATTACAGCCTTTGGAAATTTTTATGGAACACCCATATATATTATTATTATTATATTATATTGGTCATAATCAAGTCTTGCTCAAAATTTCAAAGCTTGCCTTGACATTCGTCTTCTTTCTAGAAATTTCTGAAATTTGATCAACTGGTTAAAGGTAACTAGCAGCATTAGCTGTTTAAGGATGCATTAAAGAATAATGAGCCACAGACCACATATATCAGTATACATTAGATATGTGGGCAGTGGCATTGCTGCCCTTAGTCACCACAACTTGCATGGATCTATTGTAACACTGTCTTTCTAGTTATTAGACTAGTTGGAGGTTTTCGATGAACCTTAAAATTAGTCTGGGATTTCCGTCCTTGATGTCAGTACGCGTTAGAAATGGCCTACTGAAGTGTTGTTGTCGGGTATGACTGGCTAGATCTTCTTGACATAGACGGCAGATTTAACCTTCAGCTTTTTCGAGTTTATGTAGGTGGTATTTCAGGGCCACATGACTTGCTCTCTCTCCCCCCGCTCCCCCCTGTCCCTTGTCCGTTGATGGCTTGGAACCCACTACCAGAAGAGTTAGGTTTTGCAGACATTCCTATACTAGTTTGGAGGCTGCAAGAGCCTTTGAGGCTGACTCACTGTCAGAGAGAATGCAGATCGCCTCCCCACGTAGAGTATCTAACGTACAGTTTAACACATTGATGTTTGCAATGTAAATCAGGTAGTTAATGTTAGGATTTTCAAGGATTTTAAGGTCTTCTCTAATGTTCCCAGGTTTTAATCCCTTAAGTCTGTCCAGAGATAGGTCACTTGATATAGCAGGCAACATCTCTTTTCTGTCATTGAATGTTTCCATCTGCGTTTCCACTGAGTGTTTTAAAAATAATGTTCAATACTGAAACCTCCTTTACCAGTTTGTCCACATGTTTATTAGCACTTATATAACTCTGTTATCTTACTCAATAAAATCTAATTTTTGTTCCATGATGCATCAACAATTGGCATCGTATTAGGACAAATCAAAACTAATTAAATCTAAGGTACATTCCATTGCTTAAGGATTGTAAAGTACCCATGGAATTAAGTCATAGCTTCTAATTATAGCCCTTAATTGTTCTGTAAATTTGCTTCTACTCTCTACTTGTAATTGGTAATTTGGAAGAAGGATGGGTACTGCCATTCATTCGTCTTAACTCACCTTTTGTTGCACCACTTCTATGAAACATTACTAGAGCTATTTAAAGTTAATTACGAAAACCGTTACTGTATCGATTATGCCAATTTGGTTCCTGAAACCATATAGTAGCTTCGCCATAATGTTATTTTCCCTTATACACCAATCCAAATGACTCTCTATCGTTTCTGCAGGGGCCATCATTACACACGAGGAAAACGATATTGATCGAGAGCCTGTCTAGTCGTGTAATAGTATGTATGCTATAGCATCGGGTATCGTTTTCTTGACAACTTTTAGTGCTTCCTTCAATTTTTTATGGAAACCTTCTTCCAACCTTTTACCAACTCCCATCATAAATCAGTGCATACGAGCCAACCCCCTACAGTTAAGCATACGTTCACACTTTCATAAATTTTCTGGACAACTTTTTCATCATATAAATATTACCTAGCTCGATAACCGTTTGATATATCTCCTTTTTCCTCGGCAAATAGGTTCACCTTGTTAATCTAAACAAGAGGCCAAACGCCCAGCAGGGCACATTAGCGCCTTATAGGGCTAAATTTTCATCGATATTTTCTCGAGAACCGTTTGATGAATCTGCTTTGCTCTGGGCAAGTTGGTTCGTCTTGTTAATCTAAACGAGAGGACAAACTCTCAGGAAGGCACATTAACTCGTTTGAGCGCTGTGACAGTTACATTTTCATATTTTCTTCTGGACAACTTTTTCATCATATAAATATTACCTAGCTCGATAACCGTTTGATGGATCTGCTTCCTCCTCGGCAAGTAGGTTCACCTTGTTAATCTTAATGAGAGGGCAAACTCCCAGCAAGACACATTAACGCGTTATAGAGATAAATTTTCTCGAGAACCGTTTGATGAATCTGCTTCGCTCTCGGCCAGATGGTTCATCTTGTTAATGCAAACGAGAGGACAAGCCCCCAGGAAGGCACATTAACGCGTTTGAGCGCTGTGACCGTTCAAACTTTCATACATTTTCTGGGCAACTTTTTCATCATATAAATATTACCTAGCTCGATAACGGTTTGATAGATCTGCTTCTTCCTCGGCAAATAGGTTCACCTTGTTAATCTTAACGAGAGACCAAACTGCCAGCAAGGCACATTAACGCATTATAGAGATAAATTTTCTCGAGAACCGTTTAATGAATCTGCTTTGCTCTCGGCCAGATGGTTCATCTTGTTAATCTAAACGAGAGGACAAACCCCCAGGAAGGCACATTAACGCGTTTGAGCGCTGTGCCCGTTCAAACTCTCATAAATTTTCTGGACAACTTTTTCATCAGATAAATATTACCTAGCTCGATAACGGCTTGATAGATCTGCTTCTTCCTCGGCAAATAGGTTCACCTTGTTAATCTAAACGAGAGGACAAACCCCCAGGAAGGCACATTAACGCGTTTGAGCGCTGTGACCGTTCAAACTTTCATACATTTTCTGGCCAACTTTTTCATCATATAAATATTACCTAGCTCGATAACCGTTTGATGGATCTGCTTCCTCCTCGGCAAGTAGGTTCACCTTGTTAATCTTAATGAGAGGGCAAACTCCCAGCAAGACACATTAACGCGTTATAGAGATAAATTTTCTCGAGAACCGTTTGATGAATCTGCTTCGCTCTCGGCCAGATGGTTCATCTTGTTAATGCAAACGAGAGGACAAGCCCCCAGGAAGGCACATTAACGCGTTTGAGCGCTGTGCCCGTTCAAACTCTCATAAATTTTCTGGACAACTTTTTCATCAGATAAATATTACCTAGCTCGATAACGGCTTGATAGATCTGCTTCTTCCTCGGCAAATAGGTTCACCTTGTTAATCTTAACGAGAGACCAAACTGCCAGCAAGGCACATTAACGCATTATAGAGATAAATTTTCTCGAGAACCGTTTAATGAATCTGCTTTGCTCTCGGCCAGATGGTTCATCTTGTTAATCTAAACGAGAGGACAAACCCCCAGGAAGGCACATTAACGCGTTTGAGCGCTGTGCCCGTTCAAACTCTCATAAATTTTCTGGACAACTTTTTCATCAGATAAATATTACCTAGCTCGATAACGGCTTGATAGATCTGCTTCTTCCTCGGCAAATAGGTTCACCTTGTTAATCTAAACGAGAGGACAAACCCCCAGGAAGGCACATTAACGCGTTTGAGCGCTGTGACCGTTCAAACTTTCATACATTTTCTGGCCAACTTTTTCATCATATAAATATTACCTAGCTCGATAACCGTTTGATGGATCTGCTTCCTCCTCGGCAAGTAGGTTCACCTTGTTAATCTTAACGAGAGGCCAAATTCCCAGCAAGGCACATTAACGCGTTATAGAGATAAATTTTCTCGAGAACCGTTTGATGAATCTGCTTCGCTCTCGGCCAGATGGTTCATCTTGTTAATCTAAACGAGAGGACAAACCCCCAGGAAGGCACATTAACGCGTTTGAGCGCTGTGCCCGTTCAAACTTTCATAAATTTTCTGGGCAACTTTTTCATCAGATAAATATTACCTAGCTCGATAACGGCTTGATAGATCTGCTTCTTCCTCGGCAAATAGGTTCACCTTGTTAATCTAAACGAGAGGACAAACCCCTAGGAAGGCACATTAACGCGTTTGAGCGCTGTGACTGTTCAAAATTTCATCAATTTTCTGGACAAGTTTTTCATCATATGAATATTACCTAACTCGATAACCGGTTGATGGATCTGCTTCCTCCTCGGTAAGTAGGTTCACCTTGTTAATCTTAACGAGAGGCCAAACTCCCAGCAAGGCACATTAACGCGTTATAGAGATAAATTTTCTCGAGAATCGTTTGATGAATCTGCTTCGCTCTCGTCCAGATGGTTCATCTTATTAATCTAAACGAGAGGACAAACGCGCAGGAAGGCACATTACCGCGTTTGAGCGTTGTGACCGTTCAAACTTTCATAAATTTTCTGGGCAACTTTTTCATCATATAAATATTACCTAGCTCGATAACCGTTTGATGGATCTGCTTCCTCCTCGGCAAGTAGGTTCACCTTGTTAATCTTAACGAGAGGCCAAACTCCCAGGAAGGCACATTAACGCGTTATAGAGATAAATTTTCTCGAGAACCGTTTGATGAATCTGCTTCGCTCTCGGCCAAATGGTTCATCTTGTTAATCTAAACGAGAGGACAAACTCCCAGAAAGGCACATTAACGCGTTTGAGCGCTGTGACCGTTCAAACTTTCATACATTTTCTGGGCAACTTTTTCATCATATAAATATTACCTAGCTCGATAACCGTTTGATGGATCTGCTTCCTCCTCGGCAAGTAGGTTCACCTTGTTAATCTTAACGAGAGGCCAAACTCCCAGGAAGGCACATTAACGCGTTATAGAGATAAATTTTCTCGAGAACCGTTTGATGAATCTGCTTCGCTCTCGGCCAAATGGTTCATCTTGTTAATCTAAACGAGAGGACAAACCCCTAGGAAGGCACATTAACGCGTTTGAGCGCTGTGACCGTTCAAACTTTCATAAATTTTCTGGACAACTTTTTCATCATATAAATATTGCCTAGCTCGATAACCGTTTGATGGATCTGCTTCCTCCTCGGCAAGTAGGTTCACCTTGTTAATCTTAACGAGAGGCCAAACTCCCAGCAAGGCACATTAACGCGTTATAGAGATAAATTTTCTCGAGAACCGTTTGATGAATCTGCTTCGCTCTCGGCCGGATGGTTCATCTTGTTAATCTAAACGAGAGGACAAACCCCCAGGAAGGCACATTAACGCGTTTGAGCGCTGTGACCGTTCAAACTTTCATAAATTTTCTGGACAACTTTTTCATCATATAAATATTGCCTAGCTCGATAACTGTTTGATGGATCTGCTTCCTCCTCGGCAAGTAGGTTCACCTTGTTAATCTAAACGACCACGCTAGGAAAGAAGACCACGACTGAAACGAGGCTACAACAATAACCTAGTAGGATGACCACATTAAGAGGAAGTTAAAGGAAGCAGGAAACATTGCCAGTACTATTAGTACCAAATCTGGAGATAAAAGACGACCAGCGTCCGTTAATTAAAATAATAATTAGAGACCGTAAGCAGCAGATCAGCTAAACCAAATTGCAGCAAACAACGAACCCGTGCTGATGGTTCCTATCCCCCAAACAAGATAGTGATTAAGGTGCTGGAACCATCAATAATTGGAATTACTGATACCTAGATAGAGTCTCAGCAGTCATTACACGTTATAAAAGAATTGGGTCAGACGTATAATTGCAAAGAAAAAATTAGTTTGGCAAGCAACAGAACACGGATTGCCGAAACGTTGGATCTTCAAAATCCACAAAACTATGGAAATACCTCAACTGACATCTAAATCAAGAGTAATTTATTGTGAAATGATAATTTATTTCGTACATATTTTGTAAAAAGTAGATTAATTTTCTAAGTCGAACAAATTTCTGTAAACTACACTGTAGATAGAAAGCATCACCTTAAAGGTAGGATGATCATGTTCGTTTTGCACAAATTAGATAAAGTAATTTCGGATGTTGGGCTCGGTTCGGGTCATCCGACGAAATGCCTATAATTTGTACGGATACCCGGTATTCGGTGACATCGCGCTAGTGAAAGAAACCACCAATTAGCCCCTAGCCTGCGGTCGCCTTTTTCCAGCTATATACATATACCTATACACAACACACACGTATAATACTCTCCGAGGCTACTACTAAATTCAATTTGTACCTTTTTCGGTCGTGAACGTTTTGGTAGTATGTACGAAACACGGGACAAGATTTTGGACGCGCCTTTAAGGTCTCTACACTCTAATGAAATTATTACCTGGAAAAAGATTGTCGACAAATTGTTTATCGCGTTATATAGATTAGGATCTTCTGGCAAAAATATCGTATTAGCTACGTTTTTGATCGTATTATGCTCTAATTAAGTGTACATTATGTTCTCATCTCTTATATCCTTGTGTAATTCTATTTTTGTGTCAATAAAATAATGAATTAAATCAATTTATTCTTCAACACGTAAATGGTGTTAACTTTTTAATGTAAAAGATGATCCAATTTGAGTTTCCTATATTGGCATCACTGTAACAATACCAATTGTTTATTAATCTTTCGTGGGAAGATTATGGCTAAATTAATCATCCCACCGAGCATGCATTGAAACAACTTAATGAAAAAAATTGAGAAAACTGAAAGCATTGGAGATGGAGTAGGGCATGTATAGGATCATGACGTGCTGCTGTGAGCGATAGTGTGGCTGAATATCGAAAGTTATTAATTCGTTACTGTTCGTTACACTTTGGGCCTTTCTTACGGCACCCTTTCAAACATTTTGCATAAGATTTTTCACTACCACTTCTACAAAACTCAGAACTGAAGCTCAGAGATCATGGCCAACGAAAAATTTACGTAAATTTGGTGTTCGACCAGCAAGATGTTGGTGCTGATTTTTCAAAGCAAATTTCCTTCTCTGATGAGGGATATTTTTTTCAACTCTCTGGGTATGTAAATAAATAATAAATCCTAACGTGATAGACAAGACACCATTGCATGCTCAAAAAATGTTTGTGTGGTGCGCATTGTGGTTAGGCGGAGTAATTGGACCTTGCTCCGTTGAAAACCATGAAGGTCATTTGGCATGAGAGGACGAATTGCTTCACGTAGCGGTGAATCCAATTAGCCGCCAAGATCATGCACTTTAACGCCAGTGGACTACCTACTTGCGAGATTTTCTGAGGAGTCACGTCTTCGCCAGGAAAGCTGCCACGTTGGTGCACCTAAATTGTCAACTGTTACAGAATGTTCAAAGGTAGCCTGGCATAATAAGATCTATTTAATAGAGCAGCAGTTGCAGCTGTATTCCCACCTCTTGACAATGATTTGCAGCGGGGAAAATGGAAAATGTAACGGTGAGAGTAGTTATCTTGTTACCTCATATTTTATGAGACCCTCACATCAAGTGAAAACAGAAGCCGAAAATGCGTACAATGAAGCACAAATTAGAACAAGAAATGTGATAGAAAGGACATTTATTCATGACATAATAAATAGTTGCTGTCACTGCAGTGCTTCATAATATTGCATGTAAGCATCACAAATTTGTTACCGATCGATAGACGCTCTGGTTCGGCAACTATTCAGCTATCTAGCAGATCGCTGAAATGTATTGTTGTTGTAATCAAACTGATTATACTCTGTTTTTTAAGAAGAGGGACAAAATGCTTCAGCCCGCATCACATTAGGTAAATTCATTATATTCATTGTGGGTCTTGTTGAAGTAATTGATGTCCCTACGCGCATTGCCCAGAGGTCGCAAACGCTTGTGGACCTTATCATAACTAATGAAAATAATAATTTTATTACTGATTCTTGTAATCTCAATATCAATCTGTCCGACCATGATTTAATTTACTGCAAAATTTCATATTCAGTTAAAAAGACTCCACTGTATCATTTCGGAGTATTGGTGGCATTGATCGTGAAATTTCTTATCATGACCTGTATTCATTTCCTTTACATTATATTTTTAGAGTAGATGATATTGATGAAAAGTTAAATTTCTTTAATGGTTTTCTGCTTAATCTTCTAAATGTGTATGCACCTATACGAACCCGTATTATCGAAAAGAAAAGAAACTCACCTTGGCTAACTGACAATACACGATACTTGATGTCTCTTAAGGATGACGCACTGTCTCTAAGATCCTGGAAAGGGTAGTTGAGAGGCAGTTGCGAATGCACTTGGATTTCAATAATATTTTGCCAGTTTATCAATCTGGATTTAGGTCCAACCAAAGTTGTCAAACTGCTTTGATTAATGTAGTTGATGACATTATTTCAGCAACTGATTTAGGCAAAAATACAATTCTGATTTTACTTGATTACAGCAAAGCATTCGATACGGTTGATCATCTTTTGATAATTTTGAAATACATTGGGCTGGATAATGTTGCTATAAATTTTTTCCAGGGATATTTAATGGGTAGATTTCAGCAGGTTAGGATTCATGATAAATTATCTAATTTAGTACCTATAAATTCTGGCGTTCCACAAGGTTCAATCCTTGATCCTCTTTTATTTGCTATTTATACTTCTTCCATAATGGCTTCTCTCCAATCATGTGTATGCAGATGATACACAAACTTATTACTCTTTTTATACGAATGAATTAAACGCTGCTGTATTATTAATCAACAAGGATCTTCAGAGTCTATACGAAATTTCTAGATCTCACAATTTAGTTCTAAATTCGGAATAGTCATCGGCTTTGCTGTTTGGAAATTTTAATGGTATTACGAGAGAATCTATTCGGATTGTCATCAACAGTGAAAAATTGGATATTTTGAATGAAACAAAACATCTTGGTGTATATTTAGATTCCAAGTTACGTTTTAAAACTCATGTTTCTAAATGTGTCCAACGGTCTTATTGTGCTTTACGTCTATTATACCCCCAAAAAAATAGAACTTATATTAACAAGAAAAACTGCATTATGTGAGCCTTTAGTGTTATCTCAGTTTAATTATTGTGTCCCTCTAGTTTATCCTTGTTTGGATGTTTCCACTAAGCAACGTATTCAGAAAATTCAAAACTCCTGCTTACGATTTATTAATGGTATACGTAAGTATAGCCATATATCCCATAAACTATTGGAAACCGGTTGGTTGAATATGGAACAACGTTTTAGGTTAATGACTGCAGTTTTTTATCACAAGTTCTTGCTATTTCACAAACCGCCATACTTGTATAATAAAATTCGATACCGGACTGATGTTCATAATATCAATGTTCGATTTAAACATTTTATTGCGTCATAGGACAGTTTTGTTTAGACGTGGATTTTCTTATAATATTGGCCAAGTTGTCGGTCTCTTCCTTTAAATTTTATTTTAAACGGAGGGTGCTCGGGTGGAGTGTGCAGAGCGATTCTTAGGTTAATATTATGGCTATTATTATTGTTGTTGCTGTTGCTTTATCGTTACTGTTTTTTTTGTGTATGTTGTGCTTGGACCTATTAAGTATTTGTATTCTGTGTTAATGTATGATGTACTTTCTCTGAGAAGATTATTGGTTTCTTCAATTTATTGTACTATTCGTATATGTTTCATTTTTTACTGTTTTTTATATAGGGAGTAATGGAAGATCGAGTTATTATCAACTTGAATTGCTTCCTAAGATTCTCAATATTTATATTTCAGTTAATTATTATTATTATTATTATTATTAATCGACTTGTACTAGGCTGTGAATCCATAATCGTAAGCAAATAGTTTCTTAAAAAAACTAATTTTATTGCTTCAATACTTTACAAAATTATTTACTCAATTGGCTGTGTTTGCAATATGCCGCACTAAAATTAGCAAGTTTGAGCAGTGTAAACATGACTGGAAACTAACCAATCATAAGCCTATATTTTGGCCGGCGATTTTAAATTTTGTCCCTCTCATTAAAAAAAAACAAGGTATAACAGAGCTGCAATATAAATAGCGAAATAGTGCTGTAACAATGCCATTGAGCACATTTAACACACACAATTTGCACAGCAAAAATTGCTGTGCTAGTCACACAAGCAATATAGTTTAAAAAGCCGTGCAACTATCACCTATAGTATTTCGAATAATGTTCTTCGTGACATTTGACTCGCCATCTCTCGTCGATTGGACGAACTATTACTTTGATATCTTTCTTTCTCTTACGTTTGATTGTACAGTGTTTTAAAAAAGTGACGGACACACGAGTGTATAATCTCAATGCAAAAAGATAATAATATGATAATTTTAGCCCGAGAGGGATTGACGCAACGTGTTTCGAATTTTTTTATTGCTACATTTTTTATTGAGCGGCTCCGACAGGTGCAACATTCTGTCCACATGGAAACCGAAGCGGAAGAGAGAAACCGGCCGGTCTAACTGTGATGCAAAGGGGTACTGTGTAGTCGTACTTTGTGTGTAATGAAAGGCCGTTCGCGTTACCTTACCGAGTTTGAGCGATCTTTCCGTGAAATCGTGCGATCGTTGTCGGCCGTGTAACCAGAGGCCAAGTGGGTTGTTTTCTCACGAATCCAGATTCGAATTGAGTGTAAATTACGCGCTAATTTTAATTCATCATATTCAGCGCCAACAGGGCGTATTTATGGAGAGTATTTAATTACATTGACTTGTGTAACAAAATGAGTAGTACACGCTTACCTAGTAAAAACATCAGGGTAATGCGTTCTGGAGAAGGCTTTTTCTAATTCCTCTAATTGATAACTAGTAAATGTCGTCCTATAACGCCTTTGTTTCCGTTTTGGTGCAAACTCATCAGGTTCTGGATCACTACCATCACTTCCATCAGCAATCACAGGCGGCCTTGGTTCGGAACCAGCGTTTGGAGTGATTTCTTCCGATACTCCCATAGTTTCTGGGTTACTATCAGACTTAGTTGGTTCTGAAACAATTATAGGAGTTTCTAGTGGTGGTCAATCAACAATAATCATCACTATATGTATAAAATAACTCACTACCTACGCATACTAGATATTCAAATAAATATTTACGCTCGGCAAAGAATTGTGGCGTGTTCATTAACATTTATGTAATACCGACTGAAAGAAATGAATAGGTGCACATTAATTTAATTATAGCAATTATTGCACAATAGCGATGTTAATTTTATGTATACATGTACGCTACATACGTAACGTGCAATCCAATTATTTATAATCTTATAATATAACCCCGTATATAGACTTATTAAATTGATAATGAAATCTTTCCAGAAAATACCCGATTAATTATCGACCGCTATAGCACGCAATGCATGCAATAATATGCTCGTAAATGGTAGGTAAAGATATTAAAAGAGATATTAATAATGTCCCCGGTCAGGTTAATTAATAGCAAGGTACGGTTTAGCTCGTTTGGAGTAAATTACTAAAAAGAAAAGTTTCAGAATTTTGCTCATTAAAACCTATATATGTCCTGCTCTGCACTTGATACTCAACAGACAGTTCTGAACGAAATTATGCGACGTATTTCAGTATTATTATGTATAAATCTACAAAACATATTTTAGAATGAAAACTAACTATAAATAAAAACTACTCCAGTTTTTTTTTAATTACACCGTTATAAACGATGAAAATTTAATTAAAATATTTTTATTTATTTATTTAATGATAATTTTTTTTAACACACTCAATTTATTTGCACGCATATTTAGATTGTAATGCGGATAGATTACATTTTGCGCAATTGCCGGCGGTTACCTCCTTAATTTATTTTCCATTGTACGAAATCAGATAAAGTAACCTAAGCATAGCAGCTAAACAAGCTGGGTGTAATAACTTAATCAGGTTTTTATTAAAATAGTTTTTTGTTTGCATTTTTTTAACGCTTGCGTATTACAGAACTGAAGCAAAACTCTTATGTCTGGCAGCAATGTTAACCATTTAAATTATACAGCCACTATAGACGTATTAGCTTGTAGGTAGGTATTTCTTTTTTGTCCGTTTTCTTGTTTCTTAATGCCATGTAGATAGGCTTATACTAGTAATGGATATAGCATGGATACCAACGGAATGGATATCAACGTAGTAATGTTGGTAGGTAATATGCCTCTTCGCTTCGCTCGCAAGTAAAATTAGTTGTAGATCGAAGTGAGATACAATGAAGTTTAATTAAGTAATGATAATGTGGTCATTAATTAACTAGATATTAAAATCGGTTGGATGTGTTTAAATGTATATAATGACTTTAAAAAATGTTTCATTTAAACATGCTACACACATCATAGATCTTACGTATATAACATACTTGTATATGCATATAAGCTTTTACTAATACAACGTGTGTTTTTTTTTATTATATATTAATTTTGCTTTCTCTATGGTGGGCTATCGGCTATATTTTTTAATAAAACAAATATGGCGCGCATTGAATACATGTGTTGCAAGTATATACGATATATCGATTACTTAAGTAAGATCTAAACCACTGGAGATCGATACTTCTGACTCCATACCATAACAATTTCTATAAAAACAGTTTGTGATTAACTCTATCATAAGCCTGATTAAGCCAACCACCATATGTCCATCATTCTATAATTTATAAATAAATGTGATTCAGAGCTTTGAAAAGAGTAGAACAGGAACTCGTGCATCCAAATTGACAACCACTAACAATAAGTAAACAAGTCTTTTATAAATATTTTGATAACAGAGTATGCATTACTTTTTCAACAATTTTGGCAAAACAAGTTAGAAGAGGTATAGGCCGGTAATTGCTGATAAGCTGTTTATCACTTTTCTTTGCGGACAGGTACAACTCCCGCAACCTTTAGTGTTTCAGGAAGGAAGCCTTCTTGAAAAGATTTATGGATCAAATCAGCTACAAGTAGCGAAATAATATGGGCAACACATTTCAATACTTTGCACGGAATTGCGTCAATACCTGAAGGGGAGTTAGAGGAAATTGCAGCAATTACACCACAGACTTCATAATAATTATCAAGTGGATATTTTTCGCTGGATCTCTTGGTGCAGAAGTAGAACACTAAACACTTCAACCCACTAAACACGAAAAACTTTTAACGAAACACCATCGCGTTTCGACAGCAACGCTGTCATTATTAAGCCGATAATTAAAACTGAAAAAAAACTAGGTTTATTATCGTCATGATAATGACAGCGTTGTTGTCGAAACGCGTTGGTGTTCAGTTAAAAGTTTTTGGTGTTTAGTGGGTTAAAGTGTTTAGTGTTCTATCAGTTGGATGAACAAACATATTTCCTATGTTCTTTGAAAGAGTGTGGAGTGTGGAAGCTACAGCACAATTTGTCTACAATGACATCATCCGCAACAGTAGTAAAGTGCGCACTAAACAAGCCACATAATTCTATAGGATCAACAGCTATTTCCTCATTACTATCTTTGATTACATGTTATTTGTTTATTTATTCCAACTGTTTCTCCATTAATTAATTTCTAGGCTGTTTTTGATTTGTTTGATTAAGCCGCTATTAAATTATCATTGAATTTTTTCTTACTTTTTCGAATAAATATATCATAAGCAAAATTTATCCTGAAGCAAGTCCGGCCAAGTCTCACCAGACATTAATTCGGAAAACAACAAGAACGAAGCTTCCTCAAAAGATCTTTTTGCGACGTCATAACTGAGGGATTCTACATTAGAGAACAAGTAAGAAATTATTTGACCATAATCACTACTAAGATTTTATTTTAAAGTATCACAGAAAGATTGGTTTCTTCTCTGCAAAAAAAATATTTTATGCAAACACCTTTTAACTTATTATTTTAGAAGAATCGAAATATGTGAAGGTTTTGCCAATTTAGTCATTCTTTTGATCTCAAAAAAGATGCATAGGTATTTAATGTCACCATGTTCGACATGACTGCCAAGGTCTAGAAACGCCCAATGAAAAGATCATGTTAGAATCAATTAGACGTGGTTAGAAAAAGCGCATTGGAAAGCTAAAAAGTCATACTTTATTCCTTTTTATACTTTTAGATACGATCGTTTTTACGATAAAACTAGTCTCTTAAAGAATCGATGATTGGGATTATTGGAGTTCATTAGATTCTATGCTATTGTAGTGGTTTCGGTTTAGTGATTGAGTGATATGAAGAAAGAATAAATATCATTTGTGAAATGTCGACGAGTTTAAAACTGATGATTGGTCCAAATCTCAAATTTCATCTCAACTAGTATCTTTTAACTTCTTTTTTATTTGTGGTGAGCGCCGCTGCTGTGGCTTTAGTGTCACAACTTAATATTCCATCAAGAGACCATACATATCTAACTGGTTTTTTCTTTCACCGAAATTAAAGGGTGTAGCCAAAATGTAGTTACTACAGTGCAAAGTTACGCCAACTACCGATTGTTCCTCTCCAAACATATATGGTATCAATCCAATATAATAAGACGTCACAGTTGAACTGAATTCCAGGTTCATCCGATGACAAATATCTTTCAAATTCTTCATCCTTTAATAATTTCTTTAAATTCTTCGTTAGTTTGCGCAAAAAAAGGTTTTTTAACTAAATTTTATTGTCTTATATTTTAACAATATTTTCTTTTTTTTAAGATATTTTATGTTGTCTTCTATTAGCGTGGGATTGTTAATTTCCGGGTAGTGTTGTATCTTATATACAGGAAAAAATATGATGGTTTGCGATCAAGTAAAAATCGTTGATGACGCATGTTTTTAATAAAAATCAGCTGCAGAAACTTGACGATTAGGTTTCTCTTACACATTTTGTGCTGTATGCCAACTCTCTTGCTCCCACCTTATGAAATTTAAAATTTTAAATATTCTTCTAGTTGTCCCAATATTCTTGCAAAATTTTAGCCTTCTATTACGTACCGGTTCACGAAATAATTGAGAGCAACAAAACTTCTACCGCCCCCTCAATTTTTTTTTAAATTGATTCTAATTTTCTTCTATATTGTCCCAAATCTTTTGAAAAAAATATTACAAATCAACCGAAAAAGAAGTTCTTCACTGGATCTCTTGGTGCAGAAGTAG
The DNA here is from genome assembly GCA_023690525.1 of Holotrichia oblita. Taxonomy (NCBI): domain Eukaryota; kingdom Metazoa; phylum Arthropoda; class Insecta; order Coleoptera; family Scarabaeidae; genus Holotrichia; species Holotrichia oblita. The sequence continues at coordinate 18,501,951 of CM043017.1, forward strand.
AACCCACAAAACACCAAAAAACTTTTAAAGTGAAAAGTTTTTTGGTGTTTTGTAGGTTGAAGTGTTTAGTGTTCGAAAAAAAAATTTTTTATAGATAAGGCGAAGGGGTGGGCGGAGGGACGGAGGGGGAGGAGGGAGAGAAGGACAGCAAAACGTTTTTCTCTAAATAAATAAATATCTTTTGTCGTATTGTGTCCACTGGTTTTTAATACTATTGGAAAATTCTGTAATAATATAGAACAAATTTAGAATAACCCGGAATAAAATTTCTAATTTCGAGAAAAGGGGGGGGAGGGGGGGGAGGGGAGGGCGACCTGAAAATGGAATTCTCCGTTTTCTTATGCAATCAATTTCTAATATTATTCCGCAAAACGATAGAACAATATAGATCAAACCAAACAACTTAAAGCAACTTTTAAAATTTCAAATTTCTCAACTAATTTGCAATTTTTTTTTTTGCAGAACTCTTGAACAATGTATCTAGTTAGGAGTCTAAAATATCTTGGAACAACTTTCAATAGAATTTCAAATTTTTAAAATAGGGGGTCAATCTAAAGAATAGTTCTTGTTTGACTAACTTTTAGTTTTATTTTATAAAGCTCTGGGTCAATATGTCTTTGCAAATCTATTAAGTGATGTAGAACAAACGCAAAACAACGTAGATCAACTTTCAAAACTTCAAGGAGGCTAGCTTAAGAAGTGTTTTTTTTCTGAGCAACTTTTTATGTTTCGCAATATTGTAAAGAATAGTTCTTGTTCGACTAACTTTTAGTTTTATTTTACAAAGCTCTGGGTCAATATGTCTTTGCAAATCTATTAAGTGATGTAGAACAAACGCAAAACAACGTAGATCAACTTTCAAAACTTCAAGGAGGCTAGCTTAAGAAGTGTTTTTTTTTCTGAGCAACTTTTTATGTTTCGCAATATTGTCAAACTTTGAGACTTTGGAATAGTCGAAGGATGGATCTCTTGGTACAGAAGTAGAACACTAAACACTTCAACCCACCGAACATCAAAAAACGTTTTACTAAAACACGGACGCGTTTCGGCAGCAAAACTGTCATTATCACGGCAATAATAATAAAACTCTAGTTTTATAATCGCTTTGATAGTAAACGTAGGAAAAAGTGTTTTGGTGTTTTGTAAGTGGAAGTGTTTGGTATTGTAATAGTCGTTAATTATTGTATTCTAATCCTTTCTCTTCCAAGCCATTATATGTGAAATATGATAAAACTTTTGATATAATAATGTTTAGAATCATTTCTAGGCGTATTATTACTGAAGTTGCATAATCGATGACCTTGAAATTCGCTTTTCCATCGAAATTCGTAAACGCATTCAAGGTGGGCCATATTCTTTTGGATTTCGCATCACTGCATTGTCTTTCCATAAAAAGGTGCTGTGAATTAAGCTATTTGAATTGTTTACTGTTGTTAACTCCTTGATATTGTAACCTATGTATATATATTGCCCTGCACACACCATATTTTGCATGACTATCGCTTATGTAACTTTATGAGCATTATTTAATCAAAACAACACAAAGTATAATATGAACACACATAAATTAATATTTAGTAGTCCACCATAATCATGTCTACTGTTGTATTATAAAACTCGATGTGTGATTAAAACTTATTAATGTTTGATAAGCCGTTAGAGGCGGTATGAGTTATATAACTTTATTCGTATACATTTAATTTCATCTAATAGACCGTTCAGGTCCTAATTAGCAACAAATTGTAAATATTACCGTCGCAACACATGTTCAATTGCCAAAACGAGAACTAATTCGTACGAGAGACCATGTTGAAAAACACCACATATACTTTGTTAGCTCTCAATTTCAGCACGAAATAACACTAATTAATTAGATTTCCGTTTAATTTATAATGTGTACACGTTAGTTATTCCGTAAATTATTATAGTATTCAGTCATGCGAAAAGAAAATGTAATAAACACTTCATATCGGGAACCAGCGGTAAAATTTCAAAACTTACGACTAGACGGCCTCTTTATTACAGGGAGCGCTTATTATACGTATAAAATCGTGTATATCGCTGTCTCTCTTCATCGTTAAATTAAACTCGTATATTATATTTTATATTATATACGGTATTCATATAAATACAACATAAATAGACGTAGTTAAACGGCAAAAGTCGATCAAGTTAGCTGAACTCGTTTATCTGACACCTGCCTACTACGATCACGCATACGTAGCTTTCAGCTTTGTATAGACATATATTTTCAACTTTAACTGCATACGTATATGTATGTATGTATATACAACGAGCAACGTGGTGCATGAATAACGCTCAGCGAAATTTTAAGCTTCACAGCACCGCAGGTTACTTGTTTTTGTGTCAATTCGGGGTGTCGTAAAAATAAACATGGAAAAAGAATAGATGTTAATGTTGGGCCTACGCATTGTCGTAAAACGTGAGTTACTACCGTTAGAAGATTGTGCATGAATAGGCAGGCGTGTTTAGTATAACGTGTTTCATAATTTACGGATGATAATTAACAAGTGTACATACTATGTGGGTGAATATGTTTATAGGTTTTATTTATTTAAAAAGATACATTTGTATTTTTACCGTTGATGTGAAGCTTTCATACGGGTTTTTGGAAATAAGTTATTTTTTGTTAAGGACCTCTAAATGACATCAAGCTTCTATTATTACTTCTGCTACAGGATTTGATCAAGGGCGAAGTAGACCCAACTTTAGAGTTGGGGACGTTGCTTTTAGTCAAAAATATACCCAGGCAAGATTAGTGATGAACATCTGTCCTTGATATCATATCACATTGGTTTATTTCAACGGAGCAAAAGTCGTATGAGGGCATAGCTGCTCTCTTCAGCTTGATCCCCAACATTGGGGGACCTCGGCTATTCAAACAAATGGGCTGCTGGGATAATGCGGAGCTGTTACGTGGACGTACCAGCTTATCGCTAACATCGAAACCTGCACAAACATTAGATTAGATTAAATGTGGGTTGTGTGTGCAATGCTGCTTCTCTTCACTGCGACCTGTAACATCTATTGTAAGTATCCTTAATCATGTAGTCCCAATTGATCTCCAGACTTCTGAAGAAGATAAAACCTAAGAGGGCCGTGGCCAGTGAGTAAAGCCGCGATAGTGGTGCTGAGGTCTTTTCTGTTGAGCTCCAGCAGAGATTTAGCCTTGATGGCTGAAAAAGTAACAAACTTTTTTGATTGTTTTAGTCCTGGGGTGTGTTACGGGCTGCCGTTCTTAGAGGTCGTTATATGTCCCGAACGCTCAGGTTAGTAGATGAGTTAACCGCTCTCTTTGAATTCGATCCTCGAAGTAGCAAGACCTTGAGTTGATGTCGTAGTAATTCTTAGTAAAGGCACCCAAGTGGGATTTAGACTTACTTTCGACTATTGTCAGTGGTATATTTTGTGGTATTATGGTTGGAAGTTTTTGGTGAAAAATCACTGATAACGCAAATTTGCGGTTTTACACACACATGAAACGTTAGTATCGTTGCTTGACCACGTGTCGATTTACCTTTTCTAGAAGGTCTGTATTTCTTTGTTTACCGTTATTTTTAGGGTATTTTAATTATATCAAAATTAATATTTTATGGTTTTTTTAATCGGTATTAAAATTAAATATCACCTCATGGTCCAAATACCAGAGCTGAATGTATTTACCGAATTATTGGTATGTCCATGCCTTAATGCTGGATTAGTAGATCCGAGTTATCTTTGCTAGCTGGTAAAATAGGCTGGAAATGAGCTCTTATACGGCTTTTGGTGAGACCACAAAATGGCTCTGGCTTTGCCCTGATATGACCTGGTACTCACCTCAGTGTGACTGTGTTTCTTTGGGCCAGAGCATTGAGGGTGAGCAGACAGTCCCAGGTTACCTGGGATTTAAAAGTATAGGCTCTTAGAGCCTTTAGGGCTGATTGACTGTCTGAGAAGATACATGCACCTTGGTAGCGTCTTTTCAGACATTCCTGGGTACATTGTTTAATGGCATATACATCTATCTGAAAACTTGTTCGACTCATATCCAGCGCCATCGAGACCTTACATCTCGGGCGTCGATGAGTTACCACCTAACGCAAGAGCTGTCGGGAGACAATACCTGCTCCAAAAAGGAAAAATGGAATCGGACAGATGCCCATATTGTGTTATGATTAATGATCTTTACCACACGCTCTTCATCTGTAAATAATGGGAACTCGTAAGGGAAAACTATAGCCAACAAACCCATAACCAATTCACAGCGGCAACTGTAGCTCAATGAACACAAAGATAGATGAAGGAACAATAGATAAAGATAGACATACCTTGTTTTGAAGCAATGTTAACGCGGCTCCAGGATAAGGTTCAAGAATGAGTAAGAGTGTTCGTTAGTCGGTAAGAATCTGATACTACTAGAACGATGACCAATAACAACTGTGGTGGCTTATGACCTCTCAAAAGAAAGTCAGTTGTATTTCATTCACGAGAGCCAACCTCAATACAATTGTTGAAAATATGCTACTCTTGACTAGTTGGTAGTATCATCAAAAACACTGAAGTGATTGCTCTAGGAATGCTTTAGGTATCAAGTTCAAAATCTCCACCTCCGTTTGGATCCACCCTTCTTTCTCTTGGAGCTATAGGTTATTATTAAAGGCAATTGTTTGCCTGAAGAAAATGCGGCTTTTGTGTGGGCTACTGGGCTAACTTTCAACTTCTTCCAATAATGGAGGAGTTTCGCAATATAGCTCATAAGCTCATTTGAGCTGGCGTCTCACAGGGCTCGTTATTCGATCCCGAGTTGTTCATTAGTTTCGTAGGGCACAAAACTGGTCGTTTACGTCGATGACGTCGCCATGTTTGCCTCACCTAATAACGACGCAAAGACTCTACATGGAAAGCAATTTAAATTTGATGGATTCTGACTTCTTTTCCTTTCTTCATGCATGGAAGTCAATTTTTATGTATCTAAGGCGAGTTTACTGGGTCTATGTGGTGCATGTATTGGTCGAATATGTAGTGACTACTTCCTTGTATGCAATCTCAGTTTGTTTCTGTTATAAAGACTGCCTTGCAGAATCGTTTCTCCTTTGGGTCAATCATGAGAATTCTACAGTAACTCACGCTAGTGTATCCCTTCCAGAAACAATAATATACGAGTAATGGAAACTCGTTTGATTTCGATCTGCGAGTGGTCCTTCACTGGCACCTCTTACTACCGACTCAGATATTTCATTTCCTTTAATCTCTAAATGACTTAGAACCCGCCCAATGTAAAACTGACATCCAAATTATATTCCCCAATTTTGGGGTGAAATTAGGATGGCGTTTATAACAAAGGTTAGCAAATAAGCTGATGAGACAGCTTGAATTCGCTGCCTTTCGCAATCTGATTAATAGCATCGAAAAGAAGCAGATAGAGATTTTTTTAAATTTTACTGTGGTCAGTAGTTGTAGACAAAATCCGTAATAGAGTCTTAAACCTTTTGGCTTCAAGGTAAAAGGCTACGCTAAAGGCTGGGCATTCATTGCCAAGGTCAAACACAGTTACAGTGTTGTGGGTACGAAATTATTAAGAATGTGAGGCTAACAAGTCTGTCAATGGTCTTGCAGTGAAAGGTCCAGAACCCCGATTTGATCGATTGGATTAGAGTCACTTTAGGGCCTCACCAAAAGCCATACCAAGCCTCGTATGAGACTAATGCATCAAAATACACATTTACCGATTTATTTTTGATTCAAGTGATTATTGACATTTTTCACGATAATTTTCTCAGTTGGGGGTGACGTTGTCGTCGTTCATTAAATTTGTTTGTTATGCTATTTGTATGACGGCTAGTCTACTGCTTTAAATGTGTTTCAATTTACATACACGTATTTATCAAGCTGTATACTATGTTGTATTATTTTACCGATCAATTTTATTACGCTGGCGTTTACTTATACGACTTCCTGATTACTTGTTGACTCCATTTCTTCATCAACTTAGTTCTTTGGCCCCGCATTATTGAGACTTTGCTGTTGCCAGCTAGCAACAAACTCACGATTTAATTACGGAGAACAACACCGGTAGTCGTTAAGACCGTATGCATTTTAATACAACGTAATTAACACTATCGTTTAATTACTTAATGTGAATATTCAGATCTTTATGCGACTATAAAATTGATGGTGAAGTCGTAAAATAATATCGGAAATATTTGCACCGATAACGAGATGTTAGATTAGCTAAGACTTTTAAAATAAATTATAGAAAGCAATATTACTTCATAATTACTTTCAGTTTCTCGATTACCAAAACTACGATGATACGAGTACGATTTCCTAAATTTCTCGGAATCGTACCGGGCCGTGAAATTTCACATTTATTTGATGATTTAATTACACTAATCGCCGAACAACGCGCGGATAAACGCCCGGCAGTTGCAATTCGGTATTGTCAGGAGGTCGGCAAGCGTGTAAAATTAAATTTTAATTATATTTCAGCGCTTCTACAGCACGCCGAATCTACTTCCGTTTCGCTTTAGGATCTTTGTTTTAGATATGTGGTTGATGTAGGTTAGTTTGACTACCGCTTGAGAAAATAACAAAGGAATTGAAGAGTTCGACATCACGCGAGTAAATGAGAAATTAATTAATACTAATTTATGTTTCGTATTCTTTGTTTTAAGTTTACAGTGCCTCGCAGTTGAATTACAGCCACGTCATAATGATGTTGCTTGTTGTTTTAGATTAATTTTGGTACTTTAACTAAATATACATGATTAGATGGGCATGGATTTCTTTACTATATCTCTAGATAATACATAAGTAGACTCGACAAGGAGGGGCAATTTCCAGTGCAGTGCGGAGAGCAATGGAATGTCATCTGCTTGCGACTATGTTGAATGGATAAAATGTTTGTCCTACAGTTAAGTTAGGAGGAGGTAATGTTTTATTGTGGGGATGCATGGCAGCCAATGGAGTAGGCAATTTAATCTTCATTGACAATCTTATGGATCAGCATGCATATTTAAACATTTTGCGAAACCATTTACATCCAAGTGTTCAGAAACTGGGACCAGAGGGTCGTTATTTATTTCAAAGAGATAACGACCCCAAACACATGGCTAGGCTTGTACGTGAATGGATGACCCATAATGTCGGCCAACAACAACACACACCACCGCAATCACCGGATGTGAATGCAATTGAACAGCTCTGGGAAGAATTGAAGCGCTGTATTAGAAAATACCAGATTATAAGTAACAATTCAAAAAGCGAATACTCTTCTCTTATTCGCTTTTTGAGTTGTTCTTGGAGGAGTATTCCACCAGGAGTTACGAGAAAGCTTGTATTAAGTCTTCCCAAAACGATTTAGTGCTATCATTACTGTGTCCTAAAGTACCTGAACCATCACAGCCGAAAAGACACGCCCAAGCTATCAAGAAAAGTCAGAAAATGTTTCAAGGTGGTCAGGTAAAAAGTGAGTAGAAATTATTTACAAGAACTACTATGGACTAGCGAAAGAAATTGAAAAATTATAAAATGATTCGATGACGTTTCTGGATCCTGTGCCAATTCTGGAATATGTTCACTCACATCTACGTCCGACTGAATGCGAAAATAATAATTGTGTAATGTAAGGGTAAAAGTAACACCTTCTTTAAAAAAGTAGAAAATTGTTCATATCAATATTAGCTATAGAAGAGCTGATGGCTCCTTCCAAAATGCAAGCTGACTTTTGAATAAAAAATAATTTCTGTGATAGATATTTTTAAAAAAATATTTATACTGAAAAAATGCGAGTTTTAGAAATACTAAATAAACAAAGACTCCCTGAAGCAAAAGTTATTTTAATATCAATGGAAACCAAACAGGAAAAAATAATGACTTTCTCCATTAAATACACTTAGCAAGCTAAATGAAATAATAGAGTGATTGCAAGGACTGTGGGCTCGTAATATACAGATAAAACATCGGTATCACCAACACCACAACATGTGTTAGCAATTAGTTCGGTTTAGGTAAAGAATCGAATGCAATGCTTGCTTATTCTAGAAGAAGGGGATGTTTATATTCATAGTTTTAATTTTATTTATTCATTCAGTATTCGGTTGATGATGAGAACTCATGCGTTCTCGAAACACGTGTCTCGAGTAATTAATCAAAAGCTGTGGTGTTGGTGATACCGATGTTTTATCTGTATAAATGAAATAATGATAAGATAGAGGTTGAAGAGGAGATAGTGAGGAAAGGAGGATTGACGAAACACCGGTACGGCTTCAGAAAGGGACGATCAACTGTACAAGTAATAAATATAATTAAAAGATGTAACCAAGAAACCCAAAACAAGACCGGACCGTGCTAGTAATCTCGAACGTTTGAAATGCATTCAGTAGAGCAAGCTGGAACTTCATTTTTGAAAAACTGGCAAGAAGAAAAGTATCGCAATATCTAATAAACATTGTTGCAAACTACCTTAAGGAAAGATATCAAACTTAAAGTGGAAAGTGGAAGTGGGAGGCCTCAAAAGCTCCGTTTTGGGATCACCATTTTTGAATGTCTTTTATAATAAGGTATTGGAAATTAAGTTGCAAGGATGTTGGCTATTGTTGACAATCTTGCATTAATACTAACTGCCGGTAACAAGCGTAGAAAAGAAAAATTGTAAATATTTGGGGATCTTCATCGACTCAAAAGGCAATTTTAAGGAATATCTAGAGCAACATGGTAAACAGATAGCACGACTGCTGCAGTATCCAGAGGTTCAAATATCCCCAAAGGAGCTGTGCTCGCTGGTGTGGTTTATTAGATTATCCTTTCTGGAGCACAAATATACGAAGGCGCATTGTCATTTAAAAGGCAAGCCAGCGCAAGATATTAATCGCAGCGGGGAAAGGGGGAGGGGTGGCTGCATACAAGACTGTATCCTTTGAGGCACTTGAAGCAATTGCAGGGATCTTTCCTATAGATTTTACTGGCACAAGGAAGGCAGTATAAGTACGATCAAGGTAACAATTTAAAAATAAGAGAAGCAAAAAAAACCATACCTTAAACTTATGGCAAGAAAGGTGCAATAATAAAACTAAAAAGACAACGAACTGAAAAGCTAATACGGGATCATCACCTTACATAAGGTTTGACAGGTTTGAACATTTATGAGATTCTAGACTTTCAAAAAGAAACTTTTATCTTGCTCTGCAAACCAGACCTCCAAAGCTTCTATCACCTCTTCGTTGGAAGAAAATTTTCCGACCTCTTAAACTTTTTTTTAGTTGAGGAAAGACATGATAATCGGATGGAACCAGATCTGGTGAATAATGGGGGTGTTCGAGTAATTCGAACCCTAAATCACAAATAGTTAGCATGACAACATGCCCATTTGTGTGCAGGAGCATTGTCCTGCAAAAACAAATCACCTTTGTACAACTTTCCGGGTCTTCTCTCCATTTTTCTTTCTCGTAGAGTGGTCAGTAGCGTCGATTAATAATTCCCAGTTATTGTTCCACCCTTATTCAGAAAATTAATCATGATTACTGGTATAAGTTTGACTTGTGGGGTGGCGGAGATAATTTGTCCCAAAACCTGGTCAGCAAATTGTGAACATCGGTTCTATAACGAATCTTGCAATAAAGATATGGAGGTGTTTTCAATGAAAGTATTTTATGATATAGAGTCAGGGTTTGAAGACGTCGTCGGTAGTACATATTAAGCCAAGAGGTATTTTTCAATTTATGAGAAATATGGTCGAACTTCCGTAAACCATATATAGACCCCAAACAAACATTCTGAACTGTTTGAATGCGATTTTTAATCATGTAATCTAGAGGAGCTCACGTAGACTCTTCTTAACCTGTTCGCTAAAGACATGACGCTGCGGAAACAATCTTTTAAGATTAGCATACGCATTGCGAATGGAGATAGAAACGTGGTCCCGATATCTAAATGTATTATCAATAACTAAACCAAGGCACTTAACCTTCTCAACTATTGGGATATTAACGTTATTAATTCTAACGCGAAATACATTAGATAAATTCCGATACGTTTTCCTGCTTTCGAAGAGGATTAGTTTTGAGTTTACTGGATTTAAAATAAGGTTGTGACGTAAAGGCTTTTCATGCAAAATTGTCAAGTCTGCGTTGATATTATAACAAACTTGTCTCCAGTCAGCTGGAGCAAAACTGTAGTAAAGTTGTGTATCGTAGGCGTATGTATGACAATTGCAGTGCTTTAAATTAAAGAGAAGATTGGAAGTGTAGATTTTGAATAGGTGAGGACCTAATATGGAACCTTGCGGCACACCATTGCGCAAATTGCGCATTACCGAAAATTGATTTTCAATTCTAACTGACTGTGTGCGATTACTCAAATAACTGCGAAATAGAGCGTTAGAAGTGTCATCAAAGCCAGTCGCATCCAAAACATCATCAGTAAGCTTGAGAAGACCAGTCTCAGAACTAAAGTTAGCTCGAAAACCCGACTGAATAGGTGGAAGGATATTATATGTGGAGAGGTATCCCCTTACTTGAACAGCTATCACTTTTTCTATGTATAACTTTAGACAAAACCAGTAGCAGGCTTCTAAGTCTTAAGTCACGCAACTCTTGAGGATTCTTAAGTTTGGATAACGGACAGACAATAGCACTTTCCATATATCTGGGAACACACCCTCAACCAAACAAGTATTAACTAAATGAGTAATAAAAGGAATAATAATAGAACCGCATAACTTTATCATAGTAATATTCAGGCCATCACAACCATAAGCTTGTGACTTTATGCTAGAAATTATGTCCGTGACTACGCTTTCAGCAGCAAGTTGCAAGGAAAATTGGGACGAAAATCGTTTGTTGGCAAGGTAATAATCAACAGTCTCACCAATGTTTACAGTAGAAAGGACATCACAAGAATCAAGGCAGTAGTCATTGATTGTATTCGGATTATTGAATTGTGATGGTAGACAAGTCGCAGTATCCTTTCCTCCCACTCCCAAACTGCTGAGATGTTTCCAAAAAGTGGTTCCACTTGTTGAACTAAAAGCAAAATCATAGTATATCATGAACGAGTTTCAGTCACGAACTGCCATTTTCGAGAACGGACACAAAAAATCGGTTTTTCCCGTTTCGGCGTTCATCTTCAATCAAACATTTACTCCTTTTGAAACTGGCAATCCAATTTTTCACGGTCTTATACGAAGGACATTGATCACCAGGACTATTAAGCATATCTTAAAGTAAATCTGTTTACCTCTTGAAGTGCTAAAAATGTATAAACTATTGACGTAAAGTCTGCTAAAGACACCAATACCTTGTGACTATAGTGTATTTACTTATAGCGGCACAATTCTTGAATAAACGTCAATACTGTCGGTAATTGAATTACCTCTTTTTTATTGTTTTAAACGTTGGTACGCGCAATAAAACAAATTGCTGTGCACCTTTGTGCGCGTACAAGTCGTCTTGATAGATATAGAATTAAAGAGAAAGGCTTGTTACTCGGAATTATGCGAACGATGCTCGGTAAAAACTTGTCCGTTGCGTTTCAGCAATGTCCGTTCTTCTTTGTATCTTTATTTACCGTGCCGTGTACATAGAGTTCTCATCCTTTCGTAATTAATTTTATACCTATTTACGATCAAGAAATTGCATCTGAACATCGCGGATAGTAGAAATGCGTAATTGTCTAATTGTATTTGATTCCGTCATTTCGAAGCTAATTGTTGCGATTTTCAATTACGCCAGAAAATTATTACGATCTAAAATAATTACTAGATCTGTACCTAATTATTGCTTATCGACGAGTAAAAACATTTTCCACTGTTTAAGTCGTCCATTTTTGTCGTGTGTTCTTCGTTTAGTTTTAATTTGAAAAATATTGTAATCAAATATCGGGTGTATTCGGTATAAATCAAAGCGTACCGTTTTATTCGCGTTGCATTGTTGCGTTGTTGAATCGCGTTTTGTCATTTCGAATTAAACTTCAGTCGCAACCTACCGCTATCGAACAATTAGATACCATTAGACACGCACCTTGCCGGAACGCGTAGTAAAATAATTGTAGTAATTAGAGAGAACAAACGGAACCGACGCTCTGTGAGAACGTTGGATTTTTTTATTTCAGTGCATTAAACAGGAAGAATAATCGCGTAAACTTAATCAGCGTTTAAAAGTGCGGATATTATGTATTCAACAGAGATAATTGCATTTATTCTGTATTAATTATTTGGCTCATAATCATTTCGAGCCTTTTTATTTGCTACGGCTGTCAAATTTTGACAGTTTGAAGTGAGGTTAGGTTACAAATTAAGTTTACTTTTGTACTTTGTTGTACATACAAAGACCCTCTTGTTTATAAAACAATGAACAGTTGTAATCTGTCGATGTTAATGTGAAGTCAACAATACATCTTTTTACATGAAGGAAATCGAGACCTATAATTAAATGTGTTGTTGTATCTGTACTACCGTAAAATGCCATTATTCATGTCACCATTTCAGTTTTCCAGCTTTCCCTTTTTTCAACATATAAGTTTACACTTCTGTATAAAAATCATGTTGGTGTTTAGTAAGGTAGCAGTTGTACATTTAGGATGTTCTCTGAAAAAAGTGCTTTGTGCTTACCTATATTAAGATTTAGGCAAAATTTCTTCAGGATATCTGGAAGTAGAAGTAGCAAAATATCAAACTGTTTTCAACACACATAATTCAATTTTAAAAGTTTCTAGAATGTTTTTTCAGTGTTTTGAAAATTCAGTTCTTTGTGAAAGATTTTGAAGGTTTAAAAAGTAGGGTAAAGTAAATTTACGTTATTGGCATTATCGATTAAATAACACTCCACAGGAAGCTGACAATTAAGCTCATTTTAGAACTGAACATGTGTGGAGACCAAGTGTAATAGCTGTAACCTATTCGATGCTGTAATGGGATTAACAGGTAGAAAAAGGCCTTGAATATCGAGAAGGAGATGGCCGAAGAAACTGGTAAAGGAGACTGGTAGGAAGTCTCGTATGAGTTTGTTGTAAAACATTTTGTGTATCAAGATTGGTTCTATTATCACTATACATCTCATCCCACAAAAATCTCCTGGTTATATTCTGATCACCTTCTAAGGGCTGCTAAAAATGCATTCGCGGTTAAATCAGCTACTATTTCAATATGCACTGCTTTTGTGCATGTGTGTGTGTGTTTCTTTGCCTCGTAACGTGATTCTGTAAGTGAATCATCCATAAGATGGTGGTGTACCTTTTATTTCACAATGTTTTCGTCTTAGACAATATGCTACTATTCCTTAAAGCTTAGAGTATGAACAAAATCGTTCAATACAAAGCTATCTTCTTGCACTAATCAGATCGTTAAGATCTGCTTGTGTTCTTAACTGCTGATGTACAGCTGAAAATCTTGTTGTCCTAATCAGTATTATTATATGTATAGTTTTGTCGCTAATAAAGCCTGTTACCATCATGCCACTTTGCCCATAGGGGGAAGTACTCGCGCCTCTACTGTGGGTAAATCTAGTTGATAAGCTGCTAGAGGAACTGTCAGCCAAGGACTTTTATTGTCTCGGATATGCAGACGATCCAGCAATCATAGTGAAGGGGAAATTTGTAGGAGTGATTTCAGAACGAATGCAAATAGCCGTAAATACTGTGAACAATTGGTGCAATCGAAAAAGGCTGTGAATTAATGCCATGACAAGACACAGATTGTCACATTCACAAAAAAGGGAGACCTAAAGAAGCTCAAACCGGCAAGGCTAAGGGATATAGAAATCCCAATGGCTAAGGAAGCAAAATACTTGCGAGTTACCTTTAACCAAAAACTCACCTGAAACATACATATACAAAAGACATGCAATAAAGCATCTATGGGCATTGACAGATGCAGAAAATTGTGCGAAAAAAACTGGGGATTAAATCTAAAAATGACTTTATGGTGACCCAACAGGCCGGAGTAGTGAGGCTCCTAAATGGTGTAGAAAGACTAGCATGCATGTGCATCACGGGGGCCATGAGAACTACTCCAACATCGGCTATGAAAGTCTTGTTAAACCTACCACCACTACATATCTATATATAAAGAGAAGCAATGTCTGATACAAAATCAACCACCCATCACACATACTTGGGAGAAGTTGATTAAAGAACTAAAAACCGGGGAGGTAACTGTAGGTTTATCTACAAATGTAATGATTTCAAAATACAACTTCAACAAAAAATATAAAACCATAATACCAGAACGAGAACAATGGAAAGGCGGTCCTCCTGTTAGAGCTTCTCTGCACTGGTATAAGACGGAACAAGGTGTAGTAGCCGGTCTATCGAAGGAAACTGAAGATTTCCATGCAGAAACAGTTGCTATTCACCACTATGTCAGAGAAATATTAAGGCAAGGGACAGAACAAAAGTCTATAGTCATTACGGTATTAAAGGAAATGAGAAGGCTGATGCCCTGGCCAAAGAAGGAATGTCTGGCCTACTCATTCGACCTACACCATCGTGTGGAACGGGTCGATGGCCGCAGGGACGGTGACATTTTTTCAGAGAGTTTAATCCCGGGTCGACTTGCCATTCGCTGTTGGAAGCAAAGTGATAAACAGCGCGGCATCATAAAAGCCGATATGGTGCTGTCACAAAGCCATTGAACACAACTTACACACATAAAACTACACCGCGAGAGTTGCAGTGACAGCCAGACAAGCGATACAGCTTGCGGAGTCACTGCAACTAAGCACCCACCACACATCAAAAAAAACCACGAAAAGAGAAATGTATAATTTCACATATGCTAGAATTAGAATATTAAGTTATAGCTACCGATTGTTATTTCGTGCAGGTAAAATATGTCAATCTCTATAGAAAGTGGCTCTATATAAAGGAGAATTCAGACCAATATTAGTGTTTTGGCGATAGCAGTAAGAACGTCTGGAGTTTAATCTGGGAATACTGAACATGACCTTCTTAAGGAGAGCAGGGCAATGGATGTGGCTATTAACAATCTTGTGTAATGTATTGTGATCACTTGATTTTCTTCCATCTTCTAAGGATAACAAATTATACCTCACCAAACTTTGTGAGTAATCGAAACTTGTGTGATAACCTTTGAAATTCCAGGAGGATTCCAAATCACGCATCCGTATTCCAGTTTAGAAACTATTAATAATTTAAATACCTAGGTGAATAATACAGAACCTGTCTGTAAACGCCTGAGATATTCGGATTATGAAACCCGACATTTTAAAAGTAGCCCTGACTATTGCATCATTATGACATTGAAAGGATAATTTAGTATCAAATATAATTCTCTAGATTTCTAATATTTGTCACCTCAGAGAGAAGAATGTTACCAATGCATTTATTGTATTGAATTGTTATTTTCTTCTTAGCGAAACGAATAAATTTGCATTTTTGTATATTAAGAAAGAGCCTATTTTTCTCGCAATATTGTTCAAGATTACTTAAGTCTGATTGAATCCTTCGACATCAAGGCTACCAACCACAGAGTACAACTTAAGAGCATCTGCGTATAATGAGAAATGAGAATGTTTTAAGACCGCACCAATGTCATTGATGTATAGAATAAATAAAATGGGTCCTAGGCGCGAACCTTGAGGGACACCAGACGTCACATCCATATACTTAGACCTTACCCCATTTACAACTACTGCCTGCTTCCTCTTTCTTATGTACGGCTCGATCCATTATTTTATCAAAAGCTTTTTGAAAATCTGTGAAAACAACATCTACTTGTGATGATGAGTCAATCGTACTATAAACAAAGTTACTATATTCTAATAAATTTATTGAAGATCGATTTCCACAAAACCCATGTTGGTGTGGTATAATTATATCTTTAATTTCAGTTTTGATTAACGAGTTAATAATACATTCGAGAATTTTTCCAAAAGCAGGCTGCTTCGGAATGGGACGATAATTACAAATATCATTTATAGAGCCACCCTTATGCACTGGCGTGACGAATGTCTCCTTCCAAACATCAGGAAAGACTCCACTATGGAAGGATTTATTAAATGAAATAAATAGAGGAGTACTTAATGTTTTGGAGCAAGATTTAACAAAGTGCAAACCAGAACCCTTATGTTCACGGATTGACTCAAGTGTATGAGCTATGATGTTTATATAAATTTCAGATAAACCTATTACCCTAGAAGGATTTACATCATTTATAGCAACATCAGTCACGCCATCCACTTCAGGCTCAATTACAGAGTGAAAATATACATTAAACAAATTACACACATCATATAATACGAGAGAGCGTTTTTATATTCGCGGAATGAGCGGGCTGTAGGGGGGTGATTAGGCACATTGGGGGCGTGGCCTGTGCAGCGACTCATAATTAGTATAAATACGAAAAGTCATTGTTATTAGACAGTTAGTCTTTGAGCTATCGTCAACCAAGTAACATAATCAGGAGTGAAAAGTGAAATATGGAAAAAATTGAATATCGTGCCGTTATAAAGTTCCTTACCAGGCAAGGAAAATCAGTCGCGACCATAATGAATGAGATGTCATTGTTTTACGGCGACTCTTGTCCAGGAAAAACCATGGTGTACAAGTGGCATAGTTTATTTAAACAAGGAAGGGAATCCCTTGAAGACGACCCGTGGCCGGGCAGGAGCATTGAGGTGACCACG
Source organism: Holotrichia oblita (assembly GCA_023690525.1). NCBI lineage: Eukaryota > Metazoa > Arthropoda > Insecta > Coleoptera > Scarabaeidae > Holotrichia > Holotrichia oblita. Next base: position 18,518,591 of record CM043017.1, read on the forward strand.
CCAGCACTTATCCAAAAAGTTGAAAAAATTGTACTCGAAGATGCTCGACTAAAGAAGAAACAACTCGCAGAAATAGTTGGAGTATCCGATACAACAATTTTTAAAATCCTACACGACCATCTCGGCATGTCTAAGGTCAGCGCAAGATGTGTGCCGAGAATGCTCACGCCGCCGCAAAAACAACAGCGCGTAGAGTGTTCGCGTGCATTTTTGGACCTCTGTAATGAAGACAAGGACGGTGTATTGAGTCGAATTGTTACTCGAGACGAAACTTGGGTTCATCATTATGAACCTGAGTCCAAACAAGACTCCATGCAGTGGCATAAAAAGGGCACAGCACCTCCCAAGAAATTTAAAGTGTCACAATCAGCTGGGAAACTCATGGCAACGGTATTTTGGGACTCGGAAGGAATATTGTTGATTGATTATAAAGATAAAGGTGTTTCTATAACCGGAGAATATTACGCTTCAATATTAGAACGACTAAAAAAAGTCATTAAAGAGAAAAGACGGGGAAAATTGACGAAAGGTGTGCTGCTTTTGCACAACAACGCGTCCGTCCACAAGAGCCGCGTTGCGTTAGCTGCCCTGCATAATGTGGGCTTCGAAATTGTGAATCACCCACCCTACCGCCCAGACCTGGCCCCGAGTGATTATTACCTGTTTCCGAAAATGAAAAAAGAGCTGCGGGGTAAAAAATTTACTGCCGATGATGAAGTCAAGGAGGCAGTTTCGGCGTATTTTGCAGATAAAGAGAAATCACTTTTTTATGAGGGTATAAATAAATTAATTGAAAGATGTGAAAAATGTATTCGTCTTGCAGGTGAATATATTGAAAAACAAAAATAATTTGGTTTTTTTTATTTCCACCCCTTATCTCTCCTTCCGCGAATATAAAAACGCTCCGTCGTATATTATTCACTGTAAGCTCATTATAGTTCATAACCTGTGGAATAGATACTGTTTTGTGCTTAGATGATACATATGATTAAAAATATTTGACATCTGTTTTACTATGCTAGTGATAAAAGATTATGCTTTTATCACTAGCATGTCATTTGCTCTGATTCTGTATTTAAATCATTTAAGATTCCTATTTTGTTTGTTCCCTACGCGAGGCGTCACAATTATATATCAATTAAATCTTTAAAATTGCAACTGGATTCGGTGAAAATAAAGCTGTCAAAATAATACCAGATTATGGATAATAACAGATTAAGTTTACAGAATGTAAATGTAGGTACAGAATTGTGTTGTTACAGAAAAAAATGTGTAGAAACGAATTTAATTTAAACAAATCGCATTTGCTACGCGGAAATCTATGAATAAATCGTGGAATTAGTCAACCTGCTTTAATCGATCGGGACTAATATAATTTTACGTAATAATTATATCCATTTTAATGAACCTAACAGCATTATTATTTACGCAAATAAAGAATAACGAAAGCGTAAGTAAATACAGTAGAAATGATAATTCAAACCACAATCTACATATTTTCAAATAACTTTCTATTAAATACGCATTTCTTGTATTCTATTACACACGATTCTGTTTACTTTACATGAATTATTTAAATCGATTTCCCGTAATATTACCTCAAAAATTCCAATCGCAAAAACACGAAATATTTTAACGATAATGTATGTTTACGTTCAAACTCGTAACCCGAAAGCTCCAAAACAAAACAAAAAATTATAAATCCGTACAGAGATCGCTGCAGAAATCTCTGTAGTTATATTAAACGCACGCATCATTTTACTACATATTGGGTAGATAAAACGCGAACGAATAAAACTGCTGTTTTGCCCGGGTGATGTGCTTGTGTAAATACCACTAACCGCAAATTGCGATTTTAACGAAGAGTCTCTTAATAGCCGGGCAATTATTGTAAATACTGTAGGTAATTCGACGCTGCGCTGTATGTTTTGATAATGCCATGCATGTATACATCATATAATAACGCCTTGTCGATTCAGGATGGATGGGATCGAAGTTGGCCGGTGCTTTGTAATCTTTACGCGGCGGTTGACGTGCAGTTAATGTGATTTTGCGGCTTTTCCACTATATACATATATTTATACGTGAATGTAATACCCTGATTGGGAAGTTTTATATCTTCGAAGTTTACAGTAACAAAAACTATGATATTATCAATAAAAGTTAGGATATCCTCATAGACAACTATAATAGTTATGAAGTAAAAAGTCAACTGGAGCGAAATAGTAAAAAAATCATCAGTTATCCTAGCATCGCGGATAAAATCTTTTAGCCGCCAGAACTATTTGTTGGAGCTAGTTACTCAACTTTTTTTCGATGTTGCACTTGAATTTAAAGCCTCTAAAAAACCTGAAACTGTTCTGCAAGCATATCGCGAGGCATTACGTCTTGAGCCACCCCCCTTGCTGGTGTTTGTCGTTCTCCAAAAATTTAAGTCTAATACTTGCTCTGTTCAGGAGAGCTCAATATCGCAGGAGTTGTGAAAAGGAACAAAGACAACTCCGCGCGCATTAAACCTGTGAAGTTCCGATCGCCTAGTTTACAATCCGGCTTCTAATGTAGAAATATCAGCAGACCAGTTTCAGTTCAGTCCGTTCATTGGAACAGGAAGATATTGTTGGTCAATCTGACGGAAATAAAGTCTCTCATAAAAATGTTTGGCTCTCTGTTCCGATTTGATGCCAAATACTGTATTGGTCAGGCTTTCGGAACACATACTACGAATAATCAAAGAGTGTCTGGTTCAAATAAGTGAAGAATCAGAAAGCGTTTTCTGTAAGCACCATGATATTTCTTCTTTCTAACTGTCATGTCGAAACTTTCGTCAATTGTAATGCTGTACGCTGAAAGTGTACCCAGAACAAAGTCATCTACGACAGGAACAAAATAAGTCCCAAGTAGTAGGTTTGCACTACGAGCAGCGCAATGAAAAGGATGTGCCAAAAAGAACAGGGAAACTTTTATGGAGATTTTTTGCTTTAACGAAGATATAATTGCAAACAATAATATAGGAACAGAAAATAGGAAAAACTGCCTTTACAGAGAAATAAACTTGTCATCGAGAAAATATAGTTCAAGTGATTGAAGATTGGTAGCAAAACACATACGCGTGAGACCTAAAGACACTATTAAAGGTCACGTATGTCCAAAGAATATTTAAATCCTGGTCGTAATATTCATAGATTTCGCTCAAAAAACACTGGTATTTTGTACAAATATTACCAAACTTGCCCTACTTACCTATTTCATGCAACTAGGAGCTACATTTGTTGTGTATGTGATAAAGTTTCCTGCCAAGTGCAAGTGTTCAGATGAAGAAGCAGCTCGAAGTACAGCATCGTGAAATTGAAGCAGCCATAAACCTTATGAAGAAGGAAGCAGTAAATTGACACTTACTAGGAACTCAAGTTTGCTGCTCGTCAATAAACATGCAGCAGGTACTGTTCCAACACTTTCTCACAGCGATATGAGTATGTTTTACACTAGCTACTCTAGCTAGCTAGTGTTTGAAATGAAGAGATGGCTGGTAGAGGAAACAACAAAAATTATTTCCTGTTTATCAATGTTTTAAACATTGCTAGAGAGATTTACACATAAAGACCCAGTTAGTTATTAATTTAGTTATATATTAATTTATTTATTTTTAGTAGCACCTGGTGTCTTTGAAGTTGTGCAACACAAATTCCAAATAAATGGTCACAATTTTATGGTTTGTGATCGTGATTTTGCCTTCTCCCAAAAAACAAAGAAAGTAATGAAAACTAAGGCCTGAAGATTTGCACAATGTTATTAAATCTGCAAACCATTAACATCGATTTTGAAACATGGACCTCATTGATATCAACAAATCAGTAGAGCAGTTATGATTGGAATAAGTTAGATGGAGTTCTAAGAATTAAACAAACTTGCATCTTTTATTCAAAATAACGGCAAAGAAAAACGAGGAGGAATTTAATCCTACCTTTCTTTATCTGATTTCGGATTTCTGCTGCCGTCTCTCAAGGATCTCTATTTACCTCTTGTTTTGAAGTATGCTGTCCAATGGGTTTCGGTAATTTTCCTGACGATCTACTCTAATGATGCAATCATTCTCAAGTGGGTGGTGGTAGTGGATCAGTAGTAAGGCTAAATGTGTAATAGTTAAGTTTACGAAATGTACCAAATTTTTCTTGTCCATTTTACAAATTTAAATTTTTCGATGGCATGTAAAAGGTCCGGCTCGCGCCTGAATTGCATTACATGTCAACAGTACTACAGCACGTTTGTATGAGGATCCGCTCCTTTTCCTTTCTTTGCCGCTCAAAATCTTAATCTAGATAGTCTTTCTAGGACCCATTAGGACCTATGGAACACTAATCTAGTCATGTATTGCCAAAACACACCTAAAACGTTTGGTAGCTAAACAAATGAATGCTCATCGCATCAATTTGCAATACAAAAGATGACTGGTCCAACACCCTCAAAAAACGCATGATAATTAAGTGAACTTTCTCAGATCAAATCTAAATCTTGTTGGAGCAATTTGATTTGGCTTTGGATGAAAAAAAGAAAATGATTACAACTGTGTAGCATGGAATGATTTTTAGAACAGGAATATTGTGTTAATTCCTACAATTTTTAACAGCAACCAAATCTATTGTGTCACTATTATGTTGCCCATTGAAATGGGTAAAACGTAAGAACACCTTTTCATCCAATTTATAGACACCCATTGAATATGACGCTTGAGATTATACTAAACTTATAAGAGCGAATAAAAATCGAAAATTCCTAGCAGAGGCTTAACGTGTTACTCCTAAAATGGCCACGATTTATTTTATTATTATTATTTTAGGGCAATAGTCTAAAGGATAAGTAAGTTCCAACATCTATCTGATACCGTTAATCTAAACATGAACAAACTGGATTTAAACTAAGAAATTCGAGACCACTGTCTTGGAATTTATAAGTTTTTCACTCCCACATTCTGCGAGACCGGAAATCTCCATATTACTGCTACTAGATGCCCATCACATATCATAATCAGCAACCCTTAAACACAGACCTCATCGTACCAATCATCGAGTATATCAACAAGAATAAATTGCATTTTTACACGCTCGGCTGGGACTTTATTAAGCATAACATTATATTAGATTTAATTACGCCGAAAATATAAGTTACGACGACTGTACGCGATGAAAATAAAATAGGGTAGGAAATTGGTAGACATTACCGCTTATAATATCCGGTAGTTTGTCATCGACGTTACATCCACTCGTCATTTATTACCGTTGCACGGTCTATTCGCTTATTAACCTTAAACGATGGTTATTAATGGCTTGCAATCGTTGGGTGAATAGAAAGCGACTCACTTTCAACAAATATTACATGATTTACAATGAGTGGGTATGTATGTGAAAAGTAAATTTTAAAATTTTTATTGACAACCAACTGCCTGTGAGCACATATTAGAGCATAGCGTACTTTACAATTTTCCAGCGACATTTATACAGATTAATTCCCGTCATAGTTTTAAAATCAATATTCTCAATAATATCGTCTTATTAACCATATATAATTTCTAAATAACTCGATGAAATATTATACGCTCCACGACCTGCCGCTGCTGTCCAACATACACTTTAATTGATCATTTTCCTCGAAGAAGAAATAATGGAATCCTAATGTAATTGTGGCTAATTGGTGTACGACGTATCGTGAACATCGGCAGCACTCCTGAACTTGTACTCCGGGTAAAACGCTCACTTCACGACGCACCAGAAAAAAATTAAACACTTAGCAATGTCCGGAATGAAAATGACAATTTCGTCTTCGGCAAACGGCAGACGCGGACAAAAAGCATCCGTATGTTAGGATTCCCGGTAAGAAGAACATCGGTTCGGAACGGTAAGAGTCTATTACCTTTTATCTTCGTCTTTAATTAAAACATAAAATAAACCATAAGCTTACATTCGCGACATATTTTGCGACCGTCGCATACTCGAGTGTAGTTACCTACCCTTTTTTTGTTTCGACTCCTGGATGCGAAACGGCTTTACAGGTAATTAAATAATATATTAATTGAGAATTCTTATACGGTGTTGTAACATCGTGGGGATTATAAAGTACATCACATCAACGAATAATCCGGTAGGATTTTTTTTTATATTGGGCCTAATATTTAGTTAGAGTTTAAAACCACAATGGAGGACTATATTCTGCAATACAAAAGTAAACCAGATAAGAAAAAACCAATATACTAAAATATAAGCGAGGAATATACCAAGACGACTCCTTAAGTCCAATACTGTTCATGTCAATAGAGGAAGAATAGATGAACTCGGGGAAGATGTAGAATTGATAGATGGAAATATTCTGAAACACCTTGGTAACAACGAGACATACACCTACCTTGGAGTGGAACAAAGTTCTGTACACATGACAGAAGAAGTTAGAGCTAAAGCAACAAAAAAATATTTTGACACACTAAAAAAGATTTGGGGTTTACAACTAACCGGAAAAAAAAACAAAATGAGAGCAGTAAACACAATTGCAGTGCCTATTTTGACCTATATAGCTTTGGTGCAGAAAAATTAAGCAGTAACCAACTACAATCGATTGACAGAGAAACAAGAAAAACCATCACCGAACATAGATCACACCACCCTCAGGCATCAACGCAGAGAATCTATCTATCAAGATCGAAGAGACACACAGAAAAGGAATTGCAAGACCACACAAGCAAACCATTACACGGGCAATGTTACAGGATCCTCGAAGAGGCCAGCCAGAAACCCTAACACATCTAATATCTAACTGCAGTCTGTACGCCAAAATGCTGTATATTGATAGACATGACATGGCTCTAAAGGAACTCTATTGTCACCTTAGAACATCATTAGGATTTGACGCTACAAGAAGGCAACCGTATACTCTGACGAAGACCTAGTCAGTGATAGAAAATGACAGAGCAAAGATATACTGAAATTTCTCTTTTGCGACAATACAGCAGCTGAAAGCCAAAAAGTCAGACCTGGTAGTATTGCTAAACCCTGAAAAAATAATGACGATCGTGGAGTTTTCCTACCCATATGATGCTAAGATTATTGAAAAAGAAAAAGAGTAGAAGAACAAGTACCTGGATCTCATATTTGAACTAAGGAAAGTTGAATATAAAATAGAGTTTGTGGCCATAGTAAGCGGGGCCCTAGCATGCATCCCCCAAAACATAACGAACCATTTAAAACAAATACCAACCTGCGGAAACGAAATAAAAAGCATAACAACAAACATCCAGCAAAAATCCATGTTGGTCAGGAGAAATCAGAAATTGTGCCATCTTATTCTTTTCTATTTGATTGCCGCTTTCGTAGGACTTCTGTAGTGCTAAGGGTGGAGCTCCTTTAGTCTTTTTGTCTCTGGGTTGCGTGGTTCTTAAAGCCATGTGAGGTGCTGGTCGTAGGTGTCTGGCCCAGTGTTTAGCTCGGTTGTCGCTGGGGATACTGCACCAACTGCAGGTCGTATCTAGTCGCTACCCATGGAGGAGGTCTGTTCGATGTTGGATTAAAGGGTTCTCCGATCGAGATGTTCTAGCTTTCACACATTCTTCTGCCCAAACGCTTTATTTGTGAGGTGTTGGCACTGGATCAGGTCAAGATACCATACGTGAGGATTAGTCGAAGGAACGCCGTATATATCAATAGTTTGATTTTGAGGCTCAAAGAGGTTATATAGCAGAGAAGAGAATACAAGGCAGATCTCGCTCGCAGGAATTTATAAAATAATACTAATTCGAAAAGTGTTGCCTGAATATCAGCTAGGAGTCAAGCGTTATGCCTAGGTAAGTAACATGAGGTTTCCAATGTAGATGTTCATCCTGTATGTCAATGGTAATTGGGAAGGAGATGGAGTGAAAGTATCGTGAGAAACGTTACGAAGGATTAATTTTCAATCTCCACTTCGTTGGCCATTCTATAACTTCATTTACAGAACTCTGCGGACGCTGGCAGACCAAAGCCTCGTTACGCGAATTTATAGGCATATATAGGGTAATTATAAAGTAAGGAGTATACTTCAAAGTCTTATATAATTTCAAGAAATTAAGCTAGTAGCAAAAGTAAATGGAATCTAGTTGCTTTTGGATTTGGATTTTACTATCTATGAAAAAAAGCGTTATCGTTACAATTGTTAATATGAGTGTCAAAACGAAATCATTCAATTTGGAGTTTTATTTTGAAATGACCAAATGAAAGCGGCAGAAATTCCACCGTTGGATTACGAAGATTTCGCACGAGAATGGATTTGAGAGCAGAGTACTGTCAAATGAAAGCCTACCGCAATTTAATACAAAAATTTGAAAGAACAGAGTCTGTAACTGACATACCAAGATCAGGATAACCAAGAATTAGTGATGTCCAAGTTGCAGAGGTTCTTCATGAAAGTCGGGACATATCCAGAGATAATTCACTAGCAATCAGCTGTCCAAATGCGATATCCAAGCGATTGTAAGTGCCGTATACCACGGTTTGGTAAATCTTACGCAAAATTCTAAAAATGTATCCATATAAACTGAAAGTGCTGTTTGAATTAAAGGAGGCAGATTTGGCTACTAGGTACGATTTCTTTTTGCGAGTAAAGGCTGAGATGGAAATTGAACCCGAATACTCAAAACTGTAGAATCTGGTCTGCAGAAAATCGACAAGAAATCGTTCAACAAGGTCCTTATGACAAGAAAGTCACCGTTTGGTGCGGTTTTACAGCTAATTTTATCATTGGTCCTTATATCTACGAGGAAATACAGAATGGCAACGTAGCTGTAACTGTAAATGGTAAACGATACTTCCAAATGTTAAGAGATTATGTTATTTCACATCATTTTTATGCAGGATGGAGCACTTCCGAAAGAATTGTTAACCAACGTTTTTCAACATGTGTTAAGCAGACATTTCGCAAATTTATGGCAACCAAAATCACGTGATAACCCAGCGGATTACTGGCTGTGGAGTTATTTAATAAGTTTCGTGTTTAGAAAACGTCCAACAACGCTACAAGAATTAAAAGACAATATTATGGAGTAAATTCGTGCAATTCAACCAGAAATATTATGGAATGCTGTGTACAATTTGGAGGAAAAGTTGGTAATCTCACAAGAACAAAATGGAGATTGTATTTAGCAATTGCCGAAACTGGTTTTGTGCATACTAAATCCCATTTCTTAAGCAATTAGATTTCATTTATTTTTGTTATTAACTTAATTTGTTAAAAAGTTATAATAATTTAAAATATGTCCCTTATTTTATGATTACTCTATATAATATGTCATCCGCATAGATTGCTAACTTGGTGTGCGGTGAGCATGGAATATCTGACGTAAATAAAATGAAGAGTTCAGGTCCTAAAAAGGAGCCCTACGGAACACTTGCATGTATAGACCTGGGGCCCGAGAACTCGCCAACCCCCTTGATACTAAAAGTTCTATCCGAGTGATAGAACTGAATGAGAGCTGTTAGTTCAGAGGTTGATGCCCAGTCGTCGCATCTTGAATAGCAAGTTGTCGTGTCACATTGAATCGAATCACTCAAATGCCGCAGCTCCACAGCATTTCGTACTTCCTCCGTATTGCCGGTTTCCTATCTTTTTCAACGCAATATTCCAGGTCTATCTATTGGCATTTAAGATACAACAGAATAAGTTTATTGTAATGATGCACTTCATGTTTCCAGTAATTTGTAATGGCGTAACGGCTCAAATGTTAAATTTGGCCAAATTTGATTGGTGAATTCTGCAAAAAATCGCTGTTTTGTGCTGTAAATGTTACGCAATACTTTGCAAACAAGAAAACAGCAAAAACAGAACAACAATTAATCTTGAATCCATAGATTAATATTCCAAAATAATTCGATATGGAGACTTTCTGATTTGACACTGTTTTAAAGACACAATAATTTTAATCTTGAGACTTAAAATCTAGTTCTTGTATTTTACACCTAAGCGTTCTGTTACAATTTACAACGTACATGCACCTAAGGTTGTCGTGTCCGCATGCCGTAACTCGATCAAAAGTTATTGCATATCGTGTCCGGCGATAATACCTATTGAATTATTTCGCATCGGTAAGCTGCTTTATTAACGAGGATTTTGCGTTTCTGCCAAGTCGGTCGCTGTTGCATCGGCGGTTTACCGGTACCTAGTTACAACTGGGGCGTTTGCGATAACGACCGAATGCAACAACGTTATGCCTCTGTTAATACAGGTATATAAAGTATCTCGATGATGAATAAATTTTAAAATTAAAAAAAAACACATTTCCTGATTAGATTTATGAAAAATCTTAAAGACATTATGTTATTATTCTATAATAAGTTCGCATATAATCGAGGAAGAAACACAAGCACGAGTTGTTTCAATTCAATTATAGAAAATTAAACATTTGTGGGATCTCGTTCGTAGAATCTATTACCGCATCCTGCGAATCGTCACTGGTATGAGACAGGTAATTTCCGGTGAATAGAAGGCACCCGTAGAGAAATGCGTGTAAGCGAGAACTAGAAAAGATCATTCCAAGGTATCATTTGAAGCGTCTCTGCTGCAATATTATATCAATGATACAAAATAACTTAAATATATAGTTTTGCGATACGTGGGTGGGTTATAATTCGTCTTCATATACAGTAAATTATAAATAATCATTCTAAGATTATAAGAGAATGCCGTAAAATACTTCGAATACCTTTAGTTTTGAATTTATTAATGATTATGTGTTCTTGTTTGGCTCTTTTGTAATATAAACCTATGCGGCTATCTCCTCATACACCACCTTGACAAGCCAAATCATAGATTCGTCGTACCATAAGCATAATTTCACAGCGAAGGATTTCAACCATGTCCGGTACCGCCTATTGAAATAAAAAAGTGTTGAAGGCCCTAAAGAAGAAATTTGGTTCAGCTCGTTGATTTTATAGGACCTCATTCTGATGCAGTTTGTGCTCCATTTTTGCCAAAACATGTGTACGTTTATGGCGTACACACATCAACTTAACAGCAGACCTTGGGAAATAACTTCCAAGAGAGGTGGCAACCGTAGTGCTGCAGTAATTTTATAAACATTTTGTCACAAAATAAACCAGCGGTACTAAATTATAAAAATAGAACCAAAAAACAGCAATAATCTATAGAAAGTATGAAAGAGGTCATCGTGTGTGTGATTGGTGAAAAAATGGATCGCAAAAGAGTCCCTATAATATTTAAGTGACTTGACATTGACTTTAGAACACTATGTGAAGATGAGGTGGTGCAGAAAAAACTGTTTGGATACACAATGTAGGCTGGCTTACCAATCAATACAAAGAAACAATTGCACCGTTGAAACTGGAACAGCAGAAGAAGATTGAGACTTGGGATTAATGGTCTGTTATTATGATTCGACTTGACGTAAACTGGAAAGGATATCAGTAGAAAATTTGTTGGGAATTTCATCTTTCTATGCTAATTTTACTAGGGAAAAAAAGAAGACATTAATTTGAAGTTTAGGCTTAGTTTCGAATAGTTGGTTATAAATTAATGAATCTGGATGAATGATGATCGGGCCTCTACCTTAACTGGTCGAAAAGATTTATTATTATTATACATATCTAGCTCCTAGAAGGATTGACCAATGCCGTTATTTCAAGATGAGCATGCTTTCCTTTCTGTAAGTTTGAATATCAATTGATTTAGCTCGTGATAATGAAGTTGCACTATTTTTTTTTTCACCCTCATAGAACCACAACAAATGGACATCGCCGTTATGAAGTCTTTGACTTCGTATTACGAGGACAATGTAAGAAGGCAAGGAATATGGGAAGGTTTTCACCTGTGCAAACGACTGGGATACCTATTGCTGTTGAGAAACCAGTTGCAACCACGTATAGTGAAATTTTTGCACAGAATAAGGACCATGAGGATCCAGATTTTTCTGGACATAATCCAACACCAACCTGTCGAGTTTTCTATCACCATCTCAGGATAATATTATTCCAATCGCGAAAGTGAAATTTGGAGAAAGCAGAGCAGCAATGAAAAGAAGTAATTTCTTCTTATGAACTAAAACAAGACCTAAATCGAAACGAATAAAGAAGGAGCTTAACTTTATGATTTTAATACATTTAGTTGTGAAATGTGTATCCGTGTGCTCACTCACAATCTTGTTAATTTTTTTCTTTAAGATTAACAAACCAGATAAGCTGACTTATGGCTGACTTAGGATATGGTATACTTATTAGTTCTATTCAGTACTTAGATATTTATATATAAATGTGTAGTAATTTGATAGTGGTGGACATTCAAGTAGGCCTTCGAAAAAGATTTGTGCATGAAAAAGATATATATCAGGTGCAAAAGTATGCTGTTGAAATGGAATTTTATCAATCAAGTTAAGATTTTAAAAAATTTAGACATACGAATACTTCCAACAGTACAGTCAGAGTAAATGTAGCAAAAGATGGATATCAAAAAATAATTTTGAATTAAATACTTGAACACCTCAGTCTTTAATGATTGCACAGCTTGTCAGGAGGACACTATCTATTACATCATCATGCTCAACAATATAGTTTTTTCCGCAAAAAACTAATGATCTCTTTTACAGCTTTTATGAGTTTTGATCTGCGCTCAATTAAGTACAGAGTCGAAGTAATAATTCCTCTTCATCAAAACTGTTTTTTGGTGAAAAATATGCTAAAGTTTTGTGTTCAAAATTGAAAAATCCGTTTGTCTCTTTGTCTATTGTTTCATTCACAAATTAAATACATAGTTCTATTTCCTAAAGTCCCATTACATTCTAAGTAAGATGCCCTCTCATAGCATAATGTCCCAAATTGTACCATTCTTGCGATCATATTAGATTGTTTCTAAAATAGGTTCCAATGTTAAATAAACAAAAACTCTTTGCCAATCAGATAAGATTATTGAAGTGGTTACCTTAATCGTTTCAGCGATATGATGAGTTATTTTCTGCAAGTACAAACGGAAAAAGTCTGCTAGTGGGAGTTCAGCTATAATCTACAGAAGCAACTTAGATGTGGCTCTTGTTCTTCTTGACTACAATAGAAAAGTTGATCGTCTGAACCAATTCAAGGATGAATCAAAGGTCATAGTTAAATTTTCCTAAATGATAGGACTCCAGCTGATGCCCCTATTCAACATACACATATGGTAACTTCTGGTGAAAAAGCAGATGTTGTGGAAGGTATGGAGGTGGACAAACAAGAACAACAGCTTTTGACAAGATTTAATAGACTTCAAGCTCCGATCTAGGTCTTCACTGGATTCGTGCCAGAATTGAATTTTGAATAGTTAACAAAATGTTCATTTTTTGATCATCACTAACCTTTCGACCAGGTTTTGAAACATCTGTTAACATCACCAGTTTCTCTAAATTTAGACTTAAGGCCCGGAATACACATGCCACTTACAAGGAAGCACAGGAAAGTGTCCCTGACCGATTTAAATGAAATGGTGGATTTGTAGACTGATGCAGTGTAAGAACAACGGTAGCTTTTATAGATGGTACAACGTCCATTTTCGGGGGGCTGGGGCGCCCTAAAGTCAACGCTACCTTTCGCTATTTATTTTAATATCTTCAATTTGAAATCATTTTTGAAATCCTCATGACTTCTTATCTCTAGCCTGCAACTTTTGTAAATTTATCTCTTTTAGGAAACAAAATATGGAAGATTTTCAAAAATGCATTTTTTTTCACCCTGTATCTGCCTAATGAAACAAAAATTTCAAAACCTGATGTCGGATTATTTGTGTAAGTATACCTACGTAAGTATCTATGTATGCAGCTATATATATGCCTATTGATGTGAACAAATTGTAGAGATATCGAAGGCTTCCACGGTCCGAGTCCCTGTTATGAGGGCTTCCGGGTTTTCATCGCGTCATAGTAAAGTACTGGGCGACCTTTTGTCGTTACTGACGATTTGATGCAAAAATGTGAAAGATCGCACGACGGTCTATTTTGTGCTAGTAAGCATACTACATCTGAAGGATAGCAAGCTCACAAGCAAATGTGAACATGTTTACCAAACAAGAGCTTGGTAATGCCAGAGTTTTCAAATGTAAGCAGGCTCAGGCAAGTAGTTCTCAAATTATGCTACTAACTAGCTAATGTAAACGCACGGAGAGCATGAGGTAAACAAACATGCTACCTTAAACAAGCATGCTTTTTCAGTTACGTGTATCCTTAGCCTCATTTTGCTCTTTTCTTCATTTACTACTAAACTACACACACATTTGTTTATGAAGTAGGTTTTTCTTTATCACCAATGCAATTCACGTTTTAACATTCAATTGTCATCTTCTGAAAATTTGTTTAATGTAATTTTTAAAATTAAATTTACTCAAAAACAATGCAAATTAAGTGTGTAGTCTATAGCAATGTTTAAAAAAAAATTAAGTGAGAGATTATCTCTCTTTCCAAAAACAGACAAGATATTGAAGTCAAAAATTTGGGGACCTCTAAAATAAACACATATCCGAATTCTAGGAAACAACTAAAACCATCGACGTTGAGATCAGGTCCTGTTTAACTCCGGTACATCTTTCATTTCGTTTCGCTGTCACGGCTTCGATAATTGCTAACAAATGACTCACTTTCTGTTCATATCATCGGGACGGGCCAACTGTCCACGGAGTTATTGGAAAAACCCTCTGTATATGTGCGTCCGTGTGTAAATGTGTCTGATTTCTTAATGTTTCTAAGTAATTCATTATCTCTATGATTAATACTAACTAACTGCGGACGTATGTTTAAAATATAGGTTTGTATGATGTTGAAAGGGTTCCTTGAAAAGCTGTATCCGACGTTTTATTATATTTTCTCTCGTTTATACGATTTTTATGCAATATTTCAATCGATTCCGTGACAATTATAATCTTAATTTTACCATACTGTTTTGTTGTAAATTGTTTCCTAGAACGGATTGTCGAAATTTACTGTATTCGATAAAGTAAATCTATCGTGAGTGGAACGTGACATTGGAATGACGTCATTGTTGGGGAATGCACCAGAAGTCACTTCCTTGTTATCAAGAGTTGGCGCTTGACCAGTCGCCGGTAAGTCGATGGTCAAGCTGCTCGTACACAAGCCACTACTTTAATTCTTATCTGTTGAAGACGATTAGCCAAGTTATGGGGGATAATCTGTATTTGTGTACCCCGAAAGTGTATGTTCGCATTTAGTGGGTTCGTTTGTTAAAGGAATGATCGTTAGTGATATTAATTTGACGTAAAAATATTGCTACTCTTTTTAAAATAAAATTTAAGAGAGAGTATGTTGTGTTTAATTATATGTGCTATAGAATATTAACATGTCAACTAAAACAAAAATCAGAAGTGATTTTCTAACCTTTTTATTGAATTAATTTGTGCGTCAAAGTGTTGGAATTCTTTTAGTAATCTTTCTGAAGCAAACATCAATGTACGACATTCTACACTAACAATCCAACAACTACAAACATTGCGAAAAAACTAAGAAAGATGTTAAATACTTCAATTACAGCAACATATGTCAAATGCTTGGCAGCATCCATTCTAAATTAGTTCTGACTGGATCAGGAAAATCGCAGGTCAACTATTCTTAGAAAGAAGCGACAAATTGGAGAGAATCAATGTCGCAAAATATCCAACACTTTTTGTAATCGCAGCTGCAAAAATCTATTAAAGCAGGACAAGCACTGGGAATCGACAGTGTCATACCGAAATCTATAAAAGTGACCGTCAAGGTAGCGCCAAAACTGATTTTAAATTATCTCGATGAGTTTTTAGTAGGTAGCTCAGACTAGAATAAAAAACTCACGGCCGAAATTTATCAAAAACGTCCGCGCATCGACTAACATATTTCTTGAATACTATGGCAACCTTTTTTTGAAGTAATACTAAGGAAAAGGCTGGGTAAAGAACTAGACCAGAAGCAATGATTAACAGATATGCAGTTTAGCTTTGGTAAAAGTAATTCCACTATATTTCATGGATATCTGAAGAAATCTTGCTGTCAACATAACAACCTGAAGCCTAATAATAAGATTTTATAATCTAAGTATACTCGACAAGATCGCTTCGTGGAATATACAGGGTGTCCCGGATTTTATTTTACAGGCTGTAACTCCACACCCGGTACATTTACGATTAAATGTTTGAAATAAAAGTTGCTTTACCTTTTAAAGCCTACGAAATAACAGAGTCTGTTTTATATTTGCTTATCGTCTTGAAGGTCGTTTCAAGATCAACTTTTGTTTTTTTAATGCAGCTTTATATTAACCAGAAAGATACAAATAGCTTTTGTCTGAAGAATTTTCCTTTTACGTTTACCATTATTGAGAAAATAATGTTAATTTTATGATTTATTGTCAACTATAATCCATTCATTTTAAGAAAACAGTAGTTAGCGCTGCGATCGTCGACCGTATCACACCCACAAATTTTTGTGTTTGTCAAATCAAGTGTCATATTAAATGTCATATAACCACCTATAACAAACATTTTGTGATAAATTTTTTCTTAATTGTAAATACAAATTGTAAGCTATTTGCTTTTGTCTACTACTAATACGTTTCCCGTGAGGATTGTTTGATGAACCAGCAGGAATGTTTCACAAGCTTAACATTTCGACTAACTACCTCGGCGTCATCCATGCTTTTATCAAACCTGAACTATGAATCTTATTTAAGTACGATTAAAAAATAGCATTAGTAAAACATTATCTGAACTTATTTAAAAGATCCGATGATTTAGATGTAATAACTGTTTTTAGTCAAATTTGTGTACAACACAACAAAATACAAAGAGAAACTATCAATGAAAATACCAAGCAATACACAATACTAAACAAAAATAAGAAAATTTGACAAGTGACAGCGAATCAAATTCAATAATGACTAACAGTGATATTTTCATTTTATCCAACTTAAATTTGATACAAAGGTAGGATTTTTATTTTGGAGTAAACTTGGCTGGGCTATCAGCCAATCAGAATCCAAGAAATTATTGCCTATCTTACCTAACACTGTTTTCTTAACATGAATATAGTATAGTTAGTAAAATACCTTTCGTTCAAAAAACCTTTCTCAGTAGTACCCAGACAAGTTTCTCAGTATTTATTAAAAAAACTGCAAATGTAATTAAAAAACTGCTGCATTCAAAAATATAGGTTTCCCATCAAACCACCATCAAACGACCTTCAAGACGATAGGCAAATGTAAAACTGACTCTGTCATTTCGTAGACTTTAAGAGGTAAAGCAACTTTTATTTGAAATATTTAATCGTAAATATACCGGTTGTGGAGTTACAGTCTGTAAAATAAAATCCGGTACACCCTGTATAGACTTAAAAACGGCGTGTTTTTGGTTTTTTCGTATAGCAGATAGACAGCAAAGTTTTGCTGAAACTGAAGTTCTTGCGAATTTTCTTATAATCGTATCATACTTTTTCTGTTAAAGATATTTAAACCATATTATTAAATGACAGCTGTTTCTAGATCTGGTTTATATCTATATTCAATACTGTCAACTTAGACAAATTTTAAAAAAGTTATGAACAGTAACTCAGCTATTTGTTACGCATTTTTATATTTTATAAGGACGTAAGTATATCTAATTGTTTTAATTTTTCACTTGGGGCCAGGTCTGGGCTTAGGGTGGGTGATTCACAATTTCGAAGCCCAGAGGAATTGCAGGGCAGCTAACGCAACGCGGCTCTTGTGGACGGGCGCGTTGTCGTGCAAAAGCATTTGCACACCTTTCGTCAATTTTAAGAACGTCCTTTCTCTTTAATGGCTTATTTTTAGTAATTTATCTAATATTTAAGCGTAATATTCTCCGGTTATAGAAACACCTTTATCTTTATAATCAATCAACAATATTCCTTCCGAGTCCCAAAATACCGTTGCCATGTGTTTCCCAGCTGATTGTGACACTTTAAATTTCTTGGGAAGGTGCTGTGCCCCTTTTATGCCACTGCATGGAGTCTTGTTTGGACTCAGGTTCATAATGATGAACCCAAGTTTCGTCTCCAGTAACAATTCAACTCAATACACCATCCTATCGCTATTGTTTTTGCGGCGGCGTGAGCATTCTCGGCTCACATCTTGCGCTGACCTTAGACATGCCGAGATGATCGTGTAGGATTTTAAAAATTGTTGTATCGGATTCTCCAATCATTTCTGCGAGTTGTTTCTTCTTTAGTCGAGCATCTTCGAGTAGAATTTTTTCAACTTTTTGGATAAGTGCTGACGTGGTCACCTCAATGCTCCTGCCCGGCCTCGGGTCGTCTTCATGGGATTCCCTTCCTTGTTTAAATAAACTATGCCACTTGTACACCATGGTTTTTCCTGGACAAGAGTCGCCGTAATCCAATGACATCTCATTCATTATGGTCGCGACTGATTTTCCTTGCCTGGTAAGGAACTTTATAACGGCACGATATTCGATTTTTTCCATATTTCACTTTTCACTCCTGATTATGTTACTTGGTTGACGATAGCTCAAAGACTAACTGTCTAATAACAATGAAACTTCGTATTTATACTAATTATGAGTCGCTGCACAGGCCACGCCCCCAATGCCCTTAATCACCCCCTATAACCCGCTCATTCCGCGAATATAAAAACGCTCAGTGATCGTATGTACTATGTCAATAAAGACTTGATTTAAACATATGTTTCAAAAATTGCTAAATAAAATATTTAATTTACAAGAAATGGATATAAGCAACGTTAAGAACATTGTGAAGCTAAACAAAATTAATTCTAAGACGTTTTTCAAAAGAAACAATTTCAAAAATCCAACTTAAACGTATCACGCTTCTTAAATTTTGATCTATATTTTTAAAAATTGAAATATGGAAAAAATATTATGTATTTTGGTTTATATACTTTTTTGTATATAAACCGATGCGACGGTATAATTAATAAAGTCATTATTACTTATGCAAACTCAATTACTTGTGCAATTTTGAGTTTCCAATTACTATCTAATTTCACCTATTCAAGTGTTAATTTCTGTAATTGCATTTAGCACCATCGATTTATGAATTAAACTCATTCATCATTTAATTTTTATTTTTTAAAGTTAGTTTGTTTTCTAGTTGTAGTAATTTTATAATTAACAGTCGCGATGTAGTTTTTGTGTGTGTCTAATTGTGTTCGAATGGCTTTGTGACAGCATCATATCGCCTTTTATAATATCGCGCTGTTAATCAGCTCCCAACAGCGAATGGTAAGCCGATCCGGATTTCGACTCTCCGAAAAAATGTCACCGTCCCTCCTATCGTTCCGTCACAACAATATAGTTTTGAAAGTTAAAGTTGCAATTTCGCCACTATGTCAAATATTATACAGGTTGAACAACCCAGATACTAGGGATGTACGGTGTGGCCAAAGTGGAATTATTGCATTTTGTATTCTCATATCTGTGATATGCTGACAATTTGCAAAAAGCGTCTTTGATACACGTGCATAAACAGAAACGATTAACATGGGCAAGAATGCATGCAAACTGATCACTGGATGATTGGAACACGGGTCTGGGTAAATTGTTCGAAAACAGTTGTTCGAATTACACTTGTTCGAATGCAGTTGTTCGAAAATAATTCTTTGAAAGAAATTCAGATAAACTGGTTAATGTATATTGAATTAGTTATATTATCGGGGTCGATGGCCGCAGTGGTTAGGCGGCTGACTATCGTTGTGGGAGGACGATAGGTGCCGGGGTTCAATTCTCTGGAGGGACGGTGACATTTTTTCTGAAAGTTTAATCCCGGATCGACTTGCCATTCGCTGTTGGGAGCAAAGTGATTAACAGCGCGGCATCATAAAAGGCGATATGGTGCTGTCACAAAGCCATTGAACACAACTTACACAAACTACACCGCGAGAGTTGCAGTGATAGCCAGACAAGCGATACAGCCTACGGAGTCACTGCAACTAAGCACCCACCACGCATAAAAAAAAATCACTAACAAATGAAATGAAAACAACATAATTAGCAGTACAATAATAACTAGTCTGAAAGTGCCTAACTAGTTTTGCAAAATTCTTAATTTATTTGTAATCTTCTTAATACCTTAATATTCTTAATTTATTAAAGGATTAAGTACTGTGGAAGGTTGGAATCACGGGCTTGAAAGCCAAATTTCTGCCACACATCCAGTTATTTGGACATTTTTGGACGCCATCTAAAGAGAGCATGGTTTAAACCAATTAAGGATTGAGCAATATTTATATTAAGATTGTACTGAAAGGATTCGACAAATCGCGTAAACATTTAATACAATAAGTTTTGTTTAGTGTTCTACTTCTGGATCAAGAGATGCTGTAAAGAACATTAAGTATTGTAGAGTATTTAAGGGGAACAGCATATAATATGAGTTATTAGAGAGCAATGTAATATATCTACATATATTGTAATTGCTGAAGCGTTTAATTATTATTAATTATTGTAAATAAAAAATCTAAACCATTTTGTTTTACTTTTTATTATTGTACATGCTGCATAGTAAATAAGTTCCTATTTGCCAATAAATGCATCAATTATGAACGCATATCACAATATTTGATCTTCGGAATAATAATAGTTTCGAATAATTGTTTGCAAACAATTACATTCGAACAATTGTTTTCGAATAATTTACCGACGGATCCAAATTTGAGTAGTTTGGTACGAAACTGAGAGTTTTTGTTCGTTGACAACCAGGGAAAAGAGCTAGTGAGGCCTGCTTACTGCTGTCCGCTAAACACGGAGGTTGTAATGTTATGATTAGGGGTTGTTTTGCTTGAACAACTACGGGGAGTGCTTTAGTGAAAATTAGTAGCACAATGCGGAAAGGAGAATATTTTGATATTTTGCAAAATCATGCTATTCCACGACGTCTTGTTGGTGAGCCATTTGTGTTCCAGCAAAACAATGACCTCAAACATATGGCTCGAATCTGTAAACACTTTTTAGAAGAGAAAGCAGCAAGAAATGGAGAATTTGTTCGTCCTTTTTTTTGTAATGGAACCTCCTTTACGTAGGAGATTCCACGTAATCTCGTTTACCTAGTATTGTTTCTATTCGAATATAAATTATCAACTTGATTCGTTATGATAGCAATGTTGGTATCTATCATGAATGAATGGCATCAACTGTAATACCTTGGTATAATTTTCACATATCTAATTATTCATAATAAATTTTTTTTATAGAAATTAGTAAGCAATTACTTCTAGAATATAAAGTAATTAAAGGAAACGAATATTAAATTAAGTAATTAAACGATGTTCTGTTTTTGCTGTAAAATAACCGTATCCAATATCAAAGAAAAAGGAATATAAACCTATACGATAATTATTAAAATTATTTGTTTAATCGCCAATATAATTATAGAATTTCATTATAGATTCCAATATAGGTTGTATGTATGTACACAGATATTAAATACTCACTTAAAAGATTATATTGCAAAATGTATAAATTAACGTTATAATCCGAGTACTGACAAGCACGATAAGTTTGCGTCAAGCGTTCGCATTGCTGGCAAGACACTCGATAGAATAAAATAACCGGGGGTATTAACATAAGAAACAATTATTAGTCATTCATCATTAATTAATATCATGAACGATATCTGGCTTTAATGTGCACTTAATCCAACTAACGGCGGTCTAAATATTTGTCTTTATTAAATATTTTCTTCACTATCTTTCTGCGTTTAAGTAGATTAATGCAAACTGTAAATTGAAGTGGTTGTTTTATCATTAATGCTCAACAGTGTGTAGTTAGCTTTCACCGTGTAGTAGTAACCGTTTTGAAATTCTTTGAATATCATTTTATTGATTTGTCTTCTATTGGAAAATGTTCATGAGTGTATGTGGTCTCATTTTCCTAGTCGTCCTACTATTGCGTGTTTATTATTATTGAATTAATTTGGTCTTACTTTCTTAATAATTTTAGAACGAAACTGCGTATTTGTGCGTGACTCAAATTTTCCTTCTTCTGCTAATTAGAGATACAGATAAATAGGCCCTGGAAACTGCTTGTTTGTAAGGTGTTGACTTGTGCCCTGCTTATACAGCATTTGAGTATCAATTACAAATAGATTAGGCTCATTACTAACACCACAATAATAGATAGAACCCAGAAAAAGAAAACCGCATTCAACCATGCTAAGAATAGATTAAATTATGCACCGAAACATGGACTCCACAATCAATCGTGGTTCTAAGCCCAAAAAAAGAGAAACCAGTTTGAACAAGCTGATACTGGGTAGTAAATTTTCTAAAGGGCCACAAACTGCAGATCTCTAACAGATTTTTTTCGAATATTTCCACTAGAAAGACAACTCATGGATGGTGGTGGGCCATCGGTTCGATTCCACATGGTTTGAGAACTGGAGATAATTGGATAAAGTTTTCCGGATTTTCATCCTTCGCCCCGTAGAACTTGCAGTCGCTATTCTGTTTCAGACCTATCCTTGTCAGGTGTTACCCAAAGGTGACGATGCCCTGTAAGAAGACCCGCGAAAATAGGTAGTCTGTTTCTAGTTAGTTCTAACAGGGCCTTTGCTCTACAAGTCTATTTGTTGTAGTTTCAACGGAATCTCTTGAAGTGTCTCAAACTAGGGAGACTCTCCCAGAGGGATACTCTGAGTCTCCCTTCTCTATCTTTGAGTTTCTTTTTGTGGATATTCATCCCTATACAGCAAAACAGCTACAGTTCCACAAATGAAGTTGTGGAAGATCATTACTAGATCATTGCTGGATTAGTCCACTGAATGAGAGCGGTTGTATATTTTTTCAAGTGCGAAGCCCCTATACAACCATCAGATGTCTTAATTATCAATTCTTTCCTGTCAAGATGTCGTTATGCATTGTCCAAAAAGATAAGATAAAAAAGTAATAATACTTTCCTCGTCAAGCTTTTCAGGTCTATAGGAGCTTCCAGCATTTCCTTATTTAGTCTATTCTCCTTTACATTCGCAGTGAATCGTTCGTTCATCTTTCTCTTCTTCTTGGTCGTGATTTACTGCATATAAATGACTGTCGTTTCCTTGTCTTGGTGTCACTCTTGATACGCGTCTCATCTTCGTGCAGCACTTTTCTGACTACTGTCAGGTATCTATGTGCGAGATCTGTTTTGTATCCTCTCCTCTGCTGGAAAACTTCCTTGAGTTTAAAATAAGTTATTTATTTTAAAGACGTTTCTCAGACCGATCCTAATCTACTGCTTCTTGACATGGTCCAGCACCTTCAAGTCTCAGATTCAGAGACTCAATGTGCTTCAGAACCGTGTACAACGTATAATCGTGGAGCTTCATAATTTGTGTCCAACTTACAAATCCATAAAGACTTGGATATCCCAACTCTGAGAATCCACTCATCCAACATCTTGGGGAGCTAGATCCTAACAGGCCTCTACCATTGGTGAGAGCGCGCCACATTCTGGAAAAGCAATAACAATACCAAGTTACTACTCAGTCACCACCTCTGCAGACGAATAAATTCCTCAGGCTCCGCTGTAAGACCGAACCGCTCCCACCAGAAATTAGAAAGCTGTAGGATGTCCCATCCAGTCTTAGGGAAAGACAAGGACCTCGGATCACCTTCTGCTCCCGCGAGACTGTGTCCTCCTTGTCGGATGGCTTCATATTTCTTGTGTCACAATCTACAGATATAAGCTTGTTCCTAGTGCGCAGCATCAGAGCCGACGCTAGGGGCAGCAAATGGGATGTAAAATAAACAAGTTTATGAAGAAAACCCAAGATTTGAATACTAATGACAAATTTTATGAACTTCTAAGTATAGGTACCAACTTACTTCAAAAATCCTGAAGCATGAGAACTACATAAGAAGATTGAGATGTGTAGTTTTTAAATAAAACACGTTTTTGATACTATTATAAAAGGAAAAGAGGCAGAGCAATTGTTGAACTCTTGAAAAATCGTAAAGATATTTTCGAGGCCACGTCATAGAGTTCGAAAACGAAATGTTAATTTTGACTATGAGGCACGAGATGATTCGATAGAAGATCCCACTTTAAAATATAAGGCAAAGTTTTATTTTTTCACATTAGACCAAGCTATCAACGCACTTGAAACCAGGTTTGATTTGATCAGTACCCACAGTAACTATTTCCAGTTTTTATGCAATATTTATGATTTAAAAGATACCTCTCAAAGCGATTTACTAAAATATTGTAAAGATGTAGAAATAGTGTTAACTAATGGGGATTTATCTGATATAAACGCACTGGACCTGGCAGACGAGATATAGTATCGGTCATGGCTTTAATAAATATACAAGAAAGTCCAATCGATATTTTAAAATTCATTTCAAAGCTGGATTTTGCTCCAAATCTCGCTATAGTTTTAATAATCTAGCTTGCTCTCCCAATAAGTGTGGCAAGTGGAGCAAGAAGTTTCTCCAAATTAAAGCTAATCAAAAATTTTTTACGCTCTACAACTACCGAGGATCGGCTAAATGGCTTGACACCATTAGCCGTTGAACATAGCTAGCTGAAGAAATTGATGTCAAAAAAATTATTAAAACATTCTCAGAATGAAAAGTGAGAAAAAAACACATTTAACTATATTTTTAATACACAATTAGGTTTTTATTTTTAGTGGTTCTATCATTTCTTTTAGTATTTTTTTAATATATGCATTTTGTAATTATTATTTTATTTTTTTTTATAAAGATTTATTCATAATTTCTTGTCTCCAAAATAGCCTCAATCTGTAGCATAATTTGGAAAAGGTATTTAAAAAAATTGGAGGTCCTTGGTAAAGCGACTTTCAAAAATCAGTACTTTCTCTCAACAAAAGCAGCTCTAATTGACGATGTACAGTGGACAGCAACATAATCGATGTTACGAATTTGTAAACTTAATAACAATATTATTTTTTCAATGTAGATAAACGTTACGGTGGTGTCAGGTAACTGATATTTTTTCAATGTTCAGGTAACTTGATATAATTCGAGTAAAACAGCTCTAGAAAATCAACATTTATGTAAAACTAATTTAACATTATATCTTTCTATAAAACACGACCTATTAAATCCATGGCAATAAACCGTTTACATGTATTATTGAATTACAAGTTTTCAATGTTAAACACGCACGAAAAACGGGCCGTAATCTAAATCTGGTAATTAAGCAGGACTTGTACCGAGAAAACATTACAACAAGATAGGGAAGGATACAGTTGAGGATATATAGAAAAGTATATTCCTTACCAACTTGCTACACGCGCAAGGAGAACATATATACAATCTGGCAATAAGTCTGTGGTCTGGTCGAAGACATCACTGCTAAAGAATGTCAGTTTTGATAAAGACCCATTAGCCAGAGTCCGCTAAGATACGTTAAGTGCATATATTTATGTGTATTATAGCGAACGAACTTGGACTTGACAATGAAGGCAGTTACAGAATGCCATTGTGTTACACATTTTATGCTGATGTATTTCTCTATACGACTCTTTAATTGCTTCACTAATAAATTAAATTAATGTATATTTACTTGGTTAAAAGAACTGTTTAATGAAAAAATTATCCTGAAAAATATAGAGGGGGTTTCTCCTTAATAAAACAAAATGAGAAACCTCAGCGATGACTTTTAAATTGTCATTATTCGGCTATAAATTCCCAATGTATTTCGAAAAACCGTTTCTATAATATAGCGTAATATTTAAACAAGATTATATATGCATTAAGTCGTAAAACTATAAAAGCTAGACACGTCAATAACATATCTTAATTTATTTTATAGGAGCTTCCAGGGAAAGTCGTTAATATACGAACGTGTATACAGGAGCCGTTGGCAAAAATCGACCGGTTAATTCCTGCGTATAAATGTATTTATGTGCGATGGATTCTTTTCAGGAGGCCTACAGCTTCCTATGTACTAACATTCTCCCGGCCTCGACGCCAATAGAATCGGAAAAAAAATGAATATCCTCTTAGATCGAGATAGGTATAAACATTCTTTATTTAAACCTTAGCGACTCATGTATAAACATGCACGTAGGTTTACGATCTAATGATTTTTTTTTCCTAGCTTCATAAAGACAGAGTTTTAATAGCGGATTTTACGATTTTTCAGTATTAGCATATTTATAATTATATAAATTAAATTAATTAATTTTAAATTATTTAGCAGGGCAATTAATTAGAATTTGTATTTTTGACACTTTTATAACTTTAATAAAATCCTGTAATTTACAGCATTTCTATGTTAATGCATACATTATGTTACAATGCTGCCTATTACATAGACATGCAACCTTTTTTTATTATTTAATTTAGCAAAAGCAGCGTCGTAGAGGGCGAAACTGGTTGAGAAGATTTGATGCAATATTAATTATCATAATTATATCAAACATGAGAAGAACTGGACCATCGCTTGACTAAATGATGCTAAAATAATCTATAAAATGTACGCAAACCTTTATTCGGTGAAATTGGAGCAACGGACTGTAGAAGAGAAATAGTCTATAGAATAAGCATCTGTTATCCAAAAAAAATAATTATCATTAGAGAACTTTGGGATAATGATTTACTATGTTACTACTACTACTGTTTATAGATGGTATAAAGAATTTGAACGAGGTTGCAAGTCGGTGGTAGACAGAAAAGGAACTGGCCCTCCTTTAACTGCTATTAACCCCTAAAACATTGCTGCGGTGAAGAAGATGGTGGAAGAGGACAACCGCATTACCTATATGCAATGATAGAGTCCAATTTGAAGATTGGATCCTCGCCAGTGAGATCATTATTGCACGAAGATTTACATTTGAAAAAGGTCGTAACTCGGTTGGCCAACGAACTTTAGAACTGGCGATGAAATATACATATCGTTTTTTGATGTTCCCACTCACCAAGAAAGCCGAATCTGAGGAAATGAAAAGAATGAAATGAAAAGCAATGAAAAAGTTATGTACACAGTATTTTTTAGGAGCACGGGTTTGGTGGCCGCAATTAAATCAGAAGATCAGAAGACGGTTAACGCTAAATGATATGTTGGAAATTGTTTGCCTACTGTGTTCAGTAAAGTGCCAAGAAAGGGAATCATGTTTTGAGCTCAAAAAACATTTGTGTGGGAAAAGGTTCCAGTCAGAGGAAGAGACATCGCCGTTACGTGTTTTTTTATAATATCCCTAAAGACAGCTGACATTTTTAAACTATGGTACGAGAGTATGGTTAAGTGCATTGTTGTAAATGGCAATTACTTTGAACACATTTAAAATGAAAATTCTGAAAACTTGTATCAATATTTCCATTCTCAATAATTGTAGCTTGTCCCTCGTATTTTTATATCTGACCTGGAGTTGGTAAAAACTACAAGTATCCTTCTATAATTTGTCAATACTCTAATGTATTTCTCAATTGAATAATTCGCTTTAAAGGGATAATTTTACATCTGTATTGCCAGGTGCCTTTTCTAAATTATTTATACGATGTAAATTCTGGCATAATTAATAAAATTTATTCCTCGGCATCAATTCTTTTAATTCAGATAAACCAAAAGAATTTTGCAAATTCAAGAGAAATAGTTCATCACCACAATACTTAATTGGACCGAGGATATCATATTCATTAAGAGACGGTTTTTCAGGATGCTGTCATTCTTCGACGATGTAATACAAAACGCATCTGATTCTTCATTTTATTTCTAATTTACTACCAATTTTTATATTTTCTGTACTAGTAGTAGCATTGTATATATTGCCATTCTCTTCCACATCCCCAAAAGCTTCATCGTCATGATCAGCATTCCCATTCGCTTCAGTTTGTAGAACTCATTCTTGTAGTTTACGTATTTCTTCTCCAGACATTTTCAATAGATTCCTTTCAGTACTTTCCGCTTCCTCGAACAGATTGACATCATTTTCACAATCAAACAGGTCAGGTAGTTCCGAAAAGACTCCGTTCTTAAATTTTTTCAATAAATTTTACACCAGCTCAGTCATGTCACGCCCCATTTGTACATATGCACTACACGAAGGTATTAATTATAATAATTAACGTTTATTGTGTCCGTATTATATTAGATTGACTAATAATTATTCCTTTCAGATAATATCTCCACTTCGTTTTACCCAAGGTTTTTTAAAGCTGTAAGATTCCAATTCTTTTTGGTTACTTTACCGTGCATGTGGTTTATAACTTTCCAAATTCCTTTAGTAATATTTTTAGAATTTCTTATGTATGTATACCGGGTGTCAACGAGATCATGTATCAGCCCGCCATTTATTTATTAGTTAAAATAAAACTTTGAAATTCGGATCGTATATATGAGTGATTGGTGGGCTTCTTCAGGCCATCTTTGACATTTCTGTCAAAGATTCCGGTCAAACCGTTCAAATTTATCCATTAAAGTGAAACTGCTTGGCAACACTTGTCGAAATGTATAACAACCATCAAAGTTAGCTTTGAAAACAATTAAGAAACGTATTTTTCACATTTACACGCATTGGCAAAGGAAACTGTGTTTTTTTCATTTGAAATGTAATTATTCTGTTGCTTTGAAATTAGACTACTTTTAAAACATTTTATATTTTGTACTACCTGTCTACTACTAAACCACAGCATATTTTATATCACTTGAAAGTTAAAAATTATGCCAATATGGCACTGTAATAAGAAATAGGTGTTACTTTTAAAAAAAATCGAGTACCTGTCATTTGAAAATGAAAAAATAAAAAAAGGTTATTTTCTTTAGTAATTTCAACGTGAAATACATATTTCCTTCGCCAATGCGTGTAAATGTGAAAAATACGTTTCTTAATTGTTTTCAAAGCTAACTTTGATGGTTGTTACATTTCGACAATTGTTGCGAAGCAGTTTCACTTAAAGAGATAAATTTAACAGATACAGCCATCTTTGACAGAAATGTCAAAAGTTGACCTGCACTATATGGCAAATTTTTAAAAGAAACAGAATATGAACCGAAATAATACATGTTGTATTTAAAAATTCAAAATTAAAGTGCTATGGAAAAACTGAGTGCACCTGAAGAAGCCCACCAATCACTCATATATACGGTCCGAATTTGAAAGTTTTATTTTGACTAATAAATAAATGGTGGGCTGATACATGATCTCGTTGACACCTGGACCGTTAATTCGTCACCCGAGTGATTGGAGGGTTGGTCGAAAAGTAAAAAATATGGGATTATCAGAGGAGCAAACAGGAAATTCCTCTGTCTATAATAAGTCAAAAATAATAGATTACATTCATGTTATAATAGTGAAAAGTTGCAGCAATAAAAGCACACAGAGTGTTTACACATTTTAGGCATACACCTTAAGCCTCTAAGGATAAAAAATTTATCTAATGTTTTTATCATGTTGTGTTCGACAGACTGCAGAGCCATATCGAAAGCTTGCGTGAAGTACTCGATCGGCAGATTAACTTATGCGATCCATTCATTTGGGTATCAACTTGTAACATTTATAAACTTCTTACGATTAGTGAAATACCTTCATCGATACTCTGCTCTTCATTTCAACTCTCTTGAAAGTTTCGGATGATATATTGGCTGCCAGGGACAGAAGCGATTTAATCACAACGTGCTTTTTACTATACTTTCTCACATAGACCTTAGTGAATTAGCTCTTACTTTTATGAGTTTTTACATTTTAGGTAGATCACAATACGTCTCGCTTCCCAATGATTGCTCTTCTCTCCTACCTTTTACGCAAGGTGTTGCACAAGGATCAGTTCTGCGCTCCCTTCTATTTACAATCTACACTAAATACCTCCCTGACCATATATGCCAGTGATCTCCACAAATGTATGCGGACGATACTCAAATATACTACAGCTTTCCGATGGCTTAACTGCAACTTTCGATTCTTTTCGAACGTTCAAATCTTATGCACTGCAATTGAATCCGGACAAATCAGTCGTACTCTTGTTTGGTCGTCCCAAGGACATGGAAAATGTCCGAAATACTATCGTCTTAAGGTTGTATGATCGCATCATACCGGTGGTATCACAAGCAAAAAACTTGGCCATAATCATGACTTCTCTAGACTTACCAATATGGCAGACTTCAAACTAAAAATTTTATATCCTTATCGTTCCTTTCTTGACATCAAGACCAAGAGTTTACTTAGCAATTCACTCTCTCTGTGTTTAACTATGGTCTCCCAGTTTATGAACCCTTGATGCATCAGACAAGATGCGATTTCAAAGAGTACAAAATTCTTGTATCAGATATATATTTGGAATTCGAAAATATGACAGAGTAACACATAAATTATCCGATCTAGGTTGGCTAAATATGAACAATCGCAGAATATTTCATTGCTTAAAGCTCTATCATAAGATAATTAGTGTACGAACACCAGCTTATTTGCTTACTAGATTACAATTTCGTACGGCATACATAATATCTATAAATATCCGTCACAAAAACTTAATTACACCTCCACGGTACAATTAATACTACTACTTAGACTACTCTACTTAGAACACTTTGGTCCATTGGCCAGATGAAGAAAATCTAGTTAGTAAATTTTGTTTCTTTTCCATTTTCATTCTATTTTTGTTTTTATTTATTTTTACTTTAAAACCAAACTATCTTGAGTTGAGAGTTTTCCACCAGAACTTTGTAAATAGTATCTTTTATATTTAAAGTGTTCATTATCCCAAGCCTTCTTCGAATCCAATATATTTCCAGTAACATTTGTTTTAAGCTACTCTAGGATACTCTGGTCCATTGGCTAGGTGAAGGAAATCTAATAACTGTAGAACACAAACAGGGAATTATTTTACGTTTAGGTGTTGTTTAACTTTAGAACCAAACTGTTCAAAAAAACTGTTTACAAACTAACCCTGCACGCTGATCTTTGATTGCAGTAGTACACTGGCAATAAGAAAGTATTAATATTTTTGAATGAAAAGTTAGTCTTTTGTTAACAAATTTTGACCCTTGTGCATTTTAATTTTGGACAGAAATACGTCCTTGTATAGAGCATTTTATAATTTAAGCTTATCAGGTCAATGTTGCGAACTTGATCTGGTATTATTATTTTTAATGATGTCTTTAAATTTATTTATTTTTATTTTAAAACCAAACTTTCTTGAAGAGAGCTTTCCAACTGAACGTTGTATGTTGCAAATCTGATTCAAGTCAAGAATCGCCATCTAAAGTTGAGATTCAGGCGTGTGTTTTGCAAATCTAACTTTTTTCTTCTGGAACAATCATCGTATGACTTTTCAAAATCTTCCTATTCTTTCTCCAATCTTTAATTATAGTTAATACTCATACCTAATTCATTTGAAAATTATTTTGTAGAGATTTACCGTTGTCTAACCTTTCAAGTACCTTTAACTTTTCTCCCAAAGATGAAGAAGAATAAACAAATTAATTCGAGCTGATTAAGTGCCACCGATTGACAGAGTCAGTAGGATTTTGTTCTTCAATTGTTTCTCAGACAAGTACAGACTTGAACATAATAACACACGGAAACATAATACGAGGTCGGCTAAACAGGGTTCTACTGTATACGGGAAGGCCGTCCTGTTTTGACTTTTGATATTTTAAGAAAATTCTTTTTTTATGAATATGTTTCAGTTTTATACGAAATAACATTCATAGTTCAATCATTCATACAGCTTTCATAACTAATATTAACATCTTGCGTTTTATAATTGAAGACTAGTGTACCATTGAAAGTTCATGATTCAATAATTCCAATTTTTTTCCTTTATAAGATACCTTTTTTGTATTCTTTCCTTCCTAGAATATAATCATGGCTTCATATCCTAAAAATTCATTTTGTAAAAATTAAATAAAATATACATGTTTTCAATTAACTTATTGCTTTTAAGAGATTGTAGTTTTCTAGAAAAAACACAAAAAAAATGTTGAACTTGCACAAGAATAAAATTTAACAGAAAAAAATGCATATGTATATTATTAATACCTCCATCAGACGCGAATTACAAGTTCCTTAATTAAATTTTTATACTTCATAACTAATTTATTATAGGTTTTATCTGTAGTTTGAAATTTTACTTTCTAAATTACTGACACTTATTCATGTAAGACATTAAAAATATACACGTCTGTCCGGTCTCTATCTACCTGTACAACTACACAACTTAAATAGATGCATAGATCAGACTATAACGGTAATATAAAAGTAAATTAATAATTATAATTAGTTCCTTGATAATTAAACACGATATAAATCATGTTCAAGTAGTATCGTTACTAGAACCTGCGAGTTGTGAGCATAGGTTTAGCGAAATTAGACGAATGAACGAACGAACGGACCGGGAAAAAAATGACTAAAATTAGTTGACCGTTCTAATCTTAAACTGAAGCCAATTAACCACGAACAACTAAGTCCGTGGAGCTTACGCTTGTTTCTCATTAAACGTAAATATCTGTTTGGGAAAATGTATTTTACGAGCTGGATTTATTCGATGCTTCGACATCGTTTTTGTAGACTTTTTTAAAGGTGACCGAAAAAAATTAATTTTCCGGTTGATGTAGCTAATTAGTTTTATTTTCAATTCTAATCGTGTTATGAATTAGACGAAATTCAATTTTCTTATGCTTTTTTAACATTAATTTTCGTGTCTTGTACTAATTATAAAATTGTGAAATGAATTCTTTAAATGAGGCTTTGTTTATTGAATCAATAGTAATTAATATTTCTTACACTACTGTTTTGAATTTTTAAATAAAAACTGCTTTATTTTTGTTAAAAAGTGTACAGTGAATCTTTGGCAGGATAATTAACAATAAGCAAAAATTTATGAATAAATAGATTTAGAAGTTATATAATTGTTGGAGCATTACACACCAAATTGTCCTTAATTCATTAAAAAAATGATCAAATCAGACTATTACCATTACTTTACCATATGATGGTACCTTTATGGGATTAGGCACGGCATTAATGCAGTCCAGACAGACTGTAGGCTACAACTTCAAAGACTCTTATGGCATTAATAATTCTGTTTGTTTGTTAAAAATTTGACCAGAACTTATGTAGACAAAAAAATATACCAATCAGAAGCCAATGACAACCTCTTTTAACCAAGCGAGAGACTCGAAGTTATTAAAGCGGCTATCATAACCATAACTTATAAAATGTATGGTTCTGTCTGGTAAAGGTTATATGGTCAGAAAATGTCTCGAACAAAATCAAAAACCGCCTTCGCGTTGCCAGGATTTTGGTTAGGGGCGGTGGCACACAGATAGCTCGACCAATTCCCTATGGGCTATAATAAAACGACAAACAACGATATCATATCTAACAGAAACAATTTAAATTTGCAATATGGCTAGCGTTATAATTTACTTTAAATGACAAAACCTTCATACGTGTATAAATGGGGGTAATTTGCTTTTTATGGCCTTCGACATATTTTTAGTCCTCAGCTGTCGCCTCGGTTTGATGGGGTTGGGAGGGGTGAGGAGGGTTGGCAGGTAATTCTTTCCATATACAACTTAAAGTAGTTAAAACAAATTCTAAGTTTGAGATAACGCATTTTTATGTATGGTGGGTGTTTAGTTGCGCTCCAAACAAAACGAATGGTAAGTCCATCAGGATTTCAACTCTCTGAAAAAATGTCACCGTCCGTCCAGAGAATTGAAACCCGGCTCCTATCGTCCTGTCACAACGATAGTCAGCCGCCTAACCACCGTAACTATCAACCCGTTTGTTTGACTCATTTGTATTATTTTCTTTTAAACACCAACAGTAACTCGGCAACATTGTAACAATTGCTACCGTAATTTTCTTCTATCGATTGTTTTCGTGATTGTGCATGAATATTTCAGAATAGTTTGCAATTGTCGCATACAGAGTTTATCAAGTTTCAAGTTTGTGCAATTGTGATGTAATTTGTGAGTTACTGTTGCTCATCATAATACTATTTTTTTTTTATAATGAAACTAATTTACTAATTTACATCAATTCTTAAAAAAAAAACCGAAAGACGTTAAACTGACGTGTACTAAACAGAGCGAAGGACCAAGAATCGATCCCTGGAGTATCCTGCAAATTAATGTTAAAGTAAAAAGTTAATAAGCCTAAAAGTTCTGTCAGGGATATGTTTAATTTATTTATGGATCTATGTATGTATATATGTATATTCAAGCCAGTATACAAGATAGATTTGTTTCAGTTGGATACAGTCAAGAACATTAAAGTTCACAGTACTCCATAGAAATATGAAAAAAAATGCAATTGCAGATCGTTCTTGGATAGATGCTGTTGTCGACCTTCTTGCCGCAGCGTTGAGATTTAACCTTCGGATGACCAGGTGGGATCATTTTGTGACCCCATTGCGTATATTATTGCAGTATTTTTTTTAATTTGTAATATTAGAGCTTCATGTTTTTTGCAGCAGCGTTTTTTAACATTGCTCAAAGTATAGTACGTTTACTTATTTGATTCGATTGGGGTCATTTTGTTACCCTACGTGGCCGTCAGTGTACTACCATAGTTATCTAATTCTTTGGACCACAAAGTGGGAGAATATACATGTTCTCGTAAAACTATATAAGCGCTGCCCATTACTTTTGTTCTTCCACATGGTAGATTTGGCAACCATCAATGCATTTATTCTCTTTACCAGAAAATACCAAGAGTATGAGAAAGGTAAAACGTTCAAAAGGCGATTACTTCTTGAAGATTTGCGAATAGCATTAGTAATACCTCTAGTCGCTCAACGGCCTCGAGAGCGTTTACCTAAACACATAAAAACCGCCCATGACAATGATTTCGGATACTGATGCCACTAAAAATGAACAAGAATTGAATAAACCAAATGAAAACATGGGAAATGTTACAACACGAGGTCGTTGTATGATATATCCCAGAAATTTAGATAAGAAAACGATGAATAAATGATGTAATAAATGTCGTAAGTTTATTTGCAAGAATCACATTACACTAATGAAATCAAAACTATGTAATTTATGCAATAAAAACAATAACTAACTATATATCTATTTGAACATTCAGTTTTTGCAATCTGGAATTTATAGTATATGTTGAATTTCAATTCTCTTTTTTTCGAAAAATATGCTGGTCATCCGAAGGTTAACAAAGTACACAGAATTTTATTTCTCATTGAATTTGTCAACTACCCAAACTTTTTGGAATAGAAAAAAATCTACTTTTCAGTATCATTCTTGGAATGTTACCGAATAATATACTAATTTTTTTAGGAAAAAAACAGTGACAGACCAGAAATAAAAACCAAGAAGCTTCGGTCTTTTTAACTTCTAATATGTCGAATTTCTTGTTAAAATATTGTTGTTTTTTTTGAATAGTATGTTGGTGCTAGGATAGATCCCTGAGGAACACCACAATTTATATCGACAGATGCTGACAAACCTTATTTTAATCTAAGCAACATCAATGTTCAATAGTTCTATAGTTTTTAACAAATATGTCCGAAATGAACTACAAGCAATATAAAAACCTTTCAACAAGACAAAACATAAACCAACAGCATCCCTACTGTCAATTATAACAATAAATTAGGTTTGGAAATTAGAATGAAATTAATTTTACTACATTTAATATACCTACTTGAATATTCTATTCTAGGTACCTACAATGGTGGCCAGATAAAAGTAGTACAAGCTTCTTAAAATACGTTTTTATAGTGTAAGATAACAGTTTGACATTTAAATGTCAAATCCTTTCAATTTTTAGCAAACAGAGAAAACATTTCTATCCACAAGTAATGGTTCTGTTCATCTTTACAACCCTATCTAATTCGGGTCAGTAAGGAAGATTCTCTATAAATATTTGAGGCTGGATAAGTTAGCACAATATTGGAATGTGTTGCATGTGTGAGCATAGCATTGATGTTTTACAATAGGTTGTCAAGAATACAGATATGACCTCAATAGAAAACGTAAAATCCGAGATGACCAGAAGTATTGTCACATACGAGTGAGCAATTCAAAATGATTGGCAACCTCTCCTACTCGTACATGAACCAAATTATAAAGTCCTGTGGCTTCCATGCCTAGAAGGTTAATGACAGTACGACAGTAGTTGATGTTGATGCTGATCGAACCACAATAATAAAGTGAAAATGTTCTAGTATGACCTGAGATTTGATTTTAATATGATAAGTAGCTTAAACTGAAGCTCGTCTTACA
This sequence comes from Holotrichia oblita, assembly GCA_023690525.1. Classification (NCBI taxonomy): domain Eukaryota; kingdom Metazoa; phylum Arthropoda; class Insecta; order Coleoptera; family Scarabaeidae; genus Holotrichia; species Holotrichia oblita. The sequence continues at coordinate 18,554,741 of CM043017.1, forward strand.
ACAATAATAATAAACATATAAGACATTTAAGGTTGTGGTAAATTTATTTGGTTACGACAATCAATTGAGGTAGGTAGGTAAAAAGCTTTACAACAATAATTAAACACTCACTATTAGCTTGTTTCTAAAAACTCTGCAGAAGACGTCATTTTTTAGTCAATTCATAGTAGAGAGTTGACAAAAAAACTGGTGGGTACAAAACAAAGCTTATATAAACGACATCACAACTCAATTTACCTGTGAGATTAAGACAATCCAGGACAATTTTGGGGATGACATGATTTCCTTTTCAAACAAACTTTAAACTTCAAACTACTTTAAACTTAGAGAATTCAAGTCAAAATACAAGATTTTGCGACAATAGTAGTACAAACTACTTAAAAATTACAAAAAAACATCACTTTTGAATTCAAATGTACTACCTAGTTCATAAATAATGTCCCACCCACGCCTTACTGATAATGATGTCAAAAAAATCTGACAGTAAGACTTATGATCCTGTATCAAACACAGGTGTAGTACAACCATGATAAATGGGAAGATAATAACTCGGATTTTGCTACCACTACCATTCCAGCAAAATTGAAGAAGCCAGGACAAAAACCATTTAGAAAATTTCGAATCGACATTTTTGAAATGACAGGTTCTCTTAAAGCTGTATAAAACAAATTGAATTTAGCAAGAAGTTGAAAACTCCACAGGCAATTGTACCAACCTAAAGTAAAATAAACATTGTTCACGTTTCACAAAACAAATCCATGCCTTAGAAAGAATCTTAGTTTATACATCAGTAGTTAAAAAAAATTCTTGCTGTATAAAATCGCAAGAAACTCTAATTTGAAGCAATTCAACCGTTCCGTCGGTAAAACTAAGCCGTCAACAACATAAATAAGGAAGAATTTAATGGCTAAACCTCTGATGTTTCTAAATACAAATAAAACGTACAAGAAACACTCACCCAGATCCGTGGCGAAAGTAAAATACGTTTACACACACAAAAAAAATAAATCTAAAAGTGAAAGAAAAACTGAAGAACGCGCACGCACGCACACAATTGCAAACTCAAGCGTCAAAGCCTACTACCTGTAGGGAACTGGTGTGATGTAAATTTCCAAGGCCCGTTTCACCTGGCCAAACGTTTCAACCGACTAATCCTGACGGACCGAGCAGCTTTTACCTGCGCATTCGACCAATGGCGTATTAGGGGCGTGTCGAAAGCAGTGATTAAAATAATGGAAACGATAGATTACTTCGGAATACTAATATGGTAGCTAATTACTAATGCATACAATCTAATTGGTTTGGAGTTGTATATAGATATACACGATTGTATATAAGGTTTAAGTTTTTGTTATATATGTACTTTTATATAATAAGATGGTATGTATATAATGTGCTGATCCCTATTGTAATATACCACAATAAATTCTGTACACACAAGAAAGTTAATTGACTTACTTCCCTATCCCCTTCACGGATCCTAATAAATAAAACAAATAAGTGCTTTAAATGGTGTAGTGTATAAATTAGAGGTGATTAATAGGGGATCAGATGTTGGTATCCCTGTATAATTAACGTTCCTATAATAGCTAGTTAGGTTAGTTGTATAAACACTAATTTCAAGTAACAGGATAATTTGGGCGGGTAATTTTAACTACGAAGGTAATTGGTAGTAAAAAAAAAACTTGCATCGTGTAAAAAGAATTTTCGTTTTGTACAGTTTAGATACCTGTTTGTCGTCTGAAATCTAGTTTTCGTAATCAAACCCTAGAAAAAAAATGATTTTTTTTGAATATTTATCATTGATTTATTAAGAAATCTTGTCTTTTAGTTCTTCAATCGTACATGGTCTATTGTTGTACAGGTTATCTTTTAAATAATTCACAAGAAGAAGTCATTGCTTGGAAATTTGCAATCTTTTTCTAACATATGAACATAACCTTTAGAATAATTTTTTTCAAACCAGCATGAAAGATTTCTGATGAAGTTATTTGGCGTTTTCTAAAGCCTCATATCGGAAACATCGTCTATTGACTTGTAGCAGCTTTGCTAAAGTGATGTAACAAGCCATCATTTTAGCAAACCTTACAGCTTTTAGTAAAATATAAATTTGAAATACAAACCAGTTATATTTTTGGCAAGCGGATTCTCTAGGTTCGCATCGAGTCCTTGATGAACCTGTCAGTTTAACACTAGTCAATTTAGTTTCCAGATCTTTAGCCATCACATTTTTTTCTTTTTTTCATTGGTAAGGCTCGCCAAGCATTAGCTCTCATTTAATGTATGAAAATGCTATACAAGCAACGTTTATATAAAATAATATTAACGAATTTAATCGGTACACTAAACGGAATTACTGTATACATTGATAGTACATACTTATGCATATTATATTGGACTATTGGGCTATTGGGCTATTGTAATGACTGGTGAATTGCATGTGGTAACAAATTTTTGCTGTGATATTGTGTTGAACTCTTGTATATTGCAATTACCTGAATATAAAGTTTGAAAACATTTGCTTGAACTTTGCTTGTTAGCTTCTGGGTTCACCATTCTAGACAGTTACATGATTGGGGCGAGGAAGAGGGAAGAAAAAACCTTGATAGTGCTCCCTGCGTTCTTCCGGAACCGAACATGTGCTAGTCACACTATTGCAACACACTAATTAGTTTCTAGCATTTAGTACAAGATCAGCTTATAAGATTATGAATGACGATTATTGCAGGTCTCTTCCAGGCAAAGGCATAGAGAAGAACAATCAGGGCTTAACTCTGGGAATACCGTTGGAGGACTTGCCAAATGCTTTGCATCCTGTTTTCAGATAAATTGGATGGGGCCAGTGGCGGTGTAGCATGGGTTGAAACCCGGGGCGGTTTTCTAGTGAGCACTCCCAAAATAAAACAACAAATACTAAGCGTGCTTACGTGACTTTATTTTACTAAAATATTCAATCACATTAACAAAATTTACTTTCCTGTCCTTTTCAATGGACAACGTGGAAAATTTGGTAAGTCGCCCTTGGCTCATTGTGGATCTTATTAAGTAACATTTAATCAGCTTTAATTTTGAGAAGCTTCTCTCAGAAGAAGCCACTGAAACACAAATAGTTAAAACATCTTAGACACAGCGCTAGATTTCGAACACACTCAGAATACAATAAATTTCAAGAGCTCCAACGTAGTCCATGCTGGCGGCTTCGAAGTGGCGCCCACCACTCCCTTGGTGCCACCCGGGGCGCCTCCCCCGCCCTCCTTTACGCCGCCACTGGATAGGACTGTAGGTAAGTCTATTGGGTCACCAGCATTGAGTTTATTAACTTTTGATATTGATCTGATCTTCTCTTGTGCAAAGGATATTCAAAAAAGATGTGCTTTAGATCTCCATAAACGTCGCATAAGTAATCTGCAATTTCTTTGTCGTGGATTTTAAACAGATGAGACGAACTGGAAGCATGATTGAACCTCAGTCTGCAAATCGTTGCTATTTACGCCCTAGATAACCGCATCTTGTGAAACCGCGACTTTCTGTTTGATTGCAGTTATATTAATTAAAATAAAATCTTATTAAGGTAACATCCTCCAATAATAGTAATTTTAAATTAGTAAGGAAAACTAGTACAAAAAAAAGTTTCGATGCAAACCTTAATATTAAGAGGACGACGAGAATATGTAAGGTTTGATGGAAACTGCAAAACCCACAATTCTTCGGAGCATACCAGAATAGAGACCGAAAACACAAACCCTATATTTGCTGTGGTACGATGATTCCCAAACTTTCCTTCGACAAACCCTTCAAGGTCGAAACTAAATCTAGTACGCAGATGGGTCAAAATGAACCACAAGCTCTGGAACAAGCCTATATGTATATGGGGAAACTCTGAATTATAAAGATTATATTTTGGACATTAGAGCAATATACCACCGTACGCCAGATGGAAATACTAGCAAGACAGACTTGTCAGTGTAAGGGTCAGCTGATTCATATCCTATCGGATAGCCCCTAAAGACATTAATATTCTATCAGATAACCTCGAAACTAGTTTGAGAATCCCAGGAAAACCTAAAAACCCTGGCCAAATACAACAAAATCACTTCTGGGGTGTGGGTACCAGGACATAAGGCTATACCAGGCAACGAAATAGCAAACAAGCTGACAAGAAAGAGTTGTGAAATAAAGTGCAGTGGCTAACTAGACCACAAAAGCACACCAGCTACATTGCAACAACGAGAAGATACACAGCAAACGGATGATGGGACATCCATCAAGGGATTTAACAGCAAATGTGCTGGCTCTCAACCGAGTACAGCTTAGAACAGTGATGAGTTTGTTAACAGGACATGACTGTCTAAAGAAAATACCTACATGGAATAATTCCCTGTAGGTAAGGGTTTTTATCAAAAACATCCAATGTCATTTTTTGTTAAATTTTACCTATTGGCACTACTTGCTGCAGAAATGACATGTACTAAACTGTAAACTTGTATGTCAAAAACTGTCGAAATCAGTGAGATACAGCGGTAGGAAAATATGGCGTTTTAGCTCAAACAACCAATGTTACAATATAACATTGGCAGTTTTTGTTTAGATTTTAAAATCAGTTTAAAAAGTATCTGGAGAGTATCATATAAATCACAAAGATGCTGCTAAACCGGCTAGGTCTACAGGGGTAAACTGTAAGTAAACTTACATTGATTCCAAGGTAATTAATACTCTCTAATTAATATTTTTTGATGCAGATGGAAACGCTACAAATGCTCTGAAATGATTGAATTTAACGATCGTCAAAACATATTGCAAAAATTCAATTCGTTGTCTTCAAAGAATGAACAGGACAGCTACCTAGCGGGTCTTATATCATTCAAAAATGTAAAACAAAGAAGACCTAGACGTAGTCAAAATGACGATGATGACGGTCCATCTTTCGACCATCCTGTAGCTTTTTATTATAAAATTAGATTAAATGGAAATGAAGAATGCGTTTTTGAGCTTGCGTGGGATTAGCAGAGGTCGATTGCGAAGAATACAAGATTCCATCAAAACTTCTTGATTAGCTGCTTGTGACAAGCGTAGGAAACATGACAAAGGCCTATTGTCATGTTTTCCAAAACACCAGATGGGATTTTCCTGCTGACGATGATGCTATCAAAAATCAACTTATGATTGAAAAAGATCTTCACCTGCGAAAAGCAGAAAAGTTTACCCAATTAAAGAAACATAACATAATACAAATCAGAAGCAAGAGCAGGCAGATGCATGGCAATATCATTTGACTTTCAAGAAGATGTTCCTTTGCCGCATATAAGAACCAGTGACGTATTTTTTAAAAGTCAGCTTTGGTATTCACAACTTAGCTGATGATTCAGCTTGTATGTATGTTTATACAGAAGATACTGCAAAAAAGGTTCTAACGATGTCAAATCGATGGTTCTACATTACCTTAATAATGAGGATATAACACATAATAATCACCTTATTATATTCAGTGATGGATGTTCTGGTCAGAACAAAAATCGTTAAATTAAAACTATTAAAAACTAAAAAATTACTGAAATATTTCCCATAAGAGGCCACTTTTTTCTGCCTAATGACCAGGATTTTGCTCTAATTGAGAATAAAAAAGAAACAATAGCCCAGAAGTTCTAGAAGATTTGGATTTATTAATAAAAGAATCGAGGGAAAAACCATCTGCATTTAACATCGTCAATATGAATCAAGAAATGTTTTTTGATATACGAAGCCCATGTTTTCCTTACTTCTTAAACAGTTCAAGACCAAGTTTAAGCTAGAGACATGACCGTGTTATCGAACTATGGGCTGTTTCTCAATATGTCAAAGTTCGAGAAACTTACACTGGCCCACACTTACACTGACGCATGGACAAAACAATATTGACCTTGATGAAGATGATAACAGCGATGGATAAGAATAGAAAAAGTATTTGTATTAATAGAATTACTTTACATAATAAAACAAATTAATTAAAAATATCCTGATTTTTTATTAGCAAAAACATCCATTATCAAAGCTCATTATTTGTTTTTCTTTCAAACTAAATGTTTCATATTCATACAGTTTATTGCAAATCACGCAAAAATAAGGACTTTTAACTTTAAACCAAACGATATTGGCTTGGTAAAGTTTTTTTTTGTTTTCTGGAAACACAGTGATTTTGACATTGGTTATTTTTGATAAAAACCCCTCAATTGGCATATTTAAGGATGGGTGTTTTTAGAGACTATGCAATGAGGAGGAGGAGACAGACACATTGTATTTGAATAGGTAGCATTAGAATGGCTGTTTATACAATAGACGTCGAACAAATGCAAATAAGTTTCATAAAATTGGTATAGATTATAGGGATGGCCAAATTATAACTAATATTATATAGATTTTCATATTTTCTTTGAAGATAAAAAAAAGCATTTAGAAATTATGTAATACAATAGAACTCTAATCCATATACAACTTACAAAACACACAAAAGAGACGTTCCATTTATTTTATTAATTAACCGGTATTCTTTCCAAATATTCCCTGGGTACAACCATTAATTTGACCGTAACATTATCGATGCATTAGTTTGCTAAAATTTAATATCCCATTGTTTGTAAAGTAGACAGGAGAAACCATTAAATAAAAGAGTATACAGTAAATCAGTATCGAATCGAATTTGGAAAGAACAACAGAGAACAATATAGTTCGATATAAACGAAATTTTACTGTATTCACAAATTAGAAATTTAAAAGTCGTTTTTGTAAATAAAGGGATCTCGTTTGTTGTATCTTAAATCTGATTCTCTTTTAGTTAGGTGACCGTATCGAATTTGTTCTTGATTATTGTGGACTGTCTTCGGTCTCTTCAGTTTCGGATACGTACCGTTAGGTGTACCTACAACTCCGACGATCGACAAAAAGCATTTTTCACGGCCTTTTGTGTAATTTCAACGCGAAGAATAGAAAAAAGCCGGAGTCATGCTAATGCTATTAGCTTCTTATTGCCACATAATGGTCGGGTATATTGATACATTGTGCTGTCAACAATGAGGCGGTTGGCTTTGGACGGATCGTTCGGCTTTTGTTTGCGTGAATGGAACGACCGTCGTTGTTAATACTATTATTTATTACAGGGGCTTGTTTACCGATTTAGGTGATTCTTTCTGGACCACGATGAGTGTTAAATCAAATCCGTTTTACCCGAATCGTAAGGCAGCCGAGTCAATTAAAGGGAAAAGCATTATCTGCTTATTAAAATATCTGTTTTTACGATCGTTATCGTATTAGATCACATATAAATATCTAAAGCTTTAAATTTAATACAGATCATGTTCTACTAGAGAATATTAGAGATAGGAGATACACGGGTAATACGTGGGTTTCGTCGAACTAAATGCCCAATACGTCGAACGTCGACAGAATGAGATCGTACAAAGATCGGACATTAAGATTTTCCATGTGGCAAGCCAGGTAATTCGGCGCCAACGTTAGATTTTTGATGTAATAGGCTTTAGTTGAGATAATTAATCCGGTATAGGACCGTGCTATGAAACGGTTCACTATTATATAATACAAGAGTGTATTGTATCGAAAATCTGAACTCGGTAGCTGACCACTTGATTAATATTAAATCTGGTTTGCGATGATATATATACAGTGTGTTTCAGTTTAAATGGTTACACCTCAATAATTTTTTTATGAATTTTAAAAAACTGTGATCCAAACAAAAAAATGATGGATGCATTAATCTTTTAATTTGTGGTAAATTGAATTCTGTTATTGAAAGTATTACAACGAGTAACCAGGTCCGCAGCTAAGGTATGAATTTACTGCGCGCACTAATAAAAAATGCGTCCTTTACAGTAAATATTTTATTAAGTATACCTCATATCATACCAATAGAACACATGTAGTAAATAAGGTAGGTAAATGATATACTTAATTATATTAAAAAATATATAAAATACAAAATTAAAGATATTAAGGTAAATTAAAATTAATTACAATTGTACAATTTTGCTAATAATTAACTTATTAAAGAAATATTTTGTATTTTGGTGATGTTTTATTTATTCTATTGCTGTGACAAAAACAATGTCAATCTCTATCTAAGAGCAAATGTATACAGTGTGGAACAGCCAAATAGAATAAATTCGATAACAAATAAATGAGGGTGTATTGGGAAAAACGCTTGGACACGTCGATTTGTATTTTTAAATGCAAAATAAAATTATACAGGGTGTGTCATGTGACAGTGGCCAATACTAACTTTTTTATTTTAAATGGAAACCCCTGCGTATTATTTATTTTTTGGGTTCTTCGGAAAATTCTAGACATAATTCATGTACAATGTCCCATACCTATCTTCAACTGTTTCGGAAATATTAAGTGTTTTCAGATTTATTGTCAATGTAGTAAATGTTCAAAATGCTCGCCGCGAACGTCTTGGCAACATGCTAATCTGGTATAGAAATGTCTTCTAACATTACTCAACATCTCAGGCGTGACTGATCTAATCGCAAGCGTGATTCGTCTTTTTAAGTCATCTAAGTTGAGGGGTTTAGTTTTGTATACAAGACTTTTGACATATCCACACAAAAAGTAGTCTAATGGCGTCAGATCAGAAGATCGTGCTGGCCATTCTATCGATCCGCGCCTCCCTATCCACCGATTTGGAAGAATTTGGTTCAGGTACTGCCGGACATTGATTTGGAAATGGGGCGGTGCTCCATCTTGCTGAAACCATACTGTATTGGCAGGAACTTCTGGGTTTGCTGGATTAGGATATAAGTTTGCGAAAGTTGGCACGACATTATTTTGGAGCAGTTCTAAATATTTATCTCCATTCAAGTTACCATCAATGAAAAAGGCACCTACGATGTGATTTCCAACAATTCCTGCCCAAACATTAACTTTTTCAGGATATTGCGTATGTGCCTCTCTCATCCAGTGAGGATTCTCATTAGACCAATAGCGGCAATTTTGACGATTAACATGGCCGTGAAGTGTAAATGTGCTCTCATCAGAAAATAAAATATATTCTAATTGGATCACATTGTTATCTAACATTGCCATCATCTGTTCACAAAAATACGTTCTCCTATCGAAATCGTCTTCCATGAGCTCCTGAGTTCATCATTTTATAGGGATGCATTTTACTTTCCTTTAATACTCGAAAAATTGATGTGTGACTAATGTTGAACAGTGGGGCTGCTTTTCGACCAGAATTATGTGGGTTTTCTTGAAACTCAAGCATAATATCCAATTTCGTATCATCACTTACTGCATTGGCAGCTACTTTTTTAATATGCCTTACATGACCAAGCTCGCAAAACTGTTTTTCTATTTTGCTAATTGTTCCTTGGGATACAGGCGGCAAATTTGGAAATTTTTCGTGAAATAAGCGAGAAACTTCCATTTGTGTCCGTGTGTTATCTCCATAACCAATCATTTGTAGAATGGTTATTTTGTGCATTTCTGTTAAATGAACCATTTTTCTGATATTATTACGTACAGTTAACGAAATTCAAACGACAATAGCACTGACACTGATCACTACTGTCATGCAGGCAGACAACATGTTGCTAAGGCTATGAGTTTTTACGAAAATAAACAAAACGGTCTTTGTATTTTTTTAATTCCATATCAGTAAAAAGGAACGCAGCAATGGTTTTTGCTTACTTTATCAATATCAAGAGCTAAATGGGAAATAGATTTTTAGTGTAATGTAGCGAATTTGTGAAATAAAATAATTTTCTTTTTTTAATGTTAATTTTTGTAATAAATCTGAAAACACTTAATATTTCCGAAACAGTTGAAGATAGGTATGGGACATTGTACATGAATTATGTCTAGAATTTTCCGAAGAACCCAAAAAATAAATAATATGCAGGGGTTTCCATTTAAAATAAGAAAGTTGGTATTGGCCACTGTCACATGACACATCCTGTATAATTTTTTTTTTAAATGCGCACTTAAAAATACAAATCGACGTGTCCAAGCGTTTTTCCCAATACACCCTCATTTATTTGTTATCGAATTTATTCCATTTGGCTGTTCCACACTGTATAATTGGACATTATGATTTTTATGACACTCACCTGCACCTAAAATAATTATCATGCCCGTGTTTTTCCTTTAAGAACAAATTAATCATTAATATACTTGGCGCTTGTTTGTCTCAAAAATGTCTGCAAACGTAAAGAAGAGATTGATTTTTTTTTGAAAATGACAGCTATTACCAACTAAACGCTATTTATCATAATTTCTAATTAATTTAATTAAAAAATGGCTTTTATGGAGTTTTTAAAAATAAAACAAAACGTCTTATTCCATAAGAAAAGACCCACCGTGATTATGCTCTTTGAATGACCTTGTATAATGTAAAATATTAAATTATTTCTTCATATTAAATAATTTTACAACTTAGGGAAGTTATATTTATATTTGAATTTTTTTATAATAGAGTTAAATTCTCCTCATTTAATCCCCTTGAAACTGTATTTCTGTTTACATTAAATCGAGTTCCAGTATGTCACAAAAACGACTGTAAACTTTTTTTTGCTAATACGTCACCCGTAACATTATTAATTTAAACCTATGCACAAAGCAGTTGGATTTTAGGCGGGATGTGGCGAAGATGCTTTCGATATTCGTTTAATTTAATATAAATTGTAAAAGTGATAAAAATGCACATTTTTTAAATTAACTTAAAACTGTGTGAAAATTAGTGCAGTGTTACATCATGCCAAAGAGTGATCTAAGGTAGGTCAAATTATTGTTTCTACAAAACATTTCTAGAAATATTTCCTTTGTTTAATTGCTTGAAAACAGTGTTATATCCAAAAAAAATTAATTCGTTTTTACATTAAATAAACACTACAACATGTGGCTAAATAGATCCGTAATTCTAATTTTGAATTTAATCCGTGCAAATTATTTATATTGAGGTATGAGGTATGCCCTTCAAGCGTATTACATATTAAGTAATAAATGTGTCTTCACTTTTATGGAATTTTCAAGAATAAAATAAGACTGGATGTTGCATTAAAAAAAATTTAATAATAGAGTTATATTCTGGTCATTTAAACTTGTTGAAACTGTATTTTTGATGTTTACATTAAATCGTGTTCCAGTATATAACAAAAACGATTTCAAACTTTTTTTGGTGATGCGTCATCCTATAACGTTGTTGGTTAAGATGATGGTGAAGGTGTAAGGGTGATAAAGTTAAAATTTGTTTTAATTAACGTAAAATAGCGTGAAAATTAATAGAATGTTATATAATTATACCATAGTGTCATTTAAGTTGGTAAATCAAATTATAGTTTTTATAATTATAATTTCCAAAAATTTTATTATCATGCCTACTTTCTTTCAATTCGTCTTGCGTTAAAACTTTGGAATTTGTTTAATATTAAAAAGACAAATAGCTTTTCTAGTTGCAAATTCATTGATAACATCACTTAAATTTTTATAATATACTATAATAATTATAGCTAGATTTGACAAACGACTCTAAGACAGACATTGCACTCCGTAAATAGTTTTTTATAACTTTCAATTTAGAAAACGATCTTTCTCCAGTAGCGACAGATACAAGGAGAGTAACAAGAATTTTGAGAGCTACATATACATAAGTCCGAAAAAGCAGAATATAAATTATTTGCTACAAAATAATTTAGAATTTCCATACCTAGGGGTTGTGTCTTCACTTACCAGTGATTTAAAAGTATTTATTTCTTCGAACAGCTCTGCACCGTTAATGTCTGTCGTTTTCGTCCGTTAAATACAAAACAGCTTTTTATCTATTTCTTGATCAACATTTCTAATACCTAGTAAAAAATTAAAAACAATAGCATGCTCTTTTATATGGTTAAATCGCTGTTCGATAGAATTTTTTGTGCAACCAAGAATAGCAAAATAAAAAAAATATTTAAAATGATCTTTAGTGTTTACCACTGGTTCATCTGTCCGCTCATATACAAAAAGTCGTTTTTTTCTTCTAATCGTATTTGTAGAAACTGGTGGGAAATCGTGTCTTCATCAATTTCATTGCTAATAGTTTTTGACTTTTCCATTAAAATATCAAAATTTTCATCTGTTCTCTGAGTGGAAACAAATTGTATCAAATTTTATAAAGCGTTAAGACACTTCTTTTATTGTTGTAGACGTGTTCTGAATGAGTTTACTCACAGCGTTTATCTTTTCCAAAAGTCAATGCCATATTGTTAAGGAACAAACGAATTTAAAAGATTTAATTTTTATAGCCAAAGAATCAGCAGTGTGTCTTATATTAGTATCCCTGGACTGATCTGTAGATAATTCCATTAGACTATCATATACTTCGGGTAATTTGAAAAAGAGGTCTGATAGCTTTTATTCTATTTTTCCAACGAGTTCCTGATACAGGTTAAATATTAAGAGAACTGACATTTGATTTTTGTATATTCTATCTATACAGAGATGACGAAAAAATATTATATACTAAAGAATGCTAAACCTTCATTGACTGATTTTGCAGCATCGTTTACTACTAAATTCAAAGTACGTATGAGTAGTACAAGGAACGAACATAGCTCTAGGATTAACGGCAATAATACGGTTCTGTACCCTAGCATTTGCGTCACGCATATTATATTACAGCCATTATAGTATCCTTGGCCACGCGTATCCTTAATATTTAAATTTAGGCAAGATAGTATCAGTCAAATACTCGAAAATTCCTTCACCCGTTGTCGTTGTCGAAGGGAAAATCCTTATAAACCTTTCTCTTATATTTGCCACACCCTTTGAGCAATCAAGGAACCTTACAATAAAAGTTAACTGCTCTGTATGACTTCGATCAGGAGTACTACCCATAATAATTGAATAATATTTAGCATTCTCAAGTTCATTTCTTATATTTTTTGTAACAGCATCACCTACGAGATTAATAATTTCATTTTGAAAATCAGGGCTAATGTAATGAGGCATGGGTGTTTTCAGTACAAGAGATTTTTTTACATTTGCTACGTGTTTTATCATTACCGGATCAAACTGACCAATCATTTCCATTGCTTTCAGAAAATTACCGTTATTGTATTCAGATATCTTGCTATAATAGTCCCGAAACGCTAAACATGGTCTCGCCAACTACTGAACAATTGTCTTTCAATAATCGCATGCTATCGTTTTTTTTTCTAAAATTAAATAATTTTTGCTGTTCGGAGTCAATCGTCAATTAGATATCTCAGATTTCACTATGCGGTGAATCCGTTGAAATTCCATTTTATAGTAAGTATTACCAGTCTTCTTCCATTTCGTATGATAATACTGTTTTGTCTTCAAATTTCGCTTTATGGCAATAGTAAACCACGAAGGATAACTATGAATGGAGATGGTGACGAACTGTGGAACAGACATATCCAACATGGAATAAAGCCTTTCATAAAGATACTCTACACATTTGTTAACGTCATCAAAATTGTCAATATGTGACCAGTGGATAGCAAGTAAATCGGAATATAATCTTCTAAAATCTGCCTTTTTCAATTTGTATTTCCTATTGTTGTTATTAGAGAAATTCGGTGGTGTATTAACAACTTGCATATACATGTCAAACGAAATCGATGGGTGATGACTATCTTCAACAAGAAGTGGATCTGGATCATGTTCGGTTTTTATGTCGACATCTAAATTCGTGAAGACTAAATCAAGAATTCTGCCATTTTCATTACGAACAATGTTATGTTGCAATAAATTTGTGTCTAATTTGTGGTTATGAGTAGCATTGGAGTTGGCGTACATTAAAGTCCTTGAAAGTCTGAAAAGCATTTGAAGATATTACGAGATTGGCGTTTCAATAATTATCAGAACCACATCAATCCCATTTTTTTTTAAGAAATATGTAATTAAAGACGAGCATAAAAGTTATCTTGTGTAAAAATTTAAACCCCGCTCGTCACACATTTTTTTTTCTAATATAGCCGAACCAGACTGTTGAGAGGGAAAAGAATCGAGTAGACTCCCCAAAAAAAAATCCATAAAATACTAATATATTCCCCCCCGATAATCTGTAAGCCTTTATTACACAGCGAAAACGTAAAGTTAAATTGCCAGTATTTCATATCTCTCGCATCATAATATAATAATAATGTCGTTTGACACGCAAACGTATTTGTTTTCCCTCTCTCATTATATTTAAGCTTAATAAAATTTATATTTCGCATGACATTGATGGATACTATCGCTTCTATATACATAGTAACGTATCCAACGATACAAAAAGAAGGTTCTACAAATGGGATTACCGGAATAAAGGAAGTCGGTATTTTATTACATCGGATAAATTGGCATATAATATCATTTCGAACTTCGTTATATACGAATATATATACATAACATATACATAAATACTTGCTTGGAAAACGAAGGTAGGTATATATGTATTTAATAAAACCTGGTTTGTTAATAATGTCTCGTGATTGCATTACGACAAAATATTATTATTCGCGTTTCACGATAAAATACTGAATTAAATTTCTACCCGGTTTATATCTACACTTAAATTGAACATTATAAAATACGTTATTAATTATAGCAGGTACTAATCTCCTACAATATAATGCAAGAATGTTACGGAAGTGTGTTTTGTGGTTACGTCTATTGCTTTAAATTGGCTGTTAATGGTCGTCTACAACGCGATCCTAATATTAAATACTTCGTATTTGAAATAAGTTGATCGATTTAAAGTTAATTTTTATATATTTTATATTTGTTTTATCATTGATTACATCTTTATCAGAATTAAAACTAGGCGCTTTTAATCTAGTCTCAATATCCTTCTGAGACCCGATAACTTATCTTTTCATCTCTTCTTATTATGTTTCAAAATTTTTATCATTTATGATCTACAAAACACACATAAATTTTGTTTTTAACACAAAAAAAACTGTGTGCATTGTAATGGACAATGAAACAATTTTTACACAAGTTTATTTGCAATTAAATTGCTTGAAACAATTATTTTTCCCTGTTAATCATAAGAAGTTAACTTGGTCAAATCTTGAATGGTTACGAACTCAGATACATTTTAACTTCCACTTTGTTTATAATCATCCCTGTAAAGTATTCAAGAGTTGGCAATTCCAATATCGAACAAGTGCAAAATGATTTTGACTGTCAACTTCTTACTTCTGGCTCCCATCCGATAGTAACTTATCATTCTACCAATTAAATCAACTCCCCTCGTACATTCGTTGTACTTTTTTACTGCGGTTTTTGACCAGCGTCTGCATTCTTGTTCAGGCTCTATCTGTAAAGAAGTTGATGCTAAGATTACCGATTTTATGAACCGCTTCCAAGTCGCACCATCATCTTATCCTAGGTTAAAGGAACTGATTTTGGAACTCTGGATACTTTCTACTAATTTTCAGATACATCAGCGTCAATAACAACTTTCCGAATCTGAAAATATCGACTTCAAAAGACATCAAAATCGTTATTCTAAAGAATATTCTTACTTCTGCGATCATCAAGTTCATATATTTTTCTTTTTCTGCTAAATACCTAACCTTGGTACAGTTACACATGTTTTGAAAGTCTGAATTGTCAAGATACATCCTGATGTAATCGTCAACTTGCGTTCAACAATGCCCCCATTCTTTTCCATGTCTTACGTTTATCATCGTCGGTAGACTTCTGTGCATTTAGTCTCTCTTTGATTACGTTGATTAGTGCGTTGTCTGAATTGTCTTCAAGCAACTTCGACTCATCGGACGAGGAAATCTTCGGTTTTTATATGGTTGAAGAGATTTCTGACAATTGTCAGTTTCATTTAGACTTTCTCGATCAACAAATTCATCATAGTCGTTGTCTGATAAACTTTCACAATCAGACAAATCCAAATCTGAGTTCTCTAAACACTTCAATAACTTATCGTCGTCGTTCCCAGGTCGTAACATAGTTTTATTGGCAAATAAGTATAGTTGAAAAAAATAATATGTTTTGTATGCTTAGCGACCTGATGTCCATTTAAATGGAAGAAGACTTTTAAATAAAAAAGAACAAAAACAACCTTACCCATACGCTACTAATCTAAGTAAAAACCTGTATGAAATGCCTAAAAGTATTATTATTATTTACTGTCTATTTTCGTTCTGTGAAACTTTATCATTATCAATACTCGTTAACAAATGAGGTTGTGAGGCCTTCATATTTATAATCCGCGCTTGAGGCTGTGTCGATGCTTCTGTCAAATCTGTCAAAATTGCGTGTTCAAGCATCAACACAACCTCGAGCACGGACTATAAATATGACCCCTAAATGAACTGCCGCGCCATGGCCTTGTTATTTCGAAAGTCCACTGGGGTGGACCGTGGGTTTTGGCGCTGAAATTATGGTTTTTGATAAAATAATAATAAAACGTAGATATCTATTGAAATGGACGTCAGGTCTCAGGAGGATATCTATTATTTTTGAATAGAATTTTTGCGCAAAATTATTTATGGAATTGTAGAGCATATAACTATTAACAATTTGAACAATTACTATTTTTTTACGTGAGAGTCAAAAAGCATCCGGCAATTGTATTATTGCACATTGACATAAGATTTGCAGATTTTCTTTGGTAGTTCTTCGTTGGTATTCATCGATCTTTACGTGACAGATGAAAACCAATATTTTTCTATAAAGAAGTTTGTAGTACGAAATATTAGAAATTGGCTTGGTTTTGTTTAGAATGAGTTTCAAGTATTCATTTTTTTTTGAATCTATGAGACACTAATGTGCTGATACCCTCCGAAACAAGTCAATGTGTCGCTCTACAAAATTGACTATGTCGTTCGGCAATGTTGTACCTGGAAGATGTAACATACACCTCTCTTCTCCGGGGAATATAAACCAACATTATTTCTTGCAGATTTTTCTATAGTGCTGTCAGATTTATACACCCGTCCGACATACGACGAACAAAAAGAAAATGCATCTTATACATCCAAAAACCCATTTTAGCCTTTTTGGCGTTTACGCCGCTTTGATATGCTACTCTCGATATGGCAACATTCCCATTAAAATTTCCCAAAAGAAGTGGTCTATTTAAGCAAATGTGTCTCTTTCAGTGTCCTCTAATAATTTTAGGCAGACATTACTGCTTTTAGGATGTTAAGTACTAACTTCATTTTTGCTTGTGTACTTTTCGAAAATGCAGCGTCTTAGCAATAATATTTTGAATACAGTGTTTCGAATGGTACAAAATGGATCGCCTAACAAAAGATTTGTTAAAGGGTGACGCTGAAAGTAGTGAGATGTGACGGCATCATTCAATTTACCAGACATTTACTGCGTGTGTCATAAACGTCAAACATTCATATACTTGTGCGCCATGGTAAAGTAAAGTAAAGTAATTCTTTATTTTGAAAGACCATGGGAATGGTATAGAAACAAGTCAAATGCAGTATCTATATGGAAAAGAAAGTGTACATAGAATTGTAATGAGTGCCAAAAAAATTCTTATTCTAAGTAGCTGATATCATCAGTTAAAGGAATATTCCAGAAATGGACCTAAAGAGTAAAAGCAGGTGTCTGTTAATATACTTCTCAGTTTTAATTTAAACTGAGAAGGTGTTAGTTCCTTCATTTGATGAGGTAACTTGTTGTAAATCTTTATAGCTAGTACATATGGTGACCTCTGAAACAATGTTAGTCGTGCGTTGGGAGTAGCCATGTTATCTCTGAATCTAGTATTATAGTCGTGAATGTCCCTGTTTAATTTTTTTGCTGTTTGTTGGTGTGTGCGTATACAGCTAATTCATAAATATATATAGATGAAAGTGTCATAACACTGTGACTAATAAAAAAATCTCTGCAAGTATCAGTGGGTTTCAAGCCAGCTATACACCTTAAGATCCTCTTCTGACAAATAAAAACATTTTTAGCCATTGTGGAATTTCCCCAAAATTGTGTACCATAACGAATTCTACTTTCAACGTAGGCGTAATACATACAAAGCATCTGTTGGTACGTCAGGGTAGCTCTCAAATATCTAAATAAATAACAAAAGGTATTTAATTTTGAAACCAGTTTTTCATAGTGTGATTTCCAGCCAAGTAACTCATCCAACCAAACACCCAACAGCTTGAAAGTGTCTGAATTTAACAGTCGGTCACCGCTTAATTGCTAATGTATGATGCTTTTCAGGGCATTGACGGAAAGCCTATTTGAAGCAAACCAATCTGAGATTAGCTTTAATATGCTTTTGCATTTTTTGCAAGAGTTTTATTATCAGTACCTGTAAGCACTAGAGCAATATCATCTGCACAAAGGGTAACACAACAAACTATTGTCTGTATTTAGTGGAAGATCACTGATAAATAAAAGAAAAAGTAAAGGCCCCAACACAGAGCCTTGTGGAACCCCTATATTCGTATTTAGTGTGGTAGATGAAAAGTCACTACTATTATTGCTGTTATAATGACGAATGTTAACATATTGTTCCCGATTTGCAACAAAAGACTGTAACCAACTTAAACCATTAGATTAGATGCATAGATTTTAGAAAAACACGATGTTAACGCAATAGAGCGATAGTTCCCCAAAAGGGCTCTATCCCCTTTCTTATGCAATGGTACTAATTTTGTAATTTTTAGTAAATGTATGCAGCGGTAATACTATTAGAGTATTAATAGTGGAAGTTTAAATACATGTAGTCACAAAGATAGGCCGATAGCACTT
Source organism: Holotrichia oblita (assembly GCA_023690525.1). Taxonomy (NCBI): domain Eukaryota; kingdom Metazoa; phylum Arthropoda; class Insecta; order Coleoptera; family Scarabaeidae; genus Holotrichia; species Holotrichia oblita. The sequence goes on from CM043017.1 coordinate 18,573,449, forward strand.
CGAGGCTGTGATGTTGTGCGATTTTGAAATGGGTTTTGCCGAAGAAGCATGTATGCAACACTTGCATACAACTTTCGGAGACAGGCCAATATTTATTCATTTCTGAATCGGTCTCCAATTGCTACAGTTCAGAAACATCCCTTCAAGAAATTCGGTTAAGAATAACTGACGTTCTGGGTGTCAAAAAATAGGAACTAATACGTTAAAGCAATGCAATCATTTATTGAGGATAGATATAAGTGCATCTGCAAAACTACCCTGGAACGCCGTATTTTAATTTTAAGGTTAAGTCACTGCTAAGCAAATATTGTTGTGTCAAAGTTTTTATGTAGGTAGAGTGTCATTTTTTGTCTGCAGACAATAACTCAATAGAAAGTAAATAAAAACGAAAAATGCTATACTTGTTTCTTTCGCTAAAATGCACAATTCCTAATACCATTTTCAAAAATGTATCACGCGTGTGTTGGGAAAACTGGAGCTTCTTCTAGGGGGTGTACAAAAATTTGGGACCCACAGAAGATAGTTGTTGCTTTTGAGTAATAAGAAATCGCCAACTTTCATTTTCCTATCTGTATCCGATAAACAGCGATCCAACCCTCTCCAGACTTTTCCTCCTACATTATCTTTTGTTAAGGGTCCCACTTCTACCACCCCCTACATTTAATCTATCCTTTTGTTTATCAGCCTCTTTTTGCCTTTTCCAGTACTTTTCTTCGATTGTGGTCTCATCAGATTTTGTGGAGATATATCCGAACCACATCAACTCTATTTCTATTATTCTATCACGTATTGAGTTCATTTTCACTTCTTGTGTTATGGCCTCATTTTTGCACTATTCTGTTTTATTTTTAAGTATTATTCTTCTGAAAAACATCATTTCACGAGCATTCTGCTTTGACGCTATTTCCTCATTAGTTTTCCAAGGTTTGTAACTGTATGGTAAGGTAGGGGGAGTAATTTTTCATTATTTCTGTGTCGCTTTGAAATTTATTTTTTGCCATGATGAACATTCTGCTAATTTTTGTTATCTTCTCGTTTATTTTATCCTCTATAATTTATTATTGCTCCAAAATATTACCATTACAACAATAGCCTCAGTATACATTCTTATCTTGCCCCAGTCCTATTTTAAGCTTTCAAGACTTATTCTTGTTTATTCTTGATGAATTTAGTCTACTGCTGCATTTCCTCTCATAAATTTCGATCCTTTTCTATGGTATACTCCAGTTTACTTCAGATTTTTTTTTTCTAAAACCTTAGTAGTTGGGGGTTGGGGGGTGGGGGTTGGGAATTAATTTTATTATGTCGTACATCTCATATCATTTTAACATTATTTTATCCCATGTACATGATAACAGTGTGGATGGGCAGATAGTGCAATACCCGGCAAACAATTACCTCAACTAGTAAACTAACATTTTCCCAATTTGACAACCTCTTTCACCCTTTAGGGGTGAACTCACCTTCGCAGGGCAACAAAATTTAGCCTCTGATGAATGTTCAAGTTTCAAATGCAATTAGCTATAAAGGAATCTTCACTAGTTTTTTGGCAAGATTGAACTTGGATGTTCAATTGTTTTGAATAAAACGATAAGACGTTGTCGAAAACTGAGGTGGGTTTCAAGACTACTTCTTAAGTAATAGATCAATATCACCACTTACATATTAAAGGGATCAACTAGTTTCTAATAAAAAAATTGATCTTATCCACGTGATGTGAATTACTCCATATTGGTATTTCTCCAATAAAATCACGCTTTACAATTGACAGCATTGTATGCATTATATTACACATATAACATGAATAAAAAGAGTTATTTCTCAATTAGACGAAGTACTTGCTTCATGTTCGTTCTTGATATATTGCGTAGATTGCAAGCAATTAACCAAGTCTATATTAGGTAATGCGTTTATTTCGCGAGCAATTAAACTTACCTTTCAAGGAATAAATCCCCAGTAGTTTATTGCAAGGCGAATATAGTAAAGATAATAATAAACTATGCTGTATATAGAACGTACGACAAATTATAGTGTAGTTTGTAGTTTTTTGAATTAAATCGCAAATTAACTTTTTTTTTCCTATTTAATATTGAATATTGAGGTAATATAAACATCCTTAATGCCTCTAATGCAATTACCACCTCATATTTGTATCGTAATACGGTTCGGTCATCACCATACTACCTGCATTGTCGCAGCAACGATCTAAATGTTATCTCCGTCAAAATCGACACGGCAAAAGCTCATTTGGTCTTACGTACAGATGTCACTCCACAATATTAGGTAGGTGGAAACGATTTTGTTGTTGCACGTTAATGTCCTGTAAAGTGCAGGAAGCCGAAGACGAAATTAGAATCTTCCCACGAACATTATTATATTCAACTTCAAAAAAACTATTTGCAAACCTTAGAAAAAGAAGAAATAATTTCGGTCGTTCTTACATACATATACATATATAAACGTAGAAATTGAAGAGCGACCGCATTCTCTCTACTTAACAGAATATAATCGTGATGTTCTTCGACACAATTACAAACTTTAATTGTTGTACTCTTAATTTAACATCTAAATCTTGTTTATCTATACGCTCATCGCACTACGCGGACGTATTTAAATTCAAATTATGACCAGAAACAAAGCCGAGCGATGTAATTTAATGAATTAACGCAATTTTGTCATCTACTCATTAGGGAGTTTATTGTGTGTGGATTTTGTGTTCAACGCAAACAATGGTGAGTGAGCGTGCATATCGGTTAGAACGAGGTGGTTTTTATTTAATTTTCTAGGAGGAAAACGACGACTTCCTTGCGTCAAACAAAATGATAATTAAATTTTTTTTAGATGTCGTTTAATTGTTGTGTAATGTTGGTTTCTAAGAAAAGTGGATTTGGATTTGAGTGATTCTTTTTAAATTAAGTTTTATTTTATCCACGCGACTGGAGATATTAATTAATCAATCCGATTCATATTTTTAATATCTATGAATTTATTCTTGTACGTCTTACGAATATTCAATTATTGGCAGCCATTACATTTAACGAAACAAAAACAGGTCATGAAAAAAAGCAGAAAAATGACAGCACTTTTTTCCGTTGCAAACGAGACCGTTTCTCCTTAAATACTGCATCAAATCAGGTCAATAAATCGCTGTAGTATTGATCCACGATCGTCTTTATTTTCTGCAAATAGTCGATGAGGATCACATCTTGAGAGTCCCAAAAAATGGTCGCCCTGACCGTTCTGGCAGATGGAATGGTGTTTGCTTTCTTCGGAGCTAATTCTCCTGGAAAAGTCCACTGCTTCGACTGTTCCTTGGTCTCCAGTATGTAGTGGTGGATCTAGGTCTCATCCACAGTTACAAAACGCATGAAGAAATCCTTTGGATTGTGTTAAATCCTGGCCAAACACTCCTCCGAAACGCTCACTCGATTTCGTTTTTGCTCCGGTATGAGCAAACCCCTTACCCATCGCGCCATCATGCCTAAAATTTCGTTTACAATAGGTATGGCCAACGCATTCACGTAAGATGCCTGTTGTCCCTGCGAATTTTCGTGGCCGTTTTGCCAGTCATCCAGAAGTGTTTTATCATTGCACAAATTCGATTTGATCCATTATTTGCTTGCTACACAAAACACACTCTTAAGCAACACTAATAACTACAAGAAAAGAAAATTTTCCTAAAAAACGACTCTGGGGTATTTCCATTGCCAATCTTGGTAGTAGAAGGGATCTTCAAATCGGATGCAACCATCTCTTGTGACATTCGTTCAAGTCGTTGTATAGATCCAAATACAGATGTTCGATTCAATTTTATATGAACTTATGAAGGCCATTTATCAAAATTCTTTCACACATATTATTTTTTATACTTTTGTCCATGTTTTCAAATAAGAAAATGTACGTCGTTTAGTCATTTGTAATTTTCAGAAGATGATTACTTCCTAATTTGCCTATTTTTTTTGAAAATTTAAAATCTAGTTGAGGTTATGAGCTGTTTTTCTTCTCAATAATAGTTTAAAGCTAAGAAAAAGACCTAAAAGTTGGGAATAATATTATAACAAATTTATAAAAGTAAAATTTGAAAACAACCTGGAATAATTTTCAATTCTTTGTTTTCTCAACAGAGAAAGTACAGTGGTGTTAAGGTTTATAAATAGTCATGGCAAAAGGTTAAAACTTTAGAACAAAGTTCCCATAACCTAAATTAACATGGGAAAAAAATTGAAATCAAAACTCATTATTTGGAAAAAGAGGGTTGGGTACTAAAATGTCGTGGGGTTTACATGGTAGAAGACTAAAATTTGGGATGCAGTACAAACTTGGAATAATCTGAAAAGATTTTCGAAAGCCTTCTTTTTCAAATACATCTACCGAAAATGACTTATCAGTAAGTTCTAATCGTGCAACTGCAGTAATAAATAAAGAAAAGACCTGGAAAACAGTTCAAATTCTCAAATTAAAAAAAACACGGAATAGATTATAAAACTTTGCTAACAGTTATTTTGTTCATGAATAAATTAAATGAAAAGCTGAAACTTAGAAAACAATGTAACACATACCTTCAACAAATTCTTTTGAGCTAAGAAATGTTCCTCTAAAAATTCGGTTCATGAAGTCTTTACATGATAGAAGACTAAAGGTTGGTAATAAAATAGAACGGAGTTTACAATGAAAATAAAATCAATCAAAATAAATAAGAAAAGCGCCAACAAGTAATAATTAGACTAAAACGATTGTTAATGTAGAACAACATGGAACCTCTCTTGCGTGAGTAGAAGGGAAAATAAAACAACCCTCCAAAACTGGGACTTTGAATAAAAAAGGGGATGACATTCGTCTCTAACTCATTGTCAGATCCAAATACAGACAAGATTGTCCTCAGTTTTGTTTGCATGTAGATGAAGGCTATTTATCAAAATTCTTTCTGCCAAAAATTTATTTAACCCCAGTAATATTTTCAACTGAAGACATACTATGTTGTTGTAGTCATTTGTTAATTTTAAAGTAAAATGATTAGTTTCCTAGTTATTTATGACTTTTTTGAAAATTTGAAAGCTAGCGAGATTTCGTTTCTTCTAAATCTATAGAAAATATAGAATAAAAGAGAAAAATTTGGGAATAACAATATAACAAATTTATAGAAGTTCTCAAAATATAGAACAAACTGGAAAAATTTCAATTTTTTAAGAATTTAGAAATCTAGCCATGCAAAAGACAACAACACTTTAGAACAAAGTTCCCATAACCTCAATTAACATGGAAAAAAAAACCTGAACATCAAAACTTTCATTGTCTAGAAAAAAACTGGGTGTACCAAAAGGTCGTGGGTCTTAGAACCCATTCTTTTTGGGCTGCATGAATAACAAACTTGGAATAATCTGAAAAGATTTTCGAAAGCCTTCTTTTTCAAATAGGGGTAAGAACTAAAATGACTTATCAGTTATTTTATGCCAACGTGGATGGCAGAGCTTGAAAACAAAGAAAAGACCTGGAACAACCTCTCAAAAGTTCCCCAAAAAAAACATGGAAGGATCTACACTTCCTGCTTCGTTATTATTGTATGAAGTATACTAAATGAAAAGCTGAAATTTAGAAAACCATTTAACACAAACCTGGAACATTGCTGGAGCTCAGAAATGTTCCTTTAAAATTTCGGTTATTAAAGTAATACATGATAGAAGACTAAAGGTTGGTAATAATCTAGAACGGTCTAGTTGTAACAACTATTAGAGCAATTAAAAATATCTTTTTTAAATAAAAGTTGCGCTAACAAGTAATAATTAGACTAAAATATTGTTAATGTAGAACAACCTGGGTGTTCTCAAAAGCTGAGAGAAGAAAAATTTTTAAAAACAACCCTCCAACAATCTGGGACTTTGATTTTCATAAAGGAAGAACAGACCAGTTTTTTCTGACAAACCTAGTACTAACAACTAACAGATAAGACTTTCATTTAGAGTCATTTTACGGATGTGTTGAAAATTTTAAATTCCACTGCCAGTGACACTAGGTGTTCCACAGGATTCAATTCTTGGACCCATTCTTTCTTTGCTGTTCATGAATGACATTGTATCATTTATTAATACTTCAGTTTTCTTGATTTGAAAATCTGCTCCAGATTTTTCCGAATTGGAACACAATATTGAGAGGGCCCTTATTGAACTTTAAAGGTGGTTCTGTGCCAACGGTTTAAGCATAAATTTCTTGGACATCTGTTCTGATGAAAACCTTAATTGAAAGGAGCATTGCAATAGCTTAACCAAGAAATTACACAATTCGTGTTATTTAATAAGAAATTTAAAATATATCCTAAGCATTAACTACTTAATGGCATTCTACTATGCAGAGGTTCATTCTCACCTTCTGTATGGCGTCAGATTTTGGGTAAATTCAGTGTGGGCGAAGGATGTGTTTTTAGCACAGAAGCGCATTGTAAGATGTATCGCAAATATAAATACTGTGGAGTCGTGTCGTCCGTTCTTTAAGCAATTTTGCCCCTTAGCTGCTATCGATATAATGGAAACATTATGTTATATATTTAATAACAAAAATACCTACTCAAAAAACTGCGACAACCACAGCTATAATACAAGGGGTAGGCATGATTAGGTCTTTCCCAACAATAGACTAAATCTAGCAAATAGTACTACGGATGCAGTGGCTGTCAAGCTGTTCAACAGGCTCCCGAAACGCTTGAAGTCAAAACCTAGTTTTAAAGTATTTAAAAGTAAAATAAAAGCTCTGCTGTTGTACCGAAGAGATTTCGGTCCTATCTTACTTAATAGCCGAGATATTAAAAATAGAAAAACGAAAAAAATCTAGCCTGGCATTTGTCGAATTTTCGATCTCCGATGGGTGGAAAAGATTGTACTCATCGCCGTGTTGGGCAAGTTGGTTCATCTTGTTAACCCAAACGAGAGGACAAACTACCAGGAAGGCACACTAACGCCTTTGAGCGCTGTGACCGTTACACTTTCATAAATTTTTTGGATAATATTTTCGTCATATAAATATTACCTAGCCCGATAACCGTTTGATGGATCTGCTTCCTTCTCTGGAAATAGGTTCACCTTGTTAATCTAAACGAGTGGCCAAACGCCCAACAGGGCACATTAACGCCTTACAGGGCTAAATATTCATCGTTATTTTCTCGAGAACCGTTTGATGAATCTGCTTCGCTCTGGGCAAATTGGTTCATCTTGTTAATCTAAACGAGAGGACAAACTCTCAGGAAGGCACATTAACTCGTTTGAGCGCTGTGACAGTTATATTTTCATAAATTTTTTTGGACAACATTTTCATCATATAAATATTACCTAGCTCGATAACCGTTTGATGGATCTGCTTCCTCCTCTGCAAATAGGTTCACCTTGTTAATCTAAACGAGTGGCCAAACACCCAGCAGGGCACATTAGCGCCTTATAGGGCTAAATTTTCATCGATATTTTCTCGAGAACCGTTTGATGAGTCTGCTTCGCTCTGGGCAAGTTGGTTCGTCTAGTTAATCTAAACGAGAGGACAAACTCTCAGGAAGGCACATTAACTCGTTTGAGCGCTGTGACAGTTATATTTTCATAAATTTTTCTGGACAAGATTTTCATCATATAAATATTACCTAGCTCGATAACCGTTTGATAGATCTGCTTCCTCCTCTGCAAATAGGCTCACCTTGTTAATCTAAACGAGTGGCCAAACGCCCAGCAGGGCACATTAACGCCTTATAGGGCTAAATTTTCATCGATATTTTCTCGAGAACCGTTTGATGAATCTGCTTCGCTCTGGGCAAGTTGGTTGATCTTGTTAATCTAAACGAGAAGACAGACTCCCAGGAAGGCACATTAACTCGTTTAAGCGCTGTGACACTTACATTTTCATAAATTTCTCTGGACAAGATTTTCATCATATAAATATTACCTAGCTCAATAACCGTTTGATGGATCTGCTTCCTCCTCTGCAAATAGGTTCACCTTGTTAATCTAAACGAGTGGCCAAACGCCCAGCAGGGCACATTAACGCCTTATAGGGCTAAATTTTCATCGATATTTTCTCGAGAACCGTTTGATGAATCTGCTTCGCTCTGGGCAAGTTGGTTCATCTTGTTAATCTAAACGAGAAGACAGACTCCCAGGAAGGCACATTAACTCGTTTGAGCGCTGTGACACTTACATTTTCATAAATTTCTCTGGACAAGATTTTCATCATATAAATATTACCTAGCTCAATAACCGTTTGATGGATCTGCTTCCTCCTCTGCAAATAGGTTCACCTTGTTAATCTAAACGAGTGGCCAAACGCCCAGCAGGGCACATTAACGCCTTATAGGGCTAAATTTTCATCGATATTTTCTCGAGAACCGTTTGATGAATCTGCTTCGCTCTGGGCAAGTTGGTTCATCTTGTTAATCTAAACGAGAGGACAAACTCTCAGGAAGGCACATTAACTCGTTTGAGCGCTGTGACAGTTACATTTTCATAAATTTCTCTGGACAACATTTTCATCATATAAATATTACCTAGCTCAATAACCGTTTGATGGATCTGCTTCCTCCTCTGCAAATAGGTTCACCTTGTTAATCTAAACGAGTGGCCAAACGCCCAGCAGGGCACATTAACGCCTTATAGGGCTAAATTTTCATCGATATTTTCTCGAGAACCGTTTGATGAATCTGCTTCGCTCTGGGCAAGTTGGTTCGTCTTGTTAATCTAAACGAGAGGACAAACTCTCAGGAAGGCACATTAACTCGTTTGAGCGCTGTGACAGTTATATTTTCATAAATTTTTTTGGACAACATTTTCATCATATAAATATTACCTAGCTCAATAACCGTTTGATGGATCTGCTTCCTCCTCTGCAAATAGGTTCACCTTGTTAATCTAAACGAGTGGCCAAACGCCCAGCAGGGCACATTAACGCCTTATAGGGCTAAATTTTCATCGATATTTTTGAGAACCGTTTGATGAATTTCGCTCTAAATCTTAATGGCGGATCATAATTTGTCGTTTCCCAACAATAAAGACTAAATCTAGCAAATAGTGCAATAACGTTTGATGCAGTCCTCCTGGATGCTTGTTCAACATTCCCAGAAACGTTTGAACGTTTGGGCTAAATTTTAAAGTATTTAAATTTGAAAATAAAATCGCTCCGGGCTGTTCATCTTGACTAAACGAAGAGACATTTTCATCGAGATATTTTAAAAAAAAATTAAAATCAATAACCGTTTGATGGCATTTGTCGAATTTCTCGATCTCCGAGGAGTGGAAAAGATTGTACTCATCGCCGCTGAGTGTTGTACCGAAGAGATTTCGGTCAGGAAGTCACATTAATAGCCGAGATTTCATAAAAAAAAACGAAAAAATCTAGCCGGGCATTTGTCGAATTTGTCGATCTCCGAGGGGTGGAATAGACTAACTCATCGCAAATGAGTGTTGTACCGAAGAGATTTCGGTCTATCTAGCTTAATAGGCCGAAATATTTCAAAAATCGAAAAAAATCTAGCCGGGCATTTAAAGTATTTCGATCACCGATGGAAAAGATTGTAATCTTTGCTGTTGTACCGAAGAGATTTCGGTCCTGTCTCTCTTAATAGCCGAGATATTAAAAAAAAAAAACGAAAAAAATCTAGCTCGACATTTGTCGAATTTTCGATCTCCGTGGGGTGGAAAAGACTGTACTTACTCCGTAAATGAATTTACATTATTGTTACCGAAAATTTGTCCTATATTTTATACTTTTATTTTATTACTTATTTTGTTACTGATTTTATGTTTGTACCTACTTTTTATATTTATTATTTGTGTGATGTACCTGACATTATTGTATCCTTCGATCTCCACAATAAAATAAATCTATCTATCTATCTATCAATATAGCACAAATTTAACACAAACTGGAATAACTTGCAAAAGGTCCTAAAAGCACAGCCAAAAAAATTTTGTTTTTCGTAATTATTTTATAATAAAAGGCCAAGTGTTAATAACTATTAATATTTAGAGTTATCGGGGTTTCACTAAAAAAATTATTAACTTTGATTTACAATATAGAACAAACTTAGATCAACTTGGAATAGCTTTCAAAACGTCGAATTACGAAAAAGTGGCGGCTTCAGATGGGCGACTGCGAATTATATTCGCAACGGATATTATTGTATCTGACAAACAGGAATTGATTAACAAGAACCTGATTCAATTGATTTTTATTCCCCGTTATAATCGTCAATTTCAAAACTACACAATATCGATCAAGCATGCAATATAACAAAACCATAATATAAATAAAAAGGCAACGTTAGCTTACTTGATCAGATCTGATCTCCGCGCATAATCTACATAGTTTATTACAGATAATTGACCGAAAACAATCGCCGATCGCAAATTGCCATCACGTACCACGAGAACGTAGAAAGAAAAAGACGATGAAAATCGACTATAACAAGTTATGTAAACTTCGTTATTTAAACGGATATCAGTCGACCACGAGCAATCTTCCAATTGATCGTCGATTTTCTCGAACTTCGCGTCCGATTGTGTAGTAGAAATGACATGGTTCCGCTTTAATAGTTCTCGAAATGACCGCAATGCGCACGCGTTTGCTGATTATTCTTTGCGAGCATGCATATAACAATCATACAGAACCGTGGAGAAAAATATTATAGGTAATAGTCGCGAGGTTATTCGCAAAAATTGGAGCGGTTGAACGATGGTTTACCTTTTTTTCACAGCTGTTGTGCAGACCGCAGAAAACAACTCAGATGTAATAGTTGAGGATCGTGTGTTTGAACTTGAATAATGCTGCGATTTATATCTTACTATTTATCTGGTTTCGTTTTATGAAAGCAACAGCCAATATTATTTCTTGAGGCTATTATTCGCCATTATTCAGACTTACTGTAGATTATAGTGGCACGAAGACGTGGCGTTTGAAGTTGGAAATTGGTAGAATTTATTATATTAACCTGATGCGGTTATCACATTACGTTTTGATTTAGTGTTTGGTGTAGATGATAATTTTTTTTTGTTATAAATTCCTATTCCTAAACTGGGGAATTTCTTCATTCAAACGATAATTTATAATCTAAAGGATCAGTTTTAAAATTTGCGAGCATGCATATACAATGCGGCGGTACTAAATGGTCTATTTACCTCGACAAATTCGTCTAACGATAAATGAAACTTTAGGAAAAAACGTTCCAGAAATAAACCAAAATACCACTGAAATCCACAAAGGATGTGTTTACTGCAGCTCTAAGAAGAACCGTAAAACGAGATACAAATGTCACTCTTCCTGTCTTGTTTTGAACATCTGAAAGGAATCTGTGAAGAGTTTTATTAATAAACAGCTTCACAAATTTTTGGCTAATTTAAAAAAATTGAAGTCTGCCAGACTGACCTTACACATAAAAGAAAATTTCGCACCTTATCCACGAAAGGTTAAGAACAACGCTATTTAACCACCTCCTGCTCTTAAAAAAATGTTCCAGATTGTTTCTAGGCTTATTCTAGATTGTTCGAAACTTTTGTTCTATACTGCTGCAAAGTTTTAGACTTCTAGTATTGATACTGTTTTGCGGTTGGTGTAACTGCTGAGATTGTTCTAGGTTTGGTTTATATTGTCATGTTGTTTCATTTCGATCATTTCCAACAGAATTCTTTAGTCATATATATATTAAACACTGTAAATTTGGGATCAATTGAATTGTCAAAATTACACGTACCTACACGCAAGCTGCTGCTATTTAGAAAAACTTAGAAAAAAAGGAGGTCGAGAAAAACAAGAAAAAAAGGAAGAACGGTTTTTGAAAAGTTGATTGATATTATAAAATAGAAAAATCAGGTGAAGGAAGAAAGTTTTTTTAAAAGAAGAAAAGACATAATAAAATAGAAAGTCAAAAGTTTGAAAAGAAAATTGAAAATTCGAGAAACAGGAGAAAGAGAAACGTTTTTGAGAATTGAAAAAAAAGATTTAGATTTTGAAAAAATGACGGATGAGAGAATATAAAAAGGATAAGATTTTGGATAAAATTGAAAAGTGAGAAAAGGAAAAGAAGAAAGAAAAGAGTATACGAAGAAGAAAAGATTCAAAGGAAGGAAAAGGTGTTTTGGGGATAAAAATATTTACATATCACACACAAATGATTAAGGTAAGAGAGGGTGGGTTTCAAAATTATTATTGTAAAGTGTTTAATATATGTATTATTTTATTTTTTGAGTTTAATATTGGACACTGCAGTATTTTGCCACAGGTTTAGCCTTGCTGTAGGATTGTTCTATACTGATGTGAATGCACACTTCGAGAAATGATTTAACAGACACGAAATTTAGCTCCCCTCTCCCTACCCTTTTTTTTAAACAAGACAGAAATGTGAGAGCTTTGGCTTCGCTTATTTTGTATTGTTCGAAATGCTATCCTACCTGAGCACCCAGCATGGTTTCTTTAAAAATAGAAATGTGGAAACTAATTTGTTGATATACATATAGCGATTACATATTGCGATCAATGGACTCTCGTGAGCAGGTGGACGCCGCTTACACGGATCTCAGCAAAGCGTTTGATAAAATTAACCATGTCATGTTGATAGATAAGCTTGTTGGGATTGGTGTGGACGGTGACTTGCTTAGACATTGAAAATCGTTACCAGTTCGTTAAACTGAATGGATATCTCTCTAGAAATGTACATGTCACATCTGGGGTGCCGCAGGGGTCACACCTCGGTCCTTTACTATTTCTTATTTATATCAATGACATTAGCAAATGCTTTAAAACAAATAAATTCCTATTCCTCCGGATAAATGTCATAGAATTACGTTCGCTAGAAACCTACATAAGATCGGCTAAAACTATACCTTCTTTGATAATGTCATAAAATCTGCACCTACTATTAAGGATCTTGGTGGTATTCTTGACGAAAAGATGACCTTCAGGGCATATCTCTTTCATAATACTGACTGCATAATTAAGGTATTTAATGCGTATGTTCTCAGTGTACTCAATTATAGCAGTTCAATCTGGAACCCGCAATATTTTTCGCATATTAATAGGCTAGAGAGTATCCAAAAAGAAATTGTATATTACTTAAACAAAGAAACTAAATTAACGAATCACGCGTTCTATACGAAGACAACACTAAACTCTACAGCATGGTTATCTTACGCGACCGACGAATGGTTACCGACATTTCTTTGTTACATAAGATATTAAACGGGACACTAGATTCTCCTAATTTATTGTCATTGTTTAGTTTTAATATTCTTCAACGCCCTACGAGAAGTAAAAAACCAGTGCATATTCCATTTGGGTATACGAACAACACAATGAATTCGCCTGTAATTGGTATTCTGTCGATATTTTCGCTTATAGCGGTGGTAGCAGTGAATCCCAGAACCATTGCTATTAAGGTGTCAACCGAAAAATCAGTGGAAGCTGAAATACCTCAGAGATCAACCAGAACCAGAACCAATCCTGTATGAGATCTTCCTCCATGGCCTTCCCACACACCCCAGAACCAAAATCCTAGTTTATGCAGACAATATCCTACTGTACACTGAGCCACACCACCTAGAAATCGCACTTAACCATCACATTCCGCCCTTCCAAGCATTCTTTCAAAAGTGTCGAATTACTCTAAACCCAGGAAATCAGAGCCTCCAAGAGATCGAGAAGTACTGACACTAAGACCTTAGTCAGGGCGCAAGGAGTGCCGATCTTCAAGAACACGAACTTAAAGTAATTTAGGACTGTGGTAGACACACGTTGCATTTTCAAGAACAATACCAAGAAGGCAGTAAAGAAGGCATCCGGGGCAATCGGAAAGCTTTACTTTATCATAGCCAACTGGTCCACACCCCTATAATAGGGTCTTTGCTGCCCTATAACTGCCCCACGCGGATGGGCATGGCCAGCAAGTACAAAATAAATGCCTGCATATGATTACCGAAGCTAGACGGAGCTGACGAACGTACATTCTCTATAGATGGTTGATTGCCCGAAGGCAACAGAAATATTCTTCAAAACGGCCAGAACACACGGAAATCAAAGCATACGAAGCCTGATAGTCCCGAGGATAAGAAGAATTTATCGTTATCCAATCCTAAGGCTGGCCCAATGTGGCTAAGAACTGCCTGCAATAATGGATGCAAGTTTTATGATAGTGCATGAAGCGTTCGTGTAAGTTCTCTCCTTCCTCTCTTTTTCCCCAAAACTACATTGAATGATAGTTAGGGGGGAAGTAATTGTAGAAAGCCCACTTCTCCAATATTCTACCACTAACTTGGCTTTCTGCAATACTACCACTGTAGGGTCGGTCTTCTCTAGAGTTTAGGACACTACCCCGTTATTGCTGCGTTCTAATGTTATCTACCATATTCCTTGCAGGAACTGTGAACTTGTCTATATAGGCACTACCAGTCAATGGTTAAAAAACGCATCTATCAACACAGCATAGACTGCATTAACAACTCTGACAGTACTGCTCTTTCTTCTCACTACTGGTTTTATACTTATTTTTTTGTAGAATTACCTTCTGAAGAAGAATTTAATAAAATTCGAAGGCTTAAGGTTAAGATAAATGAGTCTTATTTTCTTTTTTAAAAGGATTTTTGCATTGGCTGCCAACCCCACTACCTCTACGATCATCTTATTTACGTTTACTGCACTGAATAATAAAGAGCTTTTGAACTGAACTGAACAGACTTGTTTCGTAGTCCGGCGGTACCGGATTCGAACTCCGGTGCTTGCTTTCTGAATTTGGAAATCTGTCGGGCAACGTGCAGCAAAAACAGAACCTAACCTCTGACACTGCACAGCAGAAAAGGCAGACATCCGCGTGTAGTTGTCGTCACCATCTACAAGATACTTTATATTGCAAACAAAAGCGACAAAATGTATAGAATATTTTATTTAAAAATGTCAAAGTAGTATTTGTCGCTGTTTATAACTCATATTAGCACCGTTAGTAACATGAGAAAACCACCCACTACGCTGGACATCCGGATGTGAACGCAAATCAAAGAAAAAAATTATGACACAGGTACTGGTTGTATTATATGCGATTATCTCCAAAATTGAACGGTCCTCCTAGATGAAACATCATCGTTGTTTGATACAAAAGCGCATAAGTATACAATTTCTATACGGTGGTCTTCAATTATGTTGTGAGCCGCATCAATTATTGCGGTATCTTTGTCAACACAACTGCTAATGATTCTGATTTTAAACATCCGGTTTCGTACCGTCAATGACATGTTTATTCCTCTTCTAGGGAAAGAATTCCTCGATCTGTACCAGGTAAATTATGAAACTGAAAATTCGATTTCGTATACATATTATTCTCATTCTTATAAGGTACGATCTGCAAACCTACCGTAAATTTAATATTTAAATAACAAGACAACATATATATGTAGGTATATAAGTTTGTACGAATAGTACGCCCAGCGCTATTAAAAATAACTTGACGTTTCAATTTCAATTCGAATACGGGCGGCAAGCTGTTTTATTGATACTATTTCACTGATGTTATGTTTAACCTTACGCTATAATTTTAGTGCCAGTTTTATGGAAATTGCCGCGAGCCCCGTAGGAGATATTTTACAATCGTAATTGATGTCCTTTTTTGTGTCAATCTTCAGCGCATTAGCATTCTTAATTCTACAACGTTAGTCTCCGTTATTGTATTTAAATTCTTCTTGTTTCCTCTTTAATACATACCTTCGCTTTTTATAAGTACCCTAATATCTTGGATGCATACATCCACGTTGAGTAAAGATGAATATTTATATAGGGTGAACCAGTAATATTATGCGTTATATTGATTATTTTTTTTATATGTTCGATTTTAATGGTGTATTTATGCTATGAGATCGGTAAAACTCGAAGTTTAATTAACATTCGCTTCTTTAAATTTATTCCACTTTTTACGTAAAATATTTACAAAAATAATCAGTTAAAATTGCGAAATTCCATTAATTCAAAATTGTTAAATTAAAAAAAAATAAATGAATAACCTTACGTAAGTTTGTTAATGGATGTTTGATCATTCTTTATCGCTATACAATTGTTTATTACTGGAAAATATAATACATTTAGGGATTTAGGAATATTTAAGATCTGAATAGGATTTCATTTCAGACATAAAAGTATTGACTGAAAAAAATCAATCATAGAACGAGCAAGTTATTCTCAAAGCTATTGAGTCCATTTCCGAGAGAGAAGAATAAGCGATCGAAATAAATACAAAGTCTGGTGTCAAAAGAGGTCAAAATTTACCACACTAACCTACACGGGGGTTGGTATTACAACCATAGACGTACACAAAATAGCTTATCAATTGGGCCACTTCAATTCAGATGGCAAAATAACAGGTAGACCATGGCGGAGGTCATTCTTGGTAGAGAACAACTTGTCTTACCGGAATCATCAACAGCTGCTCGAGTTAGAGCTTTTAATAAAATAGACGTGGATGCATTTTTTTGAACTTTTAAAGTCTCCTGAGAACAAATACGAGGGATAAGCTACAATTATTGAGAACTGAAGAAGTTAGTAGTTAGCTAGTTGTTTATTAAATAGTGCATTGTTTTATCTGTCAATTGCAATTTAGTTTGTGCAATTCGGTTGAATAGTGCCTGAGAAATAGTCCATAGAATAAGCTTTTGTTATCGAAAAATTGGAATTATCACGAGAGGACTTCCGGATAATGATTTACGGCCGGTTTCATAATCAAATTAAAGGATACTTTAATTTTAAAGTAACCTTTAATTTTAAAATGCGTTTCATAATGTCACTTTAAAGTAAAAGTGTCCTTTATCTCGAGTTAAAGTTAAAGTTCCGATTTTTTCACTTTAACGCCTTAAAGGCCACTTTAGCGCTGTCAAATGTTATGTCAAATATCTACATTATACGTCAATGCATATATTCTTTACAAAAAATTAATATTCCGTGTTTGCTGGGCTCTTTCTTGCATGATAAAGTCGAAGACGTTTTAAAACACGAAAAGTATACAAAATATGACAAGATTATTTCGTTAAATATAAGATTGAATTCTTTTGGTTAATAGATCAAACCGCGACGTAATTGTTAGAACAAATAATACATTGCAATTCCAACAAAGTCAGGACAGACTAGAAAGTCAGCAAAATTATACCTACTATACTGACTCTGTGACTTTTTGCAACAGACTATGATTGTTTCTGTATAAGATTCCATAGGAGTATTAAAAGTCTCGGCAAAAAAGTTAAAGGAGGACGCAGATTGAATCGCCTTGGACCGATCACCTCAGAAAGGAACGATCAGCACGTTTTGTTCCAAATGAAATTCAATGAATAACCGCGCACAGCTCCGGTTTGAGATGTTCAGATCGGCCCCGAATCATACGCGGTTATTCATGAAATTTCAAGTCTAGCAAAATATACGGATCGTTCTGTTCTGAGTCGATTGGTCAGAGCAGATTTAAAGTTCGCTTTCTTTAATAAATCGAGTATCAAGAGCAATGAAATGCTGCCAAAATTGATGAGCAGCAGAGTAATTTTTTATTACATTACATACCGTTCAACATTTAATACGTTATTTGTTATTTTGCATCTTAATATACCTATTTATCTTACTTTCGAATTTTAGCTAAAATTTGCGCCTTTGTTCTGTTCATTTTACTGCACTTTTTTACAAATCAATCTTGCTACAAATCGCATGTGACAGTAGATCTGACAGATATATAACAAATATTACGTGTCAAATTCTACGTATGCAACACAAAATACGAAAAATAACTAAAATTCAGCGTTACCAACCTCAGTACGGTATGTTAAAGTCGGCTTTAACTAAAGTTTGTATGCAGCGCTATTATGAAACGGAAATAACTTTAAGCTGACTTTAAAGGTCACTTTAACTTAAAGGACACTTTATGGTTGGTTCAGTCAGCTCTCCTTAGTCTTAATTTAGTATTAGTCTTAAAACTCGGTATTAGTATTAGTCCCAAGAAAATAGGTATCGTTCATACAAAAATTACGCGTAGCCATGACAACAAACGATAAACAACAAATACATAACCAATAAAAATATTTATTTCGTTCGATGGTATTTAGCTGTGACATTAGTTTGAAATATTTAGGTAGATATAGGAAAAGCGATAAAAATGAGTTAGAAATTTGATGATGGATGATGAATCCAACTAGTGAGGAACTTTGCGCATATATATGATACAAATAAAAACTATAAAAATAAATCTATTAATCGCTTTAATACATATCCAATGATATATTACATATAATAATATAAAATAATATATTTCTACAACAATTAACAACTATAAGGTATCTAACAATTTTTCACTTCACTTCTTAATTTGGCTTTCACAACATCTAACGTTATCTCTTCCTGTGGCATATTCTCTATGTGATTGTCTCAAATGATGGTGGCAACGCAAATAATAAGCTACATACTATATCTTCCTTTTTAGTTTTGCACCTGTCAACGGTCTTGTTAGCTCATCAAATTCAGTTAAAAATACTTCTAGATTTTTTGCTTCTTTTAATTTCATGCTCATTAATTTCTTCCTTAATAACATTTGTGCAGTGACATTTCTTTTCTCATATCTCTCTTCCAGACTTTTCCACATGCTATATGCCATTTCTTTATCTCGAATTAATTCTATATCATCTAAGCACTGTATAATATAAAACTTGCAGCTATTATCACATTTCTTAGCTTCCGTTTTCATTGCCTCATCTTCGTAATCTATCTCTTCAATTTCGCTTTCTACAAATTTCTAAACACTTTTTCTTGTAATAAAGTCAATATTCGGAACTTCCAAGTGGATAATTATTAGCCGTTAAACATCAATATAGAACGTATTTTACTTCCCACAGTAGACAAAAAGCTATTTGATATTTAAGGAATGCATTACACCATTTCTCAACAAAAACCAATAACGCCAATAAAAGCAATAACAAAGCTGAAGTACGCCGTAGTTTGGTCTTAATCTTAGTCCTAAAAGTTCAATATTACGAACTTTCAAGGTCAGGATCTTTAAGACTAATACTAAGTTGGGGAATTGTATGAACACAAACATTAATTGCATATGGCTGAACTTTTTAAGGTTAAGACTAATACTAAATTAGGACTAAGGAAAGCTGACTGAACCAACCATTAGTTAAAGGAGCTTTTACGATTGATTATGAAACCGGCCGTTACTATGATTTCAAGAAAGGCTTGAGTGCGTATGTGTGTGAAAATCGGCATTTAATTATATTGTTATATCACGAATGAAAAATATTAAAATTTAAAAAATAAACAAATTATAATGTGAATCACAAATTTTTTACAATAAATGAAATAAATGCCACCCAGCACCCTTACCTTGTCCCAATTATGTTGTGTGTGTGTGTTTGTTTAATTTAGAATTCCTGGTTTTCTCTGCTACCTCCCAGTGTTTTTAATCCAAATCCTCTTCCTTCACAATTGGTTTTCTTTTCACCTCAATTCAATTTCTAACTGTTGGAGTTCTAAACGGTACCTTCAATTAAATCACTTTCTTCGTAGCTTTATTACGTTATTTCCTGTTTTACAAGTTTTTGTCATTTGCTGTTCTTGCGCTGACATGTATGTGATGATGTGTCATGTGTATTTCTGATATGATTAAAACGATTTAATGAAGTAATAAAAAAATCTCTATCTTACTAGTTACGGATAGTCACAAAATTCAGATCTCACTACAGTGACTAGTAGCAACCTCTTAATGTTTCACATATGGCTCATGTGTCTTTAAAGACAAGAAATTGAGACGTTTATACGAAATAAGCTTAGATAAGTCGTAACTAAATATCAAATTGCTCAATCATTGTGATCATTGTTGCATCTGTACATACTTGGACTACATTGTACATTATGGTCTCATACTGCAGTCGTTTTAAAACTTTGATTTTTAAGGATTCTGTCTAAAGCCTTTAGTGTATCTTCCTTTTGAATGGTCGAACGTCATTTACGAGTAAATTTCTTCTATCTCTTCTTTTAGAGAAAAATAGCCATGTCTAAAGGCTAGAAGATGTGTGCTGTTTCCTTTAGAAGACGAGAACATTGCGGTGTCATTTAGATTAAATACTCTTTTTTTTTTAATTAAAATATCTGCATTCTCACCTAAAAATGATTGTGTTTCTTGTAAACTATTTTCTTAAGGTAGCGTCTGGAACTGCAGCTTACGCCTTATTTTTAAATTCAGTTTTATCTGATTAATTATGAGGTGTCGCTCCATAAAGAAAGAATGGTCGGTCTGATGAATGAAGAATGGTAGACTGTTCAGAACAAAAATTTCGCGTATAAATATAATTGTTGTAATAAACCTCAGTGAGAATTTAAAAAATTTAGAAATGGATTTTCCGATGGAAGCACAGCACTGGTCGCTGTCTGCCCAGTTGAGGATATCCAGTTTAGCTATTTAGTGTCACTTAAAAAGGTGTGATAAAATTATTAAAGGTTTCACTAAAATTCAACATGATTTAAACGATAAATCGTTACTTGCGATGAAATATGGATTTTTTTAAAGAATCCCTGCTGCCACACACAATTGCTTAATTACAATTGGCAAGCACCGATTCCAGTAGCTAATAAAGATCTTTTTGCAAGAAAAGTAATGTTTTCAGTGACTGATTAAATATCTTTGGTATAATCCATTTTAAAGTTGTTCCTAATATCCGTGTGGTTAATTCGATTTGATGATGTACCTAGATTCGATTAAATTCTTGAACATCTTGAAGATTAGAAGTTTGATCCTATGCAAACGATGAGCTAGAGTCCTGCGTGCAGGCAAAAACTAGTCAGCGAGGGCGTAAAAGTGCTGCCTAAATGTCAATCTCGTGACTAGTGTTATGCCGATGTACTAAACGTGAGCATCCCACGGCAGTCTTTGATCCCCAATAGTGATATTTGCAGATGGAGGATTACGTTGTCTGGAGAATCTTATAGCAACGCATTTGCCCACGTTAATAATTAGATGCCGCTTGGATACTCACTCACAGATCTCCTGAACAGACCGTTGCAGTCTGCAGCACACCAGAACATCATTTCTTGATGAGGTGTAAACCGCCGTATTATACGCGTACACGGCAAGTCTCGTGGCGATGGATTTCGGAATATTTCTGGTGGGTATATAATATAAAAAGCTCTGGATCGATGAGCGACCCCTGCGGAATTATGCCTCCGACCCGAAAGTTCATCTCCCATTTTAATAGAACAAGTTTTCCCGGACAGGTAAGAACGTATGAGGACGATCATATCATACATTTTATACAACAAACATTCATACCACACCGAATCGAACGCGTAGGCGAAATCGACCGAAACTCTTCTGTAAGTCTGTGGAGTTGGAATTGGTCGATAAGCCCTCCCGAAACTCAAATTGCTCATCGGGTAGATCACTACCCTTGATAATAAAATCACGAAATCTTGCAAAAGTTATGGATTCTGCAATTTTAGATAGGTTTGAGAGGAGACTTATGAACTGAAACTGGCAAAGAAAGATGTTTACCTCGCTTATGAAGCATGAGAACATTCGCCTGTTTCTAGATGTGGGGAAAAGCGCGAAGACTCAGCATAGAATTAAGGATTTACTCCAAGATGTCAATGACGACAGTATGGAGTCTCTTAAGGGCTAGTGTTGGCAATCCCGTCCTTGTCGGGTGCCTTCCCGTTCTTACAAAGGACTTCCACCTGTCCGACCGGAGGGAATGGATCAGTAGGAATACCATCGACACCCTCAAAAGAAAGGTCAACCTCACGGTGTGTAGGACCGTATTGAGGTTGACCTTTACCCGTCCTAGATTTCCTCCTTTTAAATGCTTGCCTAGTGCGCCATAAAGAATTTCTAATTGAATTTTTAAATTAAATTGGTTGAGTTTTTCAAATACATTCATAATTGCTTTAATATGATCTTGTACAGTATTAGAATGAATTAAAATATCATCAAGAAAACAAATGACACATTCTAAGTTTACAAAAACTCCTACCATTAATCTTATAGATAAATACTGCCGAACTACTTGAGCATAAGCTTGCGTGAAATCAATCTTGTGAAGTACTTAGAGTTTTGTAACTTTGCTAACAACTCCTCGATCTTTGGCAATGAGTGCTTGTGTAGACTTTGTAATAGGTTGTTGGTTTAGCTATTGCTGAAGTTCTAAAATTTTCATTCAAATTAGAAACTGGTCACAAATAGGGCACTGGTCAGGAACGACACTCTAACCCTAATATTTGAACATATAAAAATTTTGTTATGTAGTATATAATATGAAATTCTCACAATAATTAACAGACTCAACAGTATTTATGGTATAAAGCAATAATGTTTACCATAATGATAATAATAAAAACCGCTGTTAACGTTTCCTTTTCTAACTAGCAATTAATTTCATATTGACGTGCAATAAATCAAAAGCAATAATCATGCTGTATGCAACACCTATTCGCGTTGGATCGTTGTTAATACTGCGGGTTATAATTACATGGCAATTTCCTCAATATAAGAACATCTATACGAGTTTGAAAAGAAACAATTATTGTATTACCTACACTGTACACTTCAAGACAGTAGATATGGGTATTTGCCCGTATCTTATTTACTAAAAATGTATATAACAAGTGTATAGTTCTTATCTATCTTTATTTGCAATTGCTGATCGCAATGTGGAACAAACTTCAATTATAACAACGCATTTCCTTAAGAATATATTAGATTTTTATGGATTGTTATTGTATAATTGTCATCCTTTCTTCTTTATAATTATTTAAGTATATCTTGTTTTTTTTAAAAAAGAAACTAATAAAACGCTTTTATTAACCATTGAGTTAGGTTAGACATAATACGAAACTATGTCGTGATATACCTCATAAACAGTGCCCTAAACAAGGGTTGTTAGGTCCAATCACACGGCACTAATAATGTAATTTCCTCATTTACGGCGACGTGAACGAATATAGGACGGCAACCCCCCCATATAAATTCGTTTTGTGAGAGCCCTAAATCAAATTATTCCAACTTGTTTCGTGCTAGTATTAAACGTTTAGAACATGTGTTTTTTATTGATACCGAGGGTGGCTTAATATTGCGATAAATAATTTTTCTATCATCGATGGTTTATTTATTTTTAAATATAATAACAATCAGTTTGAAAATATGTATGAAGGTAAATTGCTAACTATGGTCACCCTTTCTGTTAAAATGTTTAGTTCTTTCTGCGTTGAACAAAGCCTCGTGCAGGCTTCTAGCCGCAAATCGTGAAAATCACCAGATCTTACCTCATCTTACCAATGAAACCTTCAGGGAAGCAAATGCCGTCTGGAATTCCTCAAGGCTAGGCACTGGGCCCGGTACTCTTCAGCAACTACCTCGCAGATATTCCCAAAGCGAGTTCCACAGTCGAGTGTTTAACGCAATCTACGTGGATGACACCGCTATAGTGGCCACCTTGAAAACTCCCGAGATCGCAGTCCAGCTTGCTCAGGCAAAATTGGATCGAATCTAAGGTTTCTGCAGCTTATACGGTCAGTCGATCAACCCAAAGAAAATGCTATTGCCTTCAGTCGGAGACGACAATCTTCACCCAGAAAGATCACCGTTCTACGGTGATATGAGTTAAACGAGATGATCGAATACCTGGAAATAAGCCTTGACTAAAAGCTAACTTTCGCAGAACATCCAGGTGGAGCTAGGAACAGTTTTTGCCGGATGAACAGGTCGACTTTCAAGAGGACTTATATTAGCTCCTCGGACTAACAGAGGAGATTCGAGGCGCTCTGGAGTCACGATATTCCACTGGTGCTATCTTTTTGGACTCCGCACAGGCGTTCGATGCGGTGTGGCATGACGGGTTGCTTTTTTTTTAAGTGGACGGTCTTGGCATCTCCTCAAATATGATCTCCCTCATTCGATCATATCTCTCCGGCAGGACGTTCTGCATTAAGCAGTCAGGTGAATTCTTCACCGATAGAACTATTCGATTCGGTGTTCGTCAGGGCTCGCTCCTTGGCCCGGAACTCTTTATACTCTTTACTAGTGATGTACCTATCTCACCTAATAAAAAACTGGCGGTTTACGCGAACAATACCGCTGTTTGTACAACCTTGTGAAAAAGAAGATTACCACAAATCACTAACATCTATGGATACTCGACGCTCGTGCATTAGGTTTAAACCGAATACTTGAGCGCCTCTAGTGTTTGATAGGAAGCAGTAATTTAATTTAGCGGTAAATTCAAACGGACGTCAGTAATAACTTATGAATGATTTATAATAGTTATGTATATATTTAGCGAAAAGTGACACATTATTGGGCGAGAGCAATAATGTCCAATTTTGCTCGTAATACATACAACATTTTTTTCTAGAATCACTTACTAAAGCGAAACGATTTAAATCATTAACTTTATTGTAACATATTTATAATAAATGGTCAATAGAATAGACTACAATAATTCACTTATGGGGATTATTTGTAACCTGGAATCTAAAAGTGACGATTTCAGTATTTTGGCTCTCTCGGGAAAATAGGCAACAAGAACGTTTTCCAAACATTTACATATTTTCTTCGCATTACACCATACTGTGGAGTGGTTGCTTCTCATTGTCTTTGATTTTTCTGGCAAAAAATTCAAGTTTACAGCTCTCGCAGCACTTCTGATCTCAGGAAGTGTACTGGTACATACAATCTGGCTGCATTTAACTGAAACGAAGTGTAAGTGGTTTGTGGAGATTGCAAAGGTCTGTCGACTAACTGATTGGATGAGCCCGGAAATGGCAGCTTTCGATAAATGCCGAAACGTTCGCGACTGTCCGCTTTTCTAAAAAGCGTAATTCGCCGCGGGCGTTGCTCTGGAGATCGCAGGTCCAGTACCTAGCTATAGTCCTTAACTCAAAACTGACGTTTCGCCATCAGTTTAAGGGGAGGGCGGGGTGGGCTCTGATTTCAAGCTTTTCAAGCTTGATTAGAATTTTAAGCTTCAAGCTTTTTAAACTACGTCTTTTTCAGGCCGATAAATCGCAGGTTAAGAGGCACAATCTGTTACAGAACAGGGTGCTACGTGTCATTGTCAACGTGTCCTGGTTTATGACAAATGCACAACTTTATAAAGACCTCGAAATTCCAACTTTGTGGAAATATGCGATGGCGCTGGCCAGAAACACCTTGGAAAGGGTTTCTCGGCCGGAGAACCCGTTGGTTCGGCCTTTAACCTTCGGATGGATGCCCGGAGATACCGGAGGGGTACACCTTTTTTACTGCTTTAAACCACCCAAAATAATAAAATAAGAATATATATTTTAGGATATAATTTTATTAGCCTATTCACACAAAAATATATAGCAAAGAAAAATCAAAATAAATATTGTACATAAATAAATATAAATTCTTTAGATAATCAAGAAACAGTTTTTAGTTTTTTTGGTTTCATGGTGGTTAGGACAAATAAAGTTTTTACAAATACTACAAATACTTCTACTCTTCTTGTCTAATTTTCTAGAGCGCAATGCACATCTTCCCATGGATATCTGATTGTCGATTCTTGTACTGGGTCCGGGATTGGATGTTCCAATAAAATCATACATTGCATTTAGAGTACGTTTGCGAAATGTTACACACGATTGCAGTCGTTTTTCCACATAGGGTTTTATGAGTTGCTGCCCAACTCTAGTAAAAATCTCAGTATGCGTATCGAATAATATTGACCGTTTGTTATATGCATGCGTGTCTGCAATGGTCGCCTTCACCTACGAGTTGGCGCGTTAGGATCCAAGGCTGTCTAAAGCAGTGTTGCCTGCTTTGCTTTCCCAGCCTATGAAAAATTTCATATGAATGCCGAACGAGGTACAATATGTACTCTAATCGATTATTTTCCAATTTATGTAAAAACGCATAAAGAAAAAGTATTGTTCGCTATATTTACTGATAGATGAAGGTCCAACTGAGGATTACATGGAAGCACCAAGCGATTCTAACAAAAATGTAAAAATTACGTAGAGAAAACAGTATTTGGGGTACAATTTCTAGCCCGGGCCGGCATCCGAAGGTTAAGAGAGCTGGGTCCAGACAGACTTCTGCCCGCAGTTGCCACAAGGCGGATTCTGTACCAGGATATTTGATGTTGCCATGAAAGAGCTCCGAAAAACACGATACACTTCTGTGACTTCTGTGGCTAGACCTAAAGCTACTCCAGTGAAATAGGAAGGCTTAAGGACTTATGAGTCCAGCCTTAGAGGAAAAACGAAACCTCAATAAAAAAAGGGATCTGGTTGCCAACAACATCGTTCACCGTCCATTTTCAAAAAGTTCCTAAGGAAATACATACAATTTGATGTAGAATTAATGAAAAAAGAAGAAAGAAGAAAAAGTTATTACTGTGCCTACTATTGACGCTGCCCGAATATGTCTTTCACCCAAAGTTTTGGGTGTTACTTTGGTATAATGATCTAGAAAACCTATTCTGTTCAGTTTTTTTTAGACTCAAAAAATAGTAGGCTATTCTTGACAAATCCATCTTCAGTGCCAATATGCAAAACAATTAAACGATTTCTTTGTCTGTGTGTGATTGTCTCGGAGTTAAAATCGTTATATCTTTCCACACCGTCTGTTTGGTATGGCCTGCGTTTCATCCCGAAACTTTCTAATAATATTTAGGTAATGACGCCTCTATAAAGATATCTCTTAGCGCTCCATTAGCACACTTTCTCGGCTGGGTTCTACCTAATTAATTTGTAATTCTTTTAGAATCAGTCTGGAAAACTCTCATCTGCGTTCACAACCTGCAAGGATTATTGAGATCATGTTAACACCACTGTTTCCGTAAAGACGCTTCTACAGACGAAGACTTAGATAAGATCAAGTTCTTGTACTGACACGATTTAGACGCAATTTTAGTTGAATATAAGAATATGAATAATCCTTTAAATTCTCGCTGTGCTAAATACGAAATTCCTCAATTTACTATCACAATTTAATAATTCCAAGAGGCACCAGTTGTTTGTTTTCAAATAATTAATACCACGTGTTTGAAAATGATGTAACATTCCTATGAAAAAAAAATAAAAATAAAAACCAGACGAGCATAAACCATGGTAGCATTTCAAATGTCTAAATAGAAGATATTGAAAGAATTTTAAGAAAGAAAAAAATCTAACATCCGAGAAAGCAATCAGCAGCTTCTAAGACTGCTATCTTGATGTGTCCTACACAAAATGGATATTTGAAAGAACGCGTGCCTTGCTATCTTAAAAAATCCTTTTGTCTGTAATGGGTGTTGTCCACAACCAAATCTAAATTTGTACAATTTTACCTACCGATGAATTTGGTTCTCCCCTTTTTTTTACTCGTTTCTCTCAGTTTTGTTTTGTAAAAAACCGGTTCAGATAAATATAAATTCGGCGTGCGACTACTTAACTTTTAAAAACCATTAAAAAGGGGACATGAAAACAACGCAACAATGGAGGTTAAAACAGTATATCATTTATATATCGTATATATAAAGTGCACAATATCGAAAAAATACTTATATACATATATAAATACGTATACATACATAACCATTTAGCTCAAAAGAAAACCAGTGAAAGATATGACAAGCTAAAATTATATTCCTGTCATCTCGTAACACAAACAAAGGGATAAAATTGTCTGATTTATGCCGTACATTAACATAAACCCGAAATGATTACTTTTCGTTGTGTGATTGCCGTATAGCTTTGCGGTCAATAATGGTTGGCAGGTATTCTCACTGAAGCGACATGAATGTATAGTATATCTCTTTTATGCTTTATTATTTATTTATATATGTTGCACGTTGTATACATGCGTCTCGTCTCATCTCTTAAGTCAGTTTTATGACGTTAATTCGATAAAGCTATCGTTATCTGAGATAATTTCCAATATTTGCTTTCAGCTAATTTTTTAATGTATACAGCAGACGAATGGCCATTACAATAAAAACGTCTAGACTAACGAACGTTTAAAACTGGACGATATAACGTGAAGAGAGAAAGACGGCGTAGGAAAAAAAAGACATCAATTATAAGTGTCAAAATTGATTTAACTGGATGTGATTTATAGTGATGCTTGTAATAGGTAAATATGAGAAAACGTTGGAATTGAATTAGAAAGAGAAAGATAAGCGTAGAGAGTTAATTTTAAACATTTTAAAACAATAATGTTTCAACATAAGGAAGAATCAGTTTTTCTGCGAAATTTTTGGGTCAGCATAACTTATAGAGTACCTAGATAGGAGTGAAAAATATTTACCTATGGAATTAAACATGATTTATTATGCGCTTATAAATGCAAAGAGAGTTTATATTAAGTCTTTAGTGAACAATTTGCTCGTGGTATAAAGAATTTCAACTTGAAAGGATCATGTTTAGAATGAGAAAGGAGCAGGACATCTTCCTACGGCTGTTACCAACAAAAACATTGCTTGAATGAAGAGGACAATAAAGCCACTTATGCGCTAATAGAACATCAACTCAAGATTGGATCCTTAGCTCTTAAAACAATCATGCCATGAAACTTTAAACTTTTTAAATAATGGTGCCTATCAATTTTTTTCCCAAAATAGTGATAGGTGACGAAACTATATTCCCTCCCCGCCAAGAGAGTCGTGTATGAATTCACGAAGATGAGGAAACTCTTAAAACGACCAAGAAGCAGCAAGCTCTAAAAAAAGGTTATAATATGATAGATAAAAGACAGTTACAGCTAAGTGGTACACTGAAAAATGTTTGCCTGAGGTGTCGAGTAGAGTTCCAGAAAAATGAATTATGCTCCACTATGATAATGCATCCTCGCATACGGCGGTTTTAACTTGGCAGTTTTTGGCTGGAAAAAATATAAAAGTAATAGAACATCCGCCGTACGAAAGTAGAAAGAAAGAAGTTTATCATTGCTTCTTTTATTCACAATTTATACATCTCAAATGACGATACCCAGCTATATTATTCCTTTTGTCCAAAGAATTTGGACAGAGCTGTTGTATAAATAAATAAAACGGTCAACAAATTAGATTTCGTTCTTTGTCCTGAAGTTTATTTTATGATTTTTCGATTAATTATGCACAAAACCGAAAATAAAGGTAAAAATTTTGATTTTGTGATAACTATAGTAATAATACTCATTTTACATTCGAAATTACCGCGAGTTAACAACACTTAATCGTATGAACTAATATTAATAAACCAAAAAGCACTAGTACCTAAACCATAGTTTAAGTATACTAACAAAAGATAAATAAAGAATAGTAACACTATATTCAAACGGTCATGGCATGTAAGAACAGAAGTTTGTGTCGGAAAACAAAACGTAACATTTGAGGCGATTGTTGAAGCGGAAAAAGTCTTAATGTCACCTCTGCACATTAAGTTAGGGTTGATGAAACAATTTGTTAAAAAACTGGATGAATCTTCAGAAGCTTTTGGATACCAGAAAAAGTTTTTTCCGAAGTTATCAGAAACAAAAGTTAAAGCTGGGATTTTTGTTGGTCCGCAAATTAGACAGATTTTCGTCGATGAAAAATTTCCAACGTTGCTGAATTGTATTCAAAAAGCGAGTTGGAACAGTTTTAAAGCAGTAGCTTCTGGATTTTTAGGAAATAACAAAGCTGAAAACTACGAAAAGTTAGTTGCGAATGTGCTAAAAAAAATTTAAGGCCATGGGCTCCAGGATGTCATTAAATGTACATATGCTGCACGCTCATTTAGATAAATTTAAAAACAACATGGGAGCTTATTCAGAAGAGCAAGGAGAACGTTTTCATCAGGACATTATGAGCTTCGAACAACGTTATCAAGGTCAATACAATGAAAACATGATGGGAGACTATATTTGGGGTTTATTGAGAGAAAGTACTTATGAACATAAAAGAAAAAGTAAAAGCGTGCACTTTTAAATTATTTTTCACTTTTTTGTACGATATTTTGATATTAAAACTTAATAAAAATAATAAACATATTTATTTGAATGGTTCCATCTTCAATTAAAAATTAAAACCACAGATTTTGAAAAATATCCTTCAATCTCCTAAACACAAAAGCAAACGTTTTCGTGTCATATAAGAGTTTTTTTTTTTCGTTTAATTACGATCTAAAACATCGCCATTTTATGCCTTAAAATTTAGGACAAATTTTGTGTTGACCCGTGTTATTGGCAGCAATGATAGACTTTCTAGAAAGTAATGAGAACAAGGAATTTAATCCTACTCTACTTTATCTAAACGGATTTCTGCTGCCGTTTCTCAAGGATCCCTACTTAAGCCTTGTTTTCAAGTATGGTGTCCCATCGGTTTCGGTAATTTCCCTGACGATCTATTGTAATGATACAATAATTTTCAAGTGGGTGGTGGTAGTAGGTCAGTAGTAAGGCCAAATGTGTAGTAGTTAAGTTTACGAAATGCACCAAATTTTTCTTGTCCATTTTACAAATTTAAATTTTTCGATGGTATGTTAAAGGTCCGGCTCTCGCCTGCATTGCATTACATGTCAGCAGTACTACAACACGTTTGTACGAGGATTTGCTCCCTTTCCTGCAAGAGCTTCCTCTCTTTGCCGCTCAAAATCTTAATGTAGATAGTCTTTCTACGACCCATTAGAACCTATGGAACACTGATCTGGTCATGTATTACCAAGACACACCTAAAACGTTTGGTAGCTAAACACATTTCTGATGTTGATTGTACGATCAGTTTCGTAAATAAAATCTACTCACCGCATCAATTTGCGATACAAAAGATGACTGGTCCAACACCCTTAAAAAACGCCTGATCATTAAGTGAGCAATTCAAAATTACGAATTAAGCTTGTGAGTACGCAAGAAATTGCAAAGTTGCATTTACAATTTCGTATTGAAGTGTTAAACATTTTGCGGCTTAATTCATGCATGAAAATATTAATTGTATTAACGTATATTTTCTGCTAGTAATAACCTGTTGTGCCAAATTGTTTATTCCAAGTGTATCATAGACGACAAATATGGACAGAATAGATATGGATTACTGATCAAATGTTAATTTGACAATCTATCGTGATAGAACATATGCTGCATGCTCATTTAGATAAATTTAAAAACAACATGGGAGCATATTCACAAGAGCAAGGAGAGCGTTTTCATCAGCACATTATGAGCTTTGAACAACGTTTATCAAGGCCAATACAATGAAAACATGACGGGAGACTATATTTAGGGTTTATTGAGAGAAAGTAGGTACTTATGAACATAAAAGAAAAAGTAAAAGCGTGCACGTTTAAATTATTTTCCACTTTTTTGTAAGTTATTTTGATAGTAAAACCTAATAAAAATAATAAACATATTTATTTGAATGGTTTCATCTTCAAATAAAAATTAAAACCACAGATTTTGAAAAATATGCACTTTATGTTTTAAAGTTTAGGACAAATTTTGTGTTGACCCGTGTTATGATCTGCAAAGTTTTTATGATAAATCTAAAAAGCACGGTCTTCTTCTTAATGACTTTGTATATGGCTCTTGTTTAGACAGCATCGATGTAAAACGAATTCAAGTAACTCATACATTTTTGGCATAAAAAGACGGAATAGAATCTATCACAAGCTTACTGAGCTTGGATGGTTAAACATGGCTAAGCGTAGTAAATTCTATTTTGCTTGTTTTGCTTTTAGATTAATCAATTGTAAATACTCCATCATATTTATTGAATAAGATTACGTATAGAACGGATATTCATAATATAAATATCCGTAGAAAAGATTTAATTGACATTCCACGCCATCGCACGCAACAATTTAAAAGGAGCTTCAGTTATTGCATAGCATATATTATTAATAATTTACCTGTTTTACTGGACTGCCAATCATATGGTGTTTTTAAACGAAGATTAACTGAGACTCTTCTGAGTGAGCAATCCAAACCGAATTAACTTTACTTATGTTAGTGTAGATCAATACGTCATACATTCAATGAGTAGTGTATTCTACTTGATAGCGGTTGCCTTTTGCTCATATTTTATTATAGTAATGTATCTATTGGTATTTATGTGTACTACATGTAGTTTCATTATGGGCAATAAATGTATGGGGAAGTATCGACCGTACTACGTTAGGGAGGAAATGTGGTTGAAAAACACCGGGTATGCGGTCTGTACAGAACGCAAGTAAGCTCTTTGTTTAAATTCTCAAGCTTTCGTTCTTTATTGAGAACATCTTCAGGAGAAACTGTATAAAGAAAAAGGAAAATTGAAACAATATGTCCAATAATTAATGGTAATAAATAATAATAATAATAATAATAATAATAATATTTTATTTGCCCAACAGATATAAAATCCTTATTACAGGACAAAATAGAATACATCACGAAAACATATGTGATATGTATAAATATAAGTATACTTAATACTAAACTAAATTTAATAACTACTAACTAGTGATAGACAACAGAGAGATTAATTAGTTTCCTTATATGTAATTATAATTGCCAGTACAATGGTGGAGTAATGTTGGTCTTTACCAACATTACTCCACCATTGTACTGGCAATTGTGTAAATTATGTCTACATTCGTACATGCCAAACTATTATAAAGAGTACTTATTCTAGATACGGGAGATCCTAACATAATGTTAGTTCTTGATGGACTACAGTAAAAGGTATTATTCGATCTAGAAAATTGTCTCGGAACTAAGAAATTCAATCTAGATAATATTTCAGGCAAGTCAATCATATTATGCAGTAGAGAATACAGAAATTTTAGGTCTGCTTGACATCTACGAAGTTCTAGGGGCTCAATATTAAACGTAGTTAAGAGACTTACATGGCTGAAGCCGCGAGGTGGATATTCACCTGTGGAGCGAAAATTTAAATATTTTAGAAAACGTCTCTGTATTTGTTCTAACGAACGTGCTTGCAATTTGTAAAACGGAGACCATACCAATGATGCATATTCCAATTTTGATCTAATGAAGGAAAAGTATAATGGCAATATGCACTCAATCGATGAAAAACAGCTAGTTGTTCTAATTACGAAACCCAGAGATCTCAAAGCAGCACCGCAAATATTGTTGATGTGGCTCGTAAATGACAATTTAGAATCAAAGGTGACACCCAGATCCTTCAACTCAGTACACCTCTCAAGTTGAGTGTTATCCAAAATATAATTGAAATTTGTCGGAGTACTTTTCCTCGTAAATGTCATAATTCTACATTTAGAAACATTCAAATGTAACCTATTGTCTATACACCATGCCTGGAGTGCATCCAATTGTTTCTGAAGATGCAGACAGTCGCTAGTATCGTTAATAGCCTGGAATATTTTCAAGTCATCGGCATAAAGCAATTTATGACAGTCCAAGACTTCTGCAATATCGTTAATAAAGACAGTAAAAAGAAGTGGTCCTAGATTTGTTCCCTGTGGGACACCAGATGTAGAACAGAAGGTTTTGGATTTATGTCCCTTGTAATAAACATAATTTTGTCGGTTCGAAAGGTACGAGACAAACAAAGACACAAGTTTTGGTCAAAATCCAATATTCGCAAGCTTATGCAAGAGTACCGCATGATCTATCCGGTCGAATGCCTTAGCAAAATCCGTGAAAACAACATCTACTTGAATATTATGATCCAGCTTTTCACACAAATATTGAGTAAAAACTGTGAGGTTTGTAACAGTCGATCGTTTGTTGATAAAACCATGTTGGGAAGTAGTTATTGTGGATCTTATCTGCGGAGAAATGATGGAAAAGAGACATTTTTCGAATACCTTGGCAAAATTACTAATAATCGCAATTGGACGATAGTTCTCAATATATCTTATATCACCTTTCTTGAAAACGGGTGTTAGTCTCGCAATCTTCCAGCATTCGGGAAAAGTGCATGATTGAATTGCCAAGTTAAACAGAATACTCAGTGGAGCAGCTAGAGCACCTGCACAGTCCTTAAGCATGAAGCTAGGGATACAATCATCTCCCATTGTATTGGAATTCTTGAGCTTCTTCAACGTATAAAATACATCAGATTCATCAATATAGGAGACGTCAATTCGCACATTGTCGACACCTGGATGTGTACCATTTGACAGACTATGGGTGCGCTGAATATATACAGATTGGAAAAAATCGACAAATCCATCTACAATAGCTCCAGGTTTTGTAAGCTCATCATTTAAATTGTTTAGTACACAGTAAACAAAATACAACTTACAAACGTGATTTAATTAAAGGTGGTCAGCCTGAATCCGGAAATACATCACAGTAGGATGCAAAGTTAACATTAAATTAATATTATCAGAAAAATTATTGTAATTTAAAATATTGTTAAAATGTGTATTAAAATAACAAACGTTAAAACCAATAGTAAACTATGCGATCACTTTTGTGCTGACTGATTCTATGTTTTAACCATTGACTGGTCTGTCCTATATAAGTTTTCTTGGCAGCCAGTACAAGGAATGCTGTTGATGTTGAAAACAAATGGAGTACTGTCTTTTTAACAACATTGTCGATTGGATTTTTAACGTAGGGTAATCTTTTATATTTTAGGTCGGTGTTGTCCTCGATCTGACCATCCGATATGTTGGATTTAAAGATCCCGGATAACCATTATTAATGAAAATATCCACCAATATCCGAAAGTTCTTTTGTAAAAATCTGTCATCAGATATATGAGAAACCCTATTTTTCATGGCAATGATGGTGTTAAGTTTTTGACTGTTAGATTGATTAGAAAAGTAATTTATAAACCTGCCAGATGCAGTGGGTTTCTGATACCAGTCTAGGATGATAGTATTGATAGTTCGTATGACCCTCGTGTCCAGAAACGGTATACAACCCCCCTTCTCTAGTTCGATAGTAAATTGTAAGTGTTCATTAAATGAATTAAAAACATCGAGAACAGATTATACCTCGCTTCCGGGGATGGCACATATTACATCGTCGACATACTTGTAAATGAAAGGCAATCGTAATTTAGAAATTACAACGTCGAGCAAATGATCCATCACCATGAGGGCCAGAATAGGGCTTATGGGAGACCCCATCGGCGTACCAAAAATTTAATGTAAAATTTATTATTAAAACTGAAAAATGAATTATTAAGAACAAAGCGAAGTAATTGTAAAAAGGATGCTTGATTTAAACTAGTGTGGTCACGGATAGTGTCCCACTTATATTTAACTATCTCCAAACTCGATGGGATATTGGTAAATATCGACACTACATCTAGTGAAGCTAAGATGTAGTGTTCCGGTAGTTTGTGTTCATTAATGATATTGACAGATGAATTATTATTATTATTAATATTAAAATGGCTAAAGTATGGCACATTTTGTTATACCGATCATTCAGAGGGACTAAGTCGAGCTAGAAAAGAGATAGATCTAGAGTGGGCGGTTGTAATATTACAGTAAGTTTAAAATTTTTTAAATTGCAGTGTTATTACAGTGGCGACGAGAAAATTACAATTAGGTAAATTGATAGTTAAATACATTCATAAAAATGTGTATTGGTAAAATTCAAGAAAATTAACCAAAAGTATTGGTCAATGTATATTGCACGTGTTGAGCAATATTTAAAAGCCAATGATGTGAAAGAAGAGTTGAATACGGCAATTTTAATTGCTGCAATTGGGGACGAAGTTTATGAAATGATGTCCAATTTATGCGACCCAGAGAAACCGCAGGATAAATCGTTTCCGGAACTGGTTAAACTTATTGCCGAAAGACAACAAATTTCGGCAAAAAAAGCAGAAAGAAGAGGAAACCATTGCTACCTACATGGCTAATTTTAAAAAGTTGGCAAAAACATGCAAGTTTGGTCAAACTTTAGAGGGAAACCTACGGGATCAATTAGTTTTTGGCTTAATTAATGAAGCAATTCGACAACGTCTCTTTGCGGAGAAGGATCTGGACTACAAGAAGGCAGTTGAACTAACAATAAATATGGAAGCTGCTGAGATTAATTCCGGGTTAATTGAAGGTACATCGGTGAATAAATTACAAGTCAAGAAACATTTTAGGATCAACCAAGATCATGCATCTTCGTCCGAAGAAAGAGCGAACGAGAGGAAGAGTTGCACAGTCTGAAATATCCAGACGTTTTTAAAAGTGAATTAGGAAAAGTCACAGGAGATAAAGTTAAATTGCACTTTAAGCAACATGTAGCTCTGGTATTTTGTAAATCAAGGTCGCTTCCTTTTGCACTTAAAGGTAAAGTCGATCGAACGCATTGAAATATTGATTGGGTGTGGGTATAAAGATGGAAGAAGAACTAAAAGTGATGTTTGTGATTTGTTGAATCATTTATATCCGGAGAAACAAATTTCACAATTTACAGTCTGCCAGGTGATAAATTTTTTTTATCAGACTGGGGGTATAAAATATAAACCAAAATATGGTAGACCTAAAATGGGCACAATATTTTGAAGCGAAACAAATTCCATCCCTAGAATCTTCAACGAATCTATAACCTTAATCAGGACGATTTTGATAGAGGAATTTATGTTTATAAACTAATTGTGAAAGATGGACCCACTCACTCAGCATAAAAAGTTACCGTATGGACAGGTGTTCCAAGTCAGGGTGTAATTGAACCGTTTTTCATCGATAGTTACTCTCACTGCTGACAAGTATCTTCAGCTTCAACGCCAGTAAAGTGATATCAGCTATTACTGATATACTTCTTAATGTAACTGGTGGTATTGACAATCAAATCATCTTTCAACACGTATATAAAATATATAGTAACCTTTTCTTATGGATTCGTATAAAAATCAGACGTAAAATTGACTGATATTTTGGAAAGGCATGATGGGAAAAGGGAGTGGTGTCAAGCATAGATAGGATAGGCAATTTGATTGTTTAACAATGAATTTCTCAATTTTGTTTTATGCAATATGGTGCGACCAATTACAACAAAAGGAGGAGGTTGGTTGCCATAGCAACGAAACCAAGAAGAAAACATATAAAAATAAAGCCGACATATGCTAAACAGCAAACTAAATTACTTTGAATAATCAGACAGCCAGTCAGCCAGTGAGAGCAACAAAGCTACCGGTGGTCTTGCACCCTTTTGTGGTGTCACCAAAAATCATATAAGAGCTCATCTCCAGCAGTGGAGAAGTGAACAAAAAATCTTGTGCTGTGCTCACACCCCAAAACTAACTAAGATGTTGTTGTTGTAAAACTATAAACATATACGAGGTCCCGAAATACTGTATGGAGTAAAACTTTGAAGGGATATTTTAGAATTACAATCACAAACGACTTTTACTGCTCTTTTGCAGTTCCTTTTGCAACTTATACAATCTAAACTGTAACATTCTCGTCTGAGTGCTACCATCTGGTGGTCGATACTTTGATTGGCTTACAATGGTAACGACATCACTGCATCGAGATTTGCAGGTTGAAATGTTTTTCCTTTGGAACAGAAAATAAATTGTTATAATTATGAAGCCATGCACTGCAGTACACTAGCAAAAAAATAATTTGCAAAATAAGTGGTATTGCATTTGTCCTTGGCATTATACGAAGAAAGTTTGGATGTCAAGTATGTAATGTGGTTGTTCCATTTTCAAAGTCATAGACGCGACCTTCTTGTCAATGTCAGTGTCTGGACAGATCTTTGCACGCCTGTTATAATATTTTTGCTGCGTTTTTTTTACCTTTCGTTTAAGTGATTTTAGAACAACTGGTGTTCTACAACAGTATGACTTTGCATCTCATTTCACATTTAGCTATTACAACAAATTTTGAAAAAATCTATTACGAGTAAATATTTATTACTTTGTAATACTATGTGCATATCCCCAACCATTCCTCGCTCAAACTCGTTCAGGTAATACGAACGGCCTTTCATTACGCACAAAGTACGATTACATAGTACCCTTTCCCACTACAGTCAGAAAGGCCGGTTTTTCTCACTTGGTTTGGTTTTCATGTCGATGGAATGTTGCACCCGGTCGGAGCCACTCAGTAGAAAAAAGTGCAAGTATAAAAAAATTCGGAAATCGTTGCATCAACTCATCTTTACGTACCACTAAATTATGCATGTATTCAGTTGACGTTTACTTGCCATATCTACCATCCTATATATAGATCTGACGTCTGCAGAAATAATCGCGTATATTTACCTTAATGTAAGTAAAAACACTCTGTAATAATCGTATAATCCCATAATGACAACGTAAAACATCTAATCAGAAACAGAAAAAGCAACAAAAACAACAAGCAAAATACCCAACATCTTAGACATTCTCACAATTATATTGCGACATCATTTAAGAGTAATAAATAAGGAAGCAACATTAGACTAATTACCCAAGAGTATAATATTCACTAATAGTGGTCACACAATTATATAGAAGGCATTATATAGAATCTATATACACACGTAATAAAGCTTACTGTAAGAACAGTATGGACAGAGGGACTTCACCATATAGGAACCGTTAAGCGACACAGAACGGTAAGAAGGAATTAGTTGCGTGTATCCATCATCAATATATATACATATTATATGTTGATGATTGAAAGCATTTTAAGAGGTTTCCTTAATTAACTCTTATTCTTTGTGATGTATTATGGTTCCAAATACTCGGAGTTAATTTGGGTAAATCGTTTTCACGGTATATTGAGTGTTACAATAAAGATTAGGATGATTTCTGTGATGGTATAACACGTTAAGTCCGTTCGAAATATTTTAATTGGATGAATGTACCGTTGGGAGTCAATTCTGTATTATATTTGAAGATATAAGCGAAAAACTAATATTCGAAAGTCGTTGTTGTTTTAAATAGACAAGACCAGGTTGAGATACGTTTTATTAAATAAAAGTGGCAGACAGTATAGTACAAAGTCTTACATAACAGCGGTAGACCTCCTTGTTGTGTTATTTCAATTTTATTATTCACACAAAAGATGGAGTTTCACTACATTTTTAAATGTTGGCGTTTGGCTGCAATTAAAAAAAAAAAACGTCCACACAATTGTAACATGGAATGAAAATTTCACACTCTCTCTTCGCTTTCGCTGATGGGAAATAGGGTAAACGTTTGAGGCAAACTCTTATGAATGCAGACGTCTTTTTGCTCATCATGTGTAGTAATAGTAATCGACGCTTCGAAGTGCCTCTACTGTGGCATTTTCCTCGAGATGCGTTGTTGGTTATCTAGTGTAAAGTTAGAGAAGCCTTGGTTGATTTAGATCCCATAGATTTGTGTTGCAGTTCTCTAGAGCAGGGTTCCCAAACTATTTTGGGCAGAGTGAGTGCATTATCATTCAAGCTCCAACGAATTTCAAAACGCAAATGAACTTTCAACCTAAGTGCAAGCTTGTTATAGAGTAAAATATGATCATGATTTCGTACATGTTAAATCTCATATATGCGCCAAATACAGAGCAAGTCAAAACTTGCTAGACTTAGCTAGCTATACAGTTGAATATAAAAAATAATAAAACCCAACTTCACTTGAATGTGTATTTAATTGAATGGCCATTTCGTTACATACTACGTAACATCTTCAGCATGACTCTCCATTCAATTAAATACACATTCAAGTGAAGTTGGGTTTTATTATTTTTTATATTCAACTGTATGTTAGATACTTCACTAGCTCATCAATCTATATATTAGCTAGCTATATTTTTCATCTTGTACGAACTTGGGCACACTTATCGACTTGTCGAGTTTTTTAAGAGTACAACAATGATACTTCCTATTAAAATATTAGTCATTCTTATAACAAGTCGGTACACCTAACGCAACTTATACAGTTTCTTGAAAGTTTCAAATAAGAACTTGTGTTAATTAATAGGGGTCGATTTTTAGACCTCGTCGACCCCCAAAATCAGTTTTCGTTTACGTCGACCCCTGGAAAACCGATATCGACCCCAAGAGCTCGGTTTCGACCACTTTGGGAATCCCTGCTCTACAGCAAACATAACAGATCTGCCAGGAATATTAACATCAATCACTGGGAAATTTTTTACGTGTCCAATCCCTACTTCTTTGGTTCATAGATTGTTTCTTATAATCATTTCAATAACCTTGGGAGACAATTTGCAGTAACTTTGCAATAATATCCAATAAATGAAGGTACCTTTCCTGTTACTTGCATCACACGTACAAGTGAGTAAATTTATTGTCAATCAATACGCAATTTGTGATTAACCATTGAGTTCAAACTTCTTTAGTTATGGCTCACTATACAGGGTGTTTCATAATATATACGCAGGACTTCAGGATGTGATAGCTTGTACAAAAATTAGAAAAAAAGTTTCTGTCAACTTACTCTCTAAAACGCACCATTTTGGAGATACAGGGTGTTGAAATTTAATAAAAAAATCGATTTTTGCAAATATCTCCGGAACCGTTTATCGTAAAGAAAACAAATAATAAATTATACAGTCAACATAACCACACACACCGCACACACATTTACGTTATATAACGTTTGCTTTTCTTACTTCAAAAAATTGACCATATTTTTCAACAAAAAAGTTGATTTTTCTCGAAAACGATCAACATGACAGTACCTTTTTTGTGTAGAAAACATTAGCGGTTCACATGGGCGTCTCAAAATCGTACTTTTTCCAGTGGTGTAGAAGTTGGGGAGAAAAACAACCACTACCCCTTCAAAATCTTCACCAATTATGACTTAAAAAAAAAATTCTCGCACACAATTTAGCTTATTATGAGGAGAAAATGCTTACAAAAGTTGTTTTCTTTACGAAAAACGGTTCCGGAGATATTTGCAATAGACGAAATTTTTTAATTAAATTTCAACAACTTGTATCTCGAAAATGGTGCATTGTAGAGGGTAAGTTGATAAAAACTTTTTTTCAAATCTTTGGACAAGCTATCACATCCTGAAGTTCTGCGCATCTATTATGAAACACCCTGTATACTCCGTCATAGCCAGCGTGTTTAACGATAATTTCAGATTTTGATATAATGAATGGTGTTATTTGTTTTGGCTTTATTTATTAATATACCAGTACGTTCTAGTAGTGAAACACCTAATAAAGTTGAGTTTTGCATTTGCATTTTGTCTCCGCAGATATTGAAGATATTGCGTATTATTAAAATTTCAAGCGCTGTGATACAAGTTTTAAACTTCTGACCATGAATGCTTAATTTCCAGAGACAGTTAGACAGTTCATAATATAGCACTATTGCCAACTTCCACCATTTATTACCTAAAAAAAGTTCTAAATTGCAACCATAACAACTGAGACCAAACGGAATCTAAATCTTCTTTATGTTGTTGACGAAAATGGCTAAATCTTATAACCTTAACATCTTACTTTGCTAGCAATTCTGTTGGGATTATGTTTTGCGGGCAGACCCTTTTTCTTCTCCTGGGTGAGTAGACTCCTTCACAAAGGCAACTCAATCATTTCACCAATCGGGAAGTTATTTTCGTTAGTTGGTTTTTGTTTCGACTACACCTCAGCATGCTCTTGCTCATTCAGACTGCTTTACAGAGTTTTTTGTCGGCGAGTCGGTTCCTATAAGAGCAGCACCAAAGAGCAAGTTCAGAATTTGCTCAGATTTTAGTATAGGAATTCCTACGCATCGGTTCAAGACCTCGCTTGCTAACAATTGGGTTATTTCATTATATTTTCTTTTTGTTCATACGTGGGTTGGCATCTATCTCAATGTAACACTGCAATGTTCCTCTAGTTGTTTAGTCACCCCAACACCACTTTGAAATAAAAATTGTCAGCTTGTAATGTCGCAATGAAAGTTTGGTTGTCAGAGGCGATTTTGACAAACCCTGCATTATTTTAACAACCATGTTCCAAATACCATATTCTTCTTGATTCATCGTAGATAGTTAGCCTACAGTCTCTTCCGTATTTGAAGATGCTAATGTAGTTTTGGACTCTATGAAATCTTCATTTACACCCACCACAATTTGCTCTGCAGGTCTCTAAGGCTACTTCTGACCATAAAACTAAGCGCAATAGTAAAAGCCCAAAACTGGGATCCATCTCTGTCGTTGGTATTGATGACATGACCTACGAGGAGGTCATATCATGCAAGCAAGAAATCCTTTGGACCTTAACATACATCTTTGATGCATAGTCCACTCTGAAGTTCACCTTAGCCTGTCTCTAGTTATTTGACCTTATTTTAGCAGTACCGGGCAAAATTGTGTCTAGATCAAACCATTTAAATAATAATCTAAATCTCTCCATAATGTTCGAAAAAAGTTCTGATCAGATACAGCTTAAAATCTACACTTTCTAATAAAAAACAGTTAGAAATGGTGGAACGTGAGAGAACAAAAAAAATGATAAAAACAGAAAAAAAAGGAAAGCTATAATAGGGGTAAAAAAGATTGAGTAGCGCTATATGAATTTTTCTGAAAATGATCCAGATCTATGTCGTAGCTATTCTAGATTACCGGACACTGAAATGAACTAAGAATATAATAAAAATGAACAAAAAACTATATTGATTTAGCTCATTGATTTGACACGTCCGAAATCGATTGTTTTAGTGGTAAAATCCAATCCGTCTCGAGAATATAACGAGCCATTGTCAACTAGATTTTAAACGCTGTAGAAAAAAACGCGATCGGTTCACGGTTGACTTTAATCGGTAATGAACTTGTGGCGTTTTCGACTGGAACGCTCCTTAGAAAAAATGTTTAATTAGAATGTTTTGTAAAGAGTTAACGCTTTACTGCCTTTACTATAGTTTTTCTCCCAAAATTATATATAGAAATGTGAAGAGTTAAGGTAATTTATCTACCTGATGTATCTACAGTGTCCTGCAAAAGTTTCAATTAAATTTTTGTTTACACCATCTGGTGCTAAATGCTTTAAATTACTGCAGACTAGCATTGTCGATTAGGAAACTTAATTTCCAACCATTTGACTAAGCTGGAACCGGACCAACTGTCAATTAGAATTAGTACAAGAAAGGCTTTGGTGATGGCAAAATGAATGCACTCTCACCAGGACTTCAAGGAACCAAAAAACTTTGCAAATTCTTTTGGAAGCACCGCAATTGTTACATCAAGAAAGTTACAACAATACTGACTTATCCATATAAATCCACTTAAATTTATTTCAATAACAAAATCATATTTAAACAAAAAGAAAATAAAAAATCAAATAATTCATTCAATATTGATAAGCACAGTTACTATCACAGGAAGGATCAGCATCCAGCTCACGAAGTTCTTCTTCTCGTAAGAGGCATTTAGCTTGTTGAACTTTTTTATAATCCGTATAAAATTGTTTACGTTTTCTTAGAAATTCCTCCCTTCTAGCTTGCCTCTCCGGATCATCTTGTTTGTCGTCTTCAAGTGGAACATCAAGTTTATACAATACCTTTTTAGCACCTCTCAATTTCTTCACGATAAAGTCTAAATTAACTTTTGCCTCTTTGTCGACTGTTCTTGAACGTCTAAAGTCTCTATTAGAAAGTCTATTGTAATGTTGCGAGAAATTCTTTTTCTTTAACTTTTTAGCTTGATTAGCCGTCATTGTTTGTTCTTATATGGAGAGCGGTTTTCTTATTCTGCTTCGATTATAGTTACGTAAGCTTAGTTACGTTTTTTTTTAAAGATTGTGCGTTTAGTTAACTATAAAATTTGGATATTCTATTTCCAGATAATTTAATCAACTGTCAAAACTGAAATTGAAATATATAATTGACACTCACAGCACTGACAGTTTAGTTAGTAATCATTATTCTGACAAATTTGTCCCTAATGCAATTACAGTAAATTTTAAATCAAATATACCAAATTAGAGTGT
Source organism: Holotrichia oblita (assembly GCA_023690525.1). NCBI lineage: Eukaryota > Metazoa > Arthropoda > Insecta > Coleoptera > Scarabaeidae > Holotrichia > Holotrichia oblita. The sequence goes on from CM043017.1 coordinate 18,617,195, forward strand.
ACTGCAAGCCCGAAATAACACAATGATCGGGTTTGTGAGTGTTTACCGCGCTTAAACCCGGTCAGACCGCATTGTAGAACATATAAAACAAATGGTTAATATAGGTATACCAATTTTCCATAACTATATATCACGGTTAACACATTCGTCTAGCCTGGTAAATATGATTATACTCGAATTATTACAGGACGAACGGAGAATTGATATCGAGACCGACCAATATAAACAATTATAGAAAATCACTCGATGGCCGTACGATTAACGCCCAATTTCTTATCATACCCCACTTATCAAATTAACTCAAATTGAATCTGGAAATTATGTTTCGGTATTATTATTATAATAATTGAAAAGAAAGGAATTACGAACGAAATCAAATTGTTAAGGCATATATTGAATTGATTATGCAAAATAGATTAATGAAACGTTTAGCTTGCATGTTTCCCGTTCATTTCTTGCTAATTTTTCGTTCTGATCATCAGGTTCACAGTTAACTAAATTTCTCTCGCCTAACAGACGTCCAATTGAATTATATTATGTAAACGTTCTCTCGTGTAGGGTTCAATTAACTTCTTAGCTACGGCTTTTATGAATTCCATTCTAGTCACAGCTGACCTGTCACTAATATCAAGGATGTGGTACAAAATTGCCATTGTCCAACGGCACGACGGGTTCAGTGACTGTATCAATATACATCACAGTTTTGATCCATGGAGTCTACATCATTTTTGGTGTTATTATAGAATGAGATTATTTCTGGTTTTGGGCTCATAGTACCATCAACTGGGGTAACATTGTTCCATTTTTTTCACCATTCTAAAAGTAAACTTCTGTAAAGAATGTGTTTACTAATTTATTTTAATGAAATACTATATAAGGGGTTCTATATGAAGTAATATAGAATCCTGAGTCATTGAAAATATGGAAATATTTTTATCTGAGTTAATAATTTGTTCTAATGCTGGGCCAATGTTACCCTGATATGGGGTAACATTGGCTCAAGTTCCAATTTCCATAGTAAAATGCATTCAGACACATCTTTGTCCATTGTCACCCAAAATATCTTCTTCTTTACCGAACTGACATGATAAAATCCACTGAAATTATATGCAGATAGTATTTTAATTAATACAGTGCATATTTTAATATAGAAACACTCAAATTTAAGCTGTAATGTAAAGGTGATATTCTTGTGACACTAAATTATAATATAATTAAACAACTTAAACAAACTGCAGAACTACTTCATAACAAACATAATTTACATAAGCTCTGAAACTGAAAATAATCCCCTCTTGCCGCACATTTTTGGAGAAGAGATTAAAAAGAAGTATTACATTCTATTATCCTGCATTTATTATGTCATTTAGTTATGAGATAACATAGAGTTCAAGTTTTGCTCTTATGGGCCAATGTTACCCTAGTGGCATATAAAAACTTGCCTCTTTTCAAACTTCATAAAATATTATGAATACAGCAACATACAAAAGTTTTCAGATATTTTTTACAAAGCCAAACAAATGATTTACTTAAAATAGTGCTGCCGCCTATAGAGAAGTTCTAAAAGTTTTAAGTTTATGTGTTTTACTGGCTAGAGGTGCCATCTACAAATTACAGTTTTAACAGTTAACATTTATCAAAATTTGTGGGAGATATAAAAATTCAAACATATATTTTCGGTTGGGCTAAAGTTACCCTTAATGGAGCAATGTTACCCCAGTTGATGGTATCTGTATCTATTGAGTGGTGCATTGATGAAAGCAACAACACTTCCTTATTTCTTTTAGGCACATGCGACTGTATTGTAAAATATTTAGTGAATTCATGTAAGGGGAATCCTATTTGCCTATTACGCGACGTTAAAAATTCACTTGGTACTTCACTCTAATCTGTTGTGTTTCGCTCTTCTGCGTCATCTAAATTATCGAATCTATTATCGCTCTACGAACTGGAAATTTCTGCTTAGTGTAACACTCTAAGGTCTAGGTGGCCCTCGTTTCTTGCTGTGTCGCTGAGGTTTTCTCGACTTCCTAGCTGACTTGTTAAGCCTATTTGTGTTAGAAACTTTAGAATGTGGAATGGCTTGATGTCAGGCAAGTCTCTCTCTTCTATTTCATAAGATCCTAGGTGCATAGTCCTTGAATTGCGTAGTGCTGCGCACTCGGAGATGATACTTATGTATGGAAGTTTCATTTTCCTCCTTGCAGAAATGACATTCTGCTGTCTCTGTTAGCCCAATTGTCCTCATATGCCTTCGGAGCCGACAGTGACCTGGTAGGATTCCTGTCAGTAAGCGAAGTTTGTCTTTGCTCATGCTTCTTCCCAGAGTTGTTTTCGCTTGTCTTATTCTATGTTGATCAAATCAGTGCTTGATTTTTCTGTGATCAGCTTCTTTTTTTAGTTTCTCTAGATGCTTTCGCTCCCTTTTTCTTTTAATTCCTGATTTATTTCTACTTAGGGGTCAATAAAACAATAAATAATTAAATACCAATTTCTTCAGTGGAAGAAATTGACATTTAATATGTGTCAAATTACTAATAATATAAATATAAATTGCCATGCCTATCAACAAAATTATCTAAAAAACAAACAATTCATTGATATATCGAATTTTAATTATATTCACAAGTAATAATGAAGGAATAATGATTTAATACAACATTAGAAATTGAAATGATTTAAATTATTCGTATATCAATCTATTTTTTGTCAAGCTCTAACAATTCTATTCAAGGACTAGGGAAAAACATGGCAAAAAAACCTAGTCAAGAGCTTAAAATTAATAAAATTCAGGCGTGAATTAAATTATTATAAATAACGCCTAAATTATCAATATCCGTTCTAAAATTTACCGCGTTTTCATCTTTTTTGATGTATATCATTTCGTAAATTAATCTTTTTTTATAATTATTTTCCTTTATTAAAATTTTAGTGTTTTGAAAATCAAAATTATGTCGTCTATCTTTAGAGTGCTTAGATAAAGCAGTTTCAGCGGTGACGTTATGTGTAACAGTGTATTGATGGTTATAAATTCGTTTCTTTAAATATTGTTTGGTTTGTCCGACATAACATTTATTACAATCTTTGCAATCTAATTTATAAACGACATTACTTTAATTACCATGTTTAATGAGAGTTTGTCAGCTTTCTCGTTTCCTTCTATTCCGGTGTGTCCTGGCACCCACATGAGGATGACGTGGGTTCAGGTAAAACGTACCGTCAAACAGCCTACCACCACCATGGATTGACCCTGCTAATCTCCCAACGCAAACCCCATTGAAAACATGTGCAGGGTGTCACTAAGAGAGATAAGCGGCTGTATCTCGGGAAGTATTTGTCTTAGGTTCTGCGGAAACAAATATTGATAATAAAAGTGGCCAAGATATTTCTGGAAATTATTGTCAAGTTCCAGATTTTACCGCTGGGGGGCGTAACAGCTATGTTCATATCTAAAATTCCTATTATCTATCCTATAAAATCGCAGAATAAGCTGTAACTATGATATCATCGATTGAAAGCCCATTTAATACCAGATAACTTTCTTTAGTGACATTTTTTCGGATCTGTCGTAATAAGGGAGGGGAAAGACCATCTATTTGTCAATCTTTAAAGGTTAATATTTCCGTTACTATTCAACCTATCCGAGTAATATTGGACTCGTTCGAACGGAAATTGTATGAACTTTAACCCGCATTTATATGCTGTATCCATTAGTTTCAAACTGATAAATTAGAGGTCGCTTTCCCCAGCGGTAACTTATTTTTACGATTTTCTTAAAGAAATTAAATGGAACGTTACTATTGTTAAATAGGTTCGTAAGCGAATTTAAATTACACATATTTTACTCAAAACCGCATCTCAATATCTTTATTTGTACTCAAGTTATCGCAAAAAAAAGACTAGCAAGTATAAAGATACAAACGAGTCGGGCAATAATAAAAAATAAGTTGGCTTTGGAAAACATTGCATATCTCTAATGACAGTATTATAACGTCAAATTATTTATTTTGTCTTCCGTTGATGACTTGTTAGGTATGTTGAGACCGTCGATATAATAGCAGTCCACTTTAAGTGTTGGCAGAATGCAGCCATAGGTCAAAGAAAGCTTCAATTTGAAGCAGCTTTCAAGGATGATTCGAAAGATTTAGTGTGCTCGCAAGTTGAGCTGGAAATATACCCCAAAGGTGCCACCCCATTCTTAATGCTGACAGGAATTATACTGTTTTTGCGTATTTACATTTGTATTATTGTAAAAAAAGTTGGAATACGTATCTTGATGACTTTCAAAATCATCTCGCTTCCTTTCATGTAGAACAGACTGTATGTTTTTGCTCTGACCCTCACGGAAATCTCTATAGACGATAATTTTTTGATATTATTAGGAAGTAGGGTTCCTAAATGCAAAACTTGTACATCCAAAGTTGTCCAAAGTAACACACTTTGGACGTTGTTAACAATGAGCTGGGCAATGCCTGCTGAAGACGAGAGTCGCAACGGGGACAGATGTCAGAATGAAGGCAAACTGAATTTGCTGTCGATTAAGAACCTATAATAAGACAGTTTGACCGGACCTCTCCTATCTTGATGGCAGCTAATTTGGTGCAAGTCATGCATAATTTTTAGATAATTTTAGATCGGTAAGAGATATCTGATTTTTGTGTACTTTCTCGTTAAGTCAAATCACACGACCTCACGTCAATTTCTTTTCGAATTCTATTTTTTACTTCACTTATTCCCATTGTCCTAAGTACAGTAGAACCTCGATTATCCGTGTGCGGATTAACCGTGCTGCGGATTAACCGTGTTAGCAAACAGCTCCGATTATCCGGGTTTCAATTATCCGTGCAGAATGCAAATTAGTACAAACGGTCCACGTCATTTCGCCGTACCATCATCGTATACATTGTACAACTTATACTGCTTTCCACGTTAACGCCTTGAATCGTTTTGCAATATCTCCTAAAATTTTAACTTTTTCTAAACAATTTTTTCATCAAAAACTTCTGTAGTTCTCTATCTTCAAATTTGTCGCTGGAAGTTTTTCGAAATCTAAACTTTCTTCGATTCAATTGTCAATGAAAGTTGAAGCAGCATTTCGATCAACTCGTATTAATAAATAAAAATGAATTTACTCAGAAAAAAGAAACAAATGAAATTAACTGATTATTTTTCTTAATTAAATTTTGATTTAATTTTTTACGCAATTATTGTAATAAGAAAAGCATGTTTTGATTTTTTTATATCTACATGTTATGTGTTATGTTTTTTGAAAATTTTATATTGTTTTTTTTGGTATTTTCTTTGCCATAATAAACTTTACCAACTTAATTTTATATTTATTCCAAGTTAGATATTTTTTCGTAGGACGGCAAGTAGTCATAATAATTTGTAAAACAACTTTTTTGACTAAAATAAGTAGGTGCGGATTAACCGTGCTTTTCGATTTTCCGGGCTTGGTTCAATCCCGACCAGCACAGATAATCGAGGTTCTACTGTACTATCATTAAACTGCAGTGACACAAAATCGTTCTGGAACTAATTGACCAAGACTCCCATCTTTTCTTTATCACTCCTTACATGCTACAATTATTTTCTTTATTCAACTTTTTCTCTCGTCACAGATATTCGACATTAAAGTTAATTCCGAACTGCTTATGAACCTGTCTCTTTTAATGTTACACCATTATTTATAAACACCTCCTTAGATCTCATCTTTAATACAAAAAAATAATTATAAATGGATAGATTAAATTTCTTCAATTCTCCAAAAAGATAAAAGATACTGCTCAAGAATCAAATTGTTTGAAAAATCAATGATGTGAAGTTTGTTCCAGGTTGCCTTAGTTGTTCGGGAAATTGTTCCAAAATGTCAAACTTTCTTCTTTTTTCATTTTTTTTATTAGATAATTGATAAAAGTGAAATTTTATTGCCCCCTTTTTTTGGAAATAGAACTGCACTGAAAAAGTTATACCACACCAAGAAAAAATACCCACCAGTGTTTTCTGACTTGCAATTTGGGGTCAGAGAATCAAAATCTATTTATGTTCTATTTACTATACAAAAATACGCTAGTATTTCAGCATTATATTTTCAAATTTATTCTTGTAAATGACGCCATCTACTGCCACAATCTTAAGGTACGTACGCATGTAGGTACTTTTACAATATATTACACTGTATAAGTAACACTCTTTCCCGTCCAGCTGTACGGATAATAATTATCCTTGCAGCATTTTCAGAGAAATCGCGCAATTAAATCGAAATAATCCCTCATTAGTCAGGAAAAAACGAATTTCGTCATTACACGCCATATAACCGTTCACTACGGACAATCACAATAAACTTAATTATGAAAATACGCGAATTTATAATTCATAATTGAGGCTGTGTTGTTTTGTTCTTTTCGTTCATGTTCTTTCCACAACTCCACTTGGACCCGGCGATTTCAAAGGAACACCGACCGAAGATAATGAATAGCTCTCTTCGCCTGATCGCAGTCGTCCCGTGTGCATGCGAGTTCTACTTTTAATTGGCTTTTCAATTACGGAATTATAAAGCTGTCAATGAAGAATAATGGTGCTCCTCTTTAATTCTTGGATGCCTCACCAATTCCTGCGTGTACCTTATAAATATAAGACGTTATAAATACGATATTATAAATCGTTGTTAATTTCGAATGTTAGCCGTTAGAGGGAATACAATAGATGTGTGGGTATGTACTTATAGGTTATGTTTGCTTTTGATCTAAGATGGCGGCGTAAAACGAAAACGTTTTATTTTATTTGACTTGAGAATCAGTGCCGTATCATTAAGTGTTTTTCGATTCGAATGAATTTAATAATGATGTTTATTTACTTTAAGATATTGTATATAAGATGACGAACGCTATATGACAAGCTACGAAAATAATATGCACCGCTATAAAACGGCAGACAAAAATTATTTTGTAGCGTGTCAAAAAATTTGAGCAATAACGAAGTTCATTAGCAGTAGCAATAAAGAATGAAAATAGAAGAAGAAAAGAAAGAAGCAGAGATAAGCAAAAAAGAATGGACGCACAAGAAAAAGTAGGAGAGCTAATATAATTAACACTACAAACAGAACTCTAAAAGAATTAACAGTCGTAATAAGGTGTTCGATAATGACAAAAGTACTGAAGATATGATCAAAATCACAGGACAAAAAAAAATGCGTCTATCAAAGTTTGACAAAGAAATAGAACACTTAAAGCATGGCAAATGAACTTAACAGTGTCAATATTTAAAAGAGAGACAGCAAAGACTGAAATAATGATAGAGAGATAACTCTAGTTGATACAGTCTTGAAATTGCGTAGAAATTGATCCTCTTCATTGTTAATCTCCAGCCAAAGACAAAAACAAAGTATCATTAAATGAGGTTAATTAATGCATGTTGTTCGAACATCGACTCTTGAAGATCAAGTTACAAATTATTTCTTCAGATTCAGAGTTCGAATCTTATGGGTGACACTTATGGCAACGGCTTGCTAGTTCGGTACTGCAGTTGAGTCACCTTTCGCTGTTGGAATGTTATTAAAACTCAACATTACACACACAATTTAGACAGCAAGAACTGTAAAAAAATCGTTGAATCTAGCTTCTCAAGATGTTGGATCAACAGGTTCTCCAACAGAGCAACCTTCTCAAGAGTTTTTCTGGCCAACGCATGATCGCTCAAACATGAGATATCTAGATCTCTATGGATCTGAGCATTTGTCACAAACCAAGGTGCTCCCAAAATCATTTGGAGCACTCTATTTTGGAGAATATTGATCTTTTGATCTCGACTTAGGTACAAGCGCTGGACCAGGTGGGGTCGCTATCGGCGAAGTCAGTATCGGTCCGAGAAACATCATGTAGATCATTGATTTCAGCTTCAAGCTGAATGAGCTTTTCAGCAAATCAGGAGAGCCCGTATGAATCTGGATAAAATAATGTCTGAACGTCAATAGGGATGTTAGAGGGAGGGGTCACTTGCGAGGCCATCCACACAATCCATCGACCGATCCTTGGAGCCTTCTACACAGACAAGTACAGTAGGTACACGTAGTATTAGCACAGCTGAATAGTCGTTAAGGTGATAGGACAGTTGAATGAATCTGTCAATAATTATTGAAAATTTTTACACAGGCAGATCCAAGACAAACAAAGGAGCAGGATTTGGGATTCATGGACCTGAAACCAAACTCTTTAAAGCCCTAGAGTCATTCTCAACTATTTTGCAAGCGGAAATGCACACCATAGACCTTTGCGTCCGGAAAAACCTAAACAGACCCTGAGGGATACACCGATAATCAGACCGCTTTAAAAGCTTTAGCCTCTCATAACTTTGAATCTAAATTGGTCTGGAAATGTCGGTTGAATGTCACGCAACTAGCCACAACAAACAGAGTATCCCTGTTGCACACTGATAGCAAAGGAAATGATATGTGGTTTCGAGTCTCTAACACTTGTTAAAAAGAAATTTTCATGCGCACACAGAAATAAAAAGTAGTAGTTATCTCTTTTCTACTGAAGATATAGATCGACTGGCTTTCTTTCTTTATTAGATAATGATCATTATGGGAGGTAGTTTGATCAATGTTGGTATTCCTGTTTCATCGATATCGTATATTTTATATTACATTTCAAACAATCATCGTAATCACTTAAATGTATTCAAAATCCTTTCCAAAATGCACTAAATAGGGAAAATATAACTAAGAACTACGTACAAGACAATAATACAATATCGAAGAGATAAAAAAAACTGCACCAAAGAAAACGAGAATTCTATTAAACCACGACGACAATCGATACAACGATAAATACCTACCTAATACGGTAACAATAGTACAATTCGGTCTCCGCACGAAAGGCATTTAGTTAATTAGAAATACAAACCGTATCTATCGTTGTCAATAGGAGCGTTGAGCCGTATAAATTTCCTGTCACTACTTTTATTCACGATTTTTGCGTAAATTCCATTCCATTCTTTAGCTCTAAGCGCTTATTATTAACTTCGATTATAATGGATACAATTTGTACTTGCATATAACTGATTCCTTGTTTCTTATATAAGCGTGTAAAATGTAATTATAATTGGCTTTATAATACAATACGACAAGCTTAATCTGCATAATTATAGAATTAAACAGTCATAGAAATAAATAACGAAATGTGTTTGTGGAAAATGAAAAAAAGCTCTTTTCAGAGTGAAATAACTCTAACTAGATGATTTTATAAAATCAAATCGTGTACGTGGTTTTTGTTTTGAAATCATTATCGCGATTTTAGTTCGAACAATTCCTGTATGTATCATGCTATGATTATGTAGCGATTTAAGTGTGTATATGATTATATTTCGGTTAGTTTTTCATCATCAGTTGGGCAAACTATCAAAATAAAAGAATGGTTGCAAAGGTAAAGTGTTCAAGATGTTTTTTCTGACTACCCTTAACTTCAAGAAGTTCAATAAGGAAATTATCAACAATGTCTTCACCAATACTACTGTCAAGAGCCAAGCTAGCAGGAATTAATTTTGCAACACAATTAACCAACATAGCGATAGAACATTCGTTGTAAAGATAGACTACACCTAGTCAAGAAAGAAATCGGCAAAGGCAGGAGTACCCAGGAGGAGTCCAGGCTGAGGTTGCAGCGATTCATCACTGTGTCAGCGAAGTAGATAGATGGACCGAACCAGATAAAAGCATCGCTATTTACTCTGACAGTGAAGCATCACTTAAAGCGATCAGTTCCGCAAGTATTGGCTCAAAGCTGATATGGGACTGCGTAAGACCCCAAAATGAGGTGGGCACCAAAAAAAAATAACTGGGTCATCTACGAATGGACACAAAATAGATCGAAGGAATGGTGAAAAAGATCACCAGGACAAAGACAGGCAAAGGAGTTCCTAAGGGAACAAAGGCCTGAGTTTACTGAAGACCTACTGATTAAAGACAGGAAGTGAAAGTGATAGTAGGTCTGATGACCGGTCATTGCAGACTGAATAGGCATATGTTTAACATGGGCCTGGCAGAGGATGCTCTCTGCAGATTTTGTCAAGAGGAAGAAGAACCCCAATTAATGTTTTGTGCCACTGCGACGACCTAACGAGGACAAGTTTTCTAGCAATGGGCGTAGATAACCCCATAGCTAATGGCTACATAAAGGAGCTGTTCTCAAAAATGATAGGCCTAATTAAGAAGGCGAAACTAGAGAGCGTTCTCTAAGGAAAAAGGGGATCACAGTAGATCTGCAAAGGTCGCGGTAAAACAGGTTCGCATGCCACCCCATTCCTAACCTAACCTAATTCAGGAGGAGGCTTCATGTCTAGGTAAGTACTATGCAAGATATTCCTGCAGCACCTTCACATTCATCGCATCACCTACATCTTGGTATACATTGATCACGTCTTTATGTACTCACAACCTTACCATCTCGAAACCGCCCACCCTCTCCCTACTGAAATATCTACAGAAATTCAGAATTAGATTTAACTCCGAGAAGTTAGAGCTAATGCTGGCCACCAACTGTGCCAGATACACCGATACAAAAGCCCTGGTCGAAGTGCAAGGGATACCAATTGCGAGGAACTACCTTAAATATTTGGGCACCATCATGGGCACCTGAGGTACATTCGGGCGAAATACAATAAAGCCCTCAGCAGCTGTCGGAAAATTGTACCCAATTTTGCTTAGCCTCAAGTCGGGATTGACAACAAAAATCTTGACCGACACAATAATAATAAGGCCCTTGCTATATAACATATCCAACCTAGATGGGCATAGCTGTGTGTCCTTAGCCTCGACTGCTACGAATGCAAAATAAATGTCTGCGCATAATTACCGGGGCTACGGCAGGAGCTCGACAGCTGACCTTCATCGGATGGTACACAACATCTCACACCACCATACAGTAAACCAAAAAGCAATGGAGAAGGAGCTGTCATTAAACTGTGAATTTAGTGGGCACCCTCTCCTCCCATCTCTGCAATGTAACAAATAAGTTTGCCCCACAACGTGGGCTTAACACATACAAGTACCTAAGATAGATCTTGAATAACCTCAAAAGAAAAATTCAGTGGGAGAGCACATGGGCATGGGTCATGGGTCATGGGATCTGCTCTTTCAATCCATCGGCAGGGAAATTGCTGATCCAGATACTAGCGCACGTTTAAACCAAAATGTGAAGGTGCTCCATTATATTTAAATCAAATGTTTAAAGGAACATTTTCTAATAATAGAGGCAGAATATTTTGCAGAAAATTTAGATAAATGTTTAAAAATCAGCAGAAAGCAAGTAAATTGTTAGATTCTCTCGAACAATATCGGCCCATATGTTGCTGATGTCTTCTACAGACCACATCAGCATGAGTATTTTGGCCATTAGTTTTCTTCCACTCAGTGTAGAATTTCTTTCTTAAATTGAACTGCATGAGCTGTGCTCAGACGACCACCACCACTAGATATTATGTCCTAATCCTGGTGATTCCCATTTTCTTTAAAGCGACGATTGATAGAAGCAAATAATATTGTATGATAAGATTGCCGACGTTTCGGATCTCAAAATTGCCATCTTTCCAGCGTTCAATTTGTAATAAATGTTTCTGCTGTCCAACAAAAACCATAATTACAACAAAAAATGTTCAACAAAAGACAGTGGCGTCTGACTGAATCAAGAATTACTACTACAGTTATTTGGATATGATTTAAAGCATTTTATAGCTGTACAGCGCAACAAAGAATGCTTGTTTTGATATCTTGTACCACCCTCTCAAGTTTGAATTGAATTCAATTGATAAAAATTTGATTGTGGGGTTATGTTGAATTCTCCAACCCAGATATTGCTGCTCATCTACCTTTTGACATAACAATAAAATGCATGAAGACTTGTAGCTATATTTCAGATGATTTGCTGAAGCTGATAATGCTACCCTCGCCCACCTTCAAGGAAGTGACAAATGCTTTTATTCCTGGTAGGAACAAAATTTGAAAAAAATCTAATCAATTTTTATGAGAGCAGATTGATTTCATCATGCAATTGAAAATTCATTCGTCGAAAACGATAATCGATGTCGAAGGACCACTTGTTAAAGTCGAAAGAGTGATATCAGAAATCCAAAATTTTCCACAATCCCCTGATACCCACACCACTGGATCCGTTCAAGCTTATTTATTTTATGACCAGCATGTGTCTTATGTTGTATTATAATACCATACGTAAATATTTACCGCACCAATCCGGGGCGCGTTAATTGGCGTTTCGCCTTCGGCACCATTCATCCCGCGTTTTTCTTCATCTCCTTTGTCTACACCACCATCGCATCGTCTTGATTAGAATTTATCGCCGGCGTTTCGCGTTTTAATGCCCCGCTCTCTCGTAGCTCTCTCGTCCTCTATCGTTTTACACGGGTCCCGGCTAACAATATCATGGGAATTAACTTTATTATACCGATTATTTCGGTGTTAGAGTGCATTGGAACACGTGTAATCAAGCTCCGATGCGATATCATGCTTTCCTATTGTAGAAACAAAAGAAACACACACATAAGGGGAGAACAAAGGAAGTACCTCATGTTAGTGTAATATTCGTGTAACTATTAATGTCAGATGTTGAATTTAATATATTGTTGGTTAATTACCCTTTAAGTATAATAGCCGTAGTTATAATGGATTTAGGTATAATATCTTTAATATTACTCTGATGTTGTTAGGGTGGTTATTAGCATATGGTTTCCTGTCTAATTCGACCTGTTATAATCTTCAAATTATATTTATTAACACTGTCTGAGGATATCTCTAATTGTATTATGACTTCTTGCCGTTTGAAGGAATCAAAATGGTACCCAGTTTTCTAAAAGTATAAATTTAGAATAAAAAAATTGGAGTATCGACCCATCATTAAGTTCCTGTATTTCATCAACAATATGACTCATATTGTTGATGATTTATTGCGAGGCATTGATGATAATGAGATTACTATCTTGGTTTTGTTAGATTACTCGAAAGCTTTCGACACAATTAATAATTGCCTTTTGCTTGCGATTTTAAGATATTTTAGATTTAGTGAGAATTCCTTGCAGTTCTTTTTATCATATTTATTTGGTAGAACTCAGCAGGTCTCAAATAATGGGGTTCTTTCTATTACCGCTTCCAGTTATATCTGGAGTGCCTCAGGGTAGTATGTTGGGCTCCTTGCTGTATATCATTTACTCATCCAACATAATCAATTGTTTACAACACTGCAAATACCATTTATATGCGGATGATACCCAAGTATATTATACTTTTAACATCGAGCAGTTGCAAGTTGCAATCTCTAAATTAAACAGCGACCTTCAGTCTCTTGTCGTCGAATCTTTTAACCATTATCTGCACATTAATGCTAAAAAAACTACTGTCTTGGTTTTCGGCCGAACTAAGACGAGAGCTGCAGTAATTGATGACATCAAGGTTAGAGTAAATGGCGAAGTTGTTTCGGTTTCAGATTTAAGTGTTCAACTGGATATTAAACTTCGATTTAAATAGCATATTTCTAATTTTCTCAAATTGAGTTATTCCAATTTGAAGATTTTATATGGTAACAAAGATTGATTGGACATCAACCTAAGGAAAGCATTGTGTGAGTCTTTGGTTTTATCAAGATTTAATTCTTGTGTCTGTGTATATTATTACTACATAAACAGTGTGAATAAAGCCCGAGTTCAGCGCCTGCAGAATTCTTGTTTGCGAATCATTTATGGAATACGGAAATTCGATAGAAGATCACACACACTTAAATGGAGGGGCTGGCTGAAAATGTCAAATAGAGCTGAATTTCAATCCATGATTTTCTATCACAAAATACTTTTTAATAAAATGTCTACTTACTTGTACCGAAAAATTTTATTTCGAACGGATGTTCACACTGTTACTGTTCGTTATAAAGGTCTACTTACTCCTGCAGCTCATCACCTAGAGATTTTTAAAAGATCATTCTCGTACAATATTGTTAAATCAATGAATTCTATATCTCCTGTTATGCGTTCTTTAATTCCTTCTATATTTGCGCGTCAGCTACGTAAGCAGTATTTACTAGGATCATAGTTTATTATTTAGTTTATCATTTATTCATCATTTTATTTATTATTTAGTTATCATGTTCGTGAATACGTACTAAGTATCTAGCTTAATTTGCACAGTTTTTTTATAGTTTTTTTTTTCTGTTTCTTTTATTGGATCAGGAGGCAGTATCTACTAAGTTGCTGATCCTGAACCTATTACCACAACATTGCTTTATTAACATTGCTTTATTTTTTATTGTTATTGTTTCAACATTTTTTGTGCTTTATGTATATATGTGTGTATTGTATTTGTTTGTGCTAATAAACCGCTATTATTATTATTATTATTATCGAAAGAGATAAGAAGTCAGCAGATTTACGAAGATATGTTTAATACCATTGGCGATCAATATCGTTCGTACGCGACTACGAAGAATTAGATTTGAAGCTTTCAAATTTGCCACCGAAGACGACCGGCCGATTGGGAAGGATGTCAAATTGGACTGAAACGAATATCTGAGGCACTGAATATTTCGTATGAACGCATCCATTATATAGTTCACGTCGATTTGGACATTTGGAGGAAAATATCTACAAAATGGATTCCCAAACATTTGAATGTTGAGCAGATGCGGCAAGGGGGAAAGCATCACGTTTGATCAGTGCTCGATTTGAAAATGATGCAGACTGCTTGAGCCGTATTTTTACTATGGATGAATCTTGGGTACATCTCTACAACCCAGAAACGAAAGACCAATCGATGGAATGGAAACACGCTGGTTCTCCAAGAGAATTATTACTCGATGTTACTGACCACTCTCTGAGAAAAAGTAATGTGGAGAAGAGCGCAAAGTTGTCCACACAAATCGCCTGTTGCCATGCAAACAATTCGTGATTTGTGTGGACAACTTTGCGCTCTTCTCCACATTATTTTTCTCAGAGGTGGTCAGTAACATCGAGTATAATTCTCTTGGAGAACCAGAGTGTTTCCATTCCATCGATTGGTCTTTCGTTTCTGGGTTGTAAGATCTACAAGATTCATCCATAGTAAAAATACGGCTCAAGCAGTCTGCATCATTTTCAAATCGAGCACTGATCAAACGTGATGCTTTCCCCCATCTGCTCAACATTCAAATGTTTGGGAATCCATTTTGTAGATATTTTCCTCCAAATGTCCAAATCGACGTGAACTATATAATGGATGCGTTCATACGAAATATTCAGTGCCTCAGATATTCGTTTCAGTCCAATTTGACATCCCTTCCCAATCGGCCGGTCGTCTTCGGTGGCAAATTTGAAAGCTTCAAATCTAATTCTTCGTAGTCGCGTACGAACGATATTGATCGCCAATGGTATTAAACATATCTTCGTAAATCTGCTGACTTCTTATCTCTTTCGATAATAATAATAATAATAATAGCGGTTTATTAGCACAAACAAATACAATACACACACATATATACATAAAGCACAAAAAAATGTTGAAACAATAACAATAAAAATAAAGCAATGTTAATAAAGCAATGTTGTGGTAATAGGTTCAGGATCAGCAACTTAGTAGATACTGCCTCCTGATCCAATAAAAGAAACAAAAAAAAACTATAAAAAAACTGTGCAAATTAAGCTAGATACTTAGTACGTATTCACGAACATGATAACTAAATAATAAATAAAATGATGAATAAATGATAAACTAAATAATAAACTATGATCCTAGTAAATACTGCTTACGTAGCTGACGCGCAAAATAGAAGGAATTAAGAACGCATAACAGGAGATATAGAATTCATTGATTTAACAATATTGTACGAGAATGATCTTTTAAAAATCTCTAGGTGATGAGCTGCAGGAGTAAGTAGACCTTTATAACGAACAGTAACAGTGTGAACATCCGTTCGAAATAAAATTTTTCGGTACAAGTAAGTAGACATTTTATTAAAAAGTATTTTGTGATAGAAAATCATGGATTGAAATTCAGCTCTATTTGACATTTTCAGCCAGCCCCTCCATTTAAGTGTGTGTGATCTTCTATCGAATTTCCGTATTCCATAAATGATTCGCAAACAAGAATTCTGCAGGCGCTGAACTCGGGCTTTATTCACACTGTTTATGTAGTAATAATATCCACAGACACAAAAATTAAATCTTGATAAAACCAAAGACTCACACAATGCTTTCCTTAGGTTGATGTCCAATCAATCTTTGTTACCATATAAAATCTTCAAATTGGAATAACTCAATTTGAGAAAATTAGAAATATGCTATTTAAATCGAAGTTTAATATCAGTTGAACACCTAAACAATCTGAAACAGGAACAACCTCGCCATTTACTCTAACCTTGATGTCATCAATTACTGCAGCTCTCGTCTTAGTTCGGCCGAAAACCAAGACAGTAGTTTTTTTAGCATTAATGTGCAGATAATGGTTAAAAGATTCGACGACAAGAGACTGAAGGTCGCTGTTTAATTTAGGAGATTGCAACTTGCAACTGCTCGATGTTAAAAGTATAATATACTTGGGTATCATCCGCATATAAATGGTATTTGCAGTGTTGTAAACAATTGATTATGTTGGATGAGTAAATGATATACAGCAAGGAGCCCAACATACTACCCTGAGGCACTCCAGATATAACTGGAAGCGGTAATAGAAAGAACCCCATTATTTGAGACCTGCTGAGTTCTACCAAATAAATATGATAAAAAGAACTGCAAGGAATTCTCACTAAATCTAAAATATCTTAAAATCGCAAGCAAAAGGCAATTATTAATTGTGTGAAAGCTTTCGAGTAATCTAACAAAACCAAGATAGTAATCTCATTATCATCAATGCCTCGCAATAAATCATCAACAATATGAGTCATATTGTTGATAAAATACAGGAACTTAATGATGGGTCGATACTCCAATTTTTTTATTCTAAATTTATACTTTTAGAAAACTGGGTACCATTTTGATTCCTTCAAACGGCAAGAAGTCATAATACAATTAGAGATATCCTCAGACAGTGTTAATAAATATAATTTGAAGATTATGACAGGTCGAATTAGACAGGAAACCATATGCTAATAACCACCCTAACAACATCAGAGTAATATTAAAGATATTATACCTAAATCCATTATAACTACGGCTATTATACTTAAAGTGTAATTAACCAACAATATATTAAATTCAACATCTGACATTAATAGTTACACGAATATTACACTAACATGAGGTACTTCCTTTGTTCTCCCCTTATGTGTGTGTTTTTTTTTGTTTCTACAATAGGAAAGCATGATATCGCATCGGAGCTTGATTACACGTGTTCCAATGCACTCTAACACCGAAATAATCGGTATAATAAAGTTAATTCCCATGATATTGTTAGCCGGGACCCGTGTAAAACGATAGAGGACGAGAGAGCTACGAGAGAGCGGGGCATTAAAACGCGAAACGCCGGCGATAAATTCTAATCAAGACGATGCGATGGTGGTGTAGACAAAGGAGATGAAGAAAAACGCGGGATGAATGGTGCCGAAGGCGAAACGCCAATTAACGCGCCCCGGATTGGTGCGGTAAATATTTACGTATGGTATTATAATACAACATAAGACACATGCTGGTCATAAAATAAATAAGCTTGAACGGATCCAGTGGTGTGGGTATCAGGGGGATTGTGGAAAATTTTGGATTTCTGATATCACTCTTTCGACTTTAACAAGTGGTCCTTCGACATCGATTATCGTTTTCGACGAATGAATTTTCAATTGCATGATGAAATCAATCTGCTCTCATAAAAATTGATTAGATTTTTTCAAATTTTGTTCCTACCAGGAATAAAGCATTTGTCACTTCCTTGAAGGTGGGCGAGGGTAGCATTATCAGCTTCAGCAAATCATCTGAAATATAGCTACAAGTCTTCATGCATTTTATTGTTATGTCAAAAGGTAGATGAGCAGCAATATCTGGGTTGGAGAATTCAACATAACCCCACAATCAAATTTTTATCAATTGAATTCAATTCAAACTTGAGAGGGTGGTACAAGATATCAAAACAAGCATTCTTTGTTGCGCTGTACAGCTATAAAATGCTTTAAATCATATCCAAATAACTGTAGTAGTAATTCTTGATTCAGTCAGACGCCACTGTCTTTTGTTGAACATTTTTTGTTGTAATTATGGTTTTTGTTGGACAGCAGAAACATTTATTACAAATTGAACGCTGGAAAGATGGCAATTTTGAGATCCGAAACGTCGGCAATCTTATCATACAATATTATTTGCTTCTATCAATCGTCGCTTTAAAGAAAATGGGAATCACCAGGATTAGGACATAATATCTAGTGGTGGTGGTCGTCTGAGCACAGCTCATGCAGTTCAATTTAAGAAAGAAATTCTACACTGAGTGGAAGAAAACTAATGGCCAAAATACTCATGCTGATGTGGTCTGTAGAAGACATCAGCAACATATGGGCCGATATTGTTCGAGAGAATCTAACAATTTACTTGCTTTCTGCTGATTTTTAAACATTTATCTAAATTTTCTGCAAAATATTCTGCCTCTATTATTAGAAAATGTTCCTTTAAACATTTGATTTAAATATAATGGAGCACCTTCACATTTTGGTTTAAACGTGCGCTAGTATCTGGATCAGCAATTTCCCTGCCGATGGATTGAAAGAGCAGATCCCATGACCCATGACCCATGCCCATGTGCTCTCCCACTGAATTTTTTCTTTTGAGGTTATTCAAGATCTATCTTAGGTACTTGTATGTGTTAAGCCCACGTTGTGGGGCAAACTTATTTGTTACATTGCAGAGATGGGAGGGAGAGGGTGCCCACTAAATTCACAGTTTAATGACAGCTCCTTCTCCATTGCTTTTTGGTTTACTGTATGGTGGTGTGAGATGTTGTGTACCATCCGATGAAGGTCAGCTGTCCGAGCTCCTGCCGTAGCCCCGGTAATTATGCGCAGACATTTATTTTGCATTCGTAGCAGTCGAGGCTAAGGACACACAGCTATGCCCATCTAGGTTGGATATGTTATATAGCAAGGGCCTTATTATTATTGTGTCGGTCAAGATTTTTGTTGTCAATCCCGACTTGAGGCTAAGCAAAATTGGGTACAATTTTCCGACAGCTGCTGAGGGCTTTATTGTATTTCGCCCGAATGTACCTCAGGTGCCCATGATGGTGCCCAAATATTTAAGGTAGTTCCTCGCAATTGGTATCCCTTGCACTTCGACCAGGGCTTTTGTATCGGTGTATCTGGCACAGTTGGTGGCCAGCATTAGCTCTAACTTCTCGGAGTTAAATCTAATTCTGAATTTCTGTAGATATTTCAGTAGGGAGAGGGTGGGCGGTTTCGAGATGGTAAGGTTGTGAGTACATAAAGACGTGATCAATGTATACCAAGATGTAGGTGATGCGATGAATGTGAAGGTGCTGCAGGAATATCTTGCATAGTACTTACCTAGACATGAAGCCTCCTCCTGAATTAGGTTAGGTTAGGAATGGGGTGGCATGCGAACCTGTTTTACCGCGACCTTTGCAGATCTACTGTGATCCCCTTTTTCCTTAGAGAACGCTCTCTAGTTTCGCCTTCTTAATTAGGCCTATCATTTTTGAGAACAGCTCCTTTATGTAGCCATTAGCTATGGGGTTATCTACGCCCATTGCTAGAAAACTTGTCCTCGTTAGGTCGTCGCAGTGGCACAAAACATTAATTGGGGGTTCTTCTTCCTCTTGACAAAATCTGCAGAGAGCATCCTCTGCCAGGCCCATGTTAAACATATGCCTATTCAGTCTGCAATGACCGGTCATCAGACCTACTATCACTTTCACTTCCTGTCTTTAATCAGTAGGTCTTCAGTAAACTCAGGCCTTTGTTCCCTTAGGAACTCCTTTGCCTGTCTTTGTCCTGGTGATCTTTTTCACCATTCCTTCGATCTATTTTGTGTCCATTCGTAGATGACCCAGTTATTTTTTTTGGTGCCCACCTCATTTTGGGGTCTTACGCAGTCCCATATCAGCTTTGAGCCAATACTTGCGGAACTGATCGCTTTAAGTGATGCTTCACTGTCAGAGTAAATAGCGATGCTTTTATCTGGTTCGGTCCATCTATCTACTTCGCTGACACAGTGATGAATCGCTGCAACCTCAGCCTGGACTCCTCCTGGGTACTCCTGCCTTTGCCGATTTCTTTCTTGACTAGGTGTAGTCTATCTTTACAACGAATGTTCTATCGCTATGTTGGTTAATTGTGTTGCAAAATTAATTCCTGCTAGCTTGGCTCTTGACAGTAGTATTGGTGAAGACATTGTTGATAATTTCCTTATTGAACTTCTTGAAGTTAAGGGTAGTCAGAAAAAACATCTTGAACACTTTACCTTTGCAACCATTCTTTTATTTTGATAGTTTGCCCAACTGATGATGAAAAACTAACCGAAATATAATCATATACACACTTAAATCGCTACATAATCATAGCATGATACATACAGGAATTGTTCGAACTAAAATCGCGATAATGATTTCAAAACAAAAACCACGTACACGATTTGATTTTATAAAATCATCTAGTTAGAGTTATTTCACTCTGAAAAGAGCTTTTTTTTCATTTTCCACAAACACATTTCGTTATTTATTTCTATGACTGTTTAATTCTATAATTATGCAGATTAAGCTTGTCGTATTGTATTATAAAGCCAATTATAATTACATTTTACACGCTTATATAAGAAACAAGGAATCAGTTATATGCAAGTACAAATTGTATCCATTATAATCGAAGTTAATAATAAGCGCTTAGAGCTAAAGAATGGAATGGAATTTACGCAAAAATCGTGAATAAAAGTAGTGACAGGAAATTTATACGGCTCAACGCTCCTATTGACAACGATAGATACGGTTTGTATTTCTAATTAACTAAATGCCTTTCGTGCGGAGACCGAATTGTACTATTGTTACCGTATTAGGTAGGTATTTATCGTTGTATCGATTGTCGTCGTGGTTTAATAGAATTCTCGTTTTCTTTGGTGCAGTTTTTTTATCTCTTCGATATTGTATTATTGTCTTGTACGTAGTTCTTAGTTATATTTTCCCCTATTTAGTGCATTTTGGAAAGGATTTTGAATACATTTAAGTGATTACGATGATTGTTTGAAATGTAATATAAAATATACGATATCGATGAAACAGGAATACCAACATTGATCAAACTACCTCCCATAATGATCATTATCTAATAAAGAAAGAAAGCCAGTCGATCTATATCTTCAGTAGAAAAGAGATAACTACTACTTTTTATTTCTGTGTGCGCATGAAAATTTCTTTTTAACAAGTGTTAGAGACTCGAAACCACATATCATTTCCTTTGCTATCAGTGTGCAACAGGGATACTCTGTTTGTTGTGGCTAGTTGCGTGACATTCAACCGACATTTCCAGACCAATTTAGATTCAAAGTTATGAGAGGCTAAAGCTTTTAAAGCGGTCTGATTATCGGTGTATCCCTCAGGGGTCTGTTTAGGTTTTTCCGGACGCAAAGGTCTATGGTGTGCATTTCCGCTTGCAAAATAGTTGAGAATGACTCTAGGGCTTTAAAGAGTTTGGTTTCAGGTCCATGAATCCCAAATCCTGCTCCTTTGTTTGTCTTGGATCTGCCTGTGTAAAAATTTTCAATAATTATTGACAGATTCATTCAACTGTCCTATCACCTTAACGACTATTCAGCTGTGCTAATACTACGTGTACCTACTGTACTTGTCTGTGTAGAAGGCTCCAAGGATCGGTCGATGGATTGTGTGGATGGCCTCGCAAGTGACCCCTCCCTCTAACATCCCTATTGACGTTCAGACATTATTTTATCCAGATTCATACGGGCTCTCCTGATTTGCTGAAAAAGCTCATTCAGCTTGAAGCTGAAATCAATGATCTACATGATGTTTCTCGGACCGATACTGACTTCGCCGATAGCGACCCCACCTGGTCCAGCGCTTGTACCTAAGTCGAGATCAAAAGATCAATATTCTCCAAAATAGAGTGCTCCAAATGATTTTGGGAGCACCTTGGTTTGTGACAAATGCTCAGATCCATAGAGATCTAGATATCTCATGTTTGAGCGATCATGCGTTGGCCAGAAAAACTCTTGAGAAGGTTGCTCTGTTGGAGAACCTGTTGATCCAACATCTTGAGAAGCTAGATTCAACGATTTTTTTACAGTTCTTGCTGTCTAAATTGTGTGTGTACATGTGTTTCCATGCCTTAGTTACAACAGTACCTCCCGTAAGTAATGTTGAGTTTTAATAACATTCCAACAGCGAAAGGTGACTCAACTGCAGTACCGAACTAGCAAGCCGTTGCCATAAGTGTCACCCATAAGATTCGAACTCTGAATCTGAAGAAATAATTTGTAACTTGATCTTCAAGAGTCGATGTTCGAACAACATGCATTAATTAACCTCATTTAATGATACTTTGTTTTTGTCTTTGGCTGGAGATTAACAATGAAGAGGATCAATTTCTACGCAATTTCAAGACTGTATCAACTAGAGTTATCTCTCTATCATTATTTCAGTCTTTGCTGTCTCTCTTTTTAAATATTGACACTGTTAAGTTCATTTGCCATGCTTTAAGTGTTCTATTTCTTTGTCAAACTTTGATAGACGCATTTTTTTTGTCCTGTGATTTTGATCATATCTTCAGTACTTTTGTCATTATCGAACACCTTATTACGACTGTTAATTCTTTTAGAGTTCTGTTTGTAGTGTTAATTATATTAGCTCTCCTACTTTTTCTTGTGCGTCCATTCTTTTTGCTTATCTCTGCTTCTTTCTTTTCTTCTTCTATTTTCATTCTTTATTGCTACTGCTAATGAACTTCGTTATTGCTCAAATTTTTTGACACGCTACAAAATAATTTTTGTCTGCCGTTTTATAGCGGTGCATATTATTTTCGTAGCTTGTCATATAGCGTTCGTCATCTTATATACAATATCTTAAAGTAAATAAACATCATTATTAAATTCATTCGAATCGAAAAACACTTAATGATACGGCACTGATTCTCAAGTCAAATAAAATAAAACGTTTTCGTTTTACGCCGCCATCTTAGATCAAAAGCAAACATAACCTATAAGTACATACCCACACATCTATTGTATTCCTCTAACGGCTAACATTCGAAATTAACAACGATTTATAATATCGTATTTATAACGTCTTATATTTATAAGGTACACGCAGGAATTGGTGAGGCATCCAAGAATTAAAGAGGAGCACCATTATTCTTCATTGACAGCTTTATAATTCCGTAATTGAAAAGCCAATTAAAAGTAGAACTCGCATGCACACGGGACGACTGCGATCAGGCGAAGAGAGCTATTCATTATCTTCGGTCGGTGTTCCTTTGAAATCGCCGGGTCCAAGTGGAGTTGTGGAAAGAACATGAACGAAAAGAACAAAACAACACAGCCTCAATTATGAATTATAAATTCGCGTATTTTCATAATTAAGTTTATTGTGATTGTCCGTAGTGAACGGTTATATGGCGTGTAATGACGAAATTCGTTTTTCCTGACTAATGAGGGATTATTTCGATTTAATTGCGCGATTTCTCTGAAAATGCTGCAAGGATAATTATTATCCGTACAGCTGGACGGGAAAGAGTGTTACTTATACAGTGTAATATATTGTAAAAGTACCTACATGCGTACGTACCTTAAGATTGTGGCAGTAGATGGCGTCATTTACAAGAATAAATTTGAAAATATAATGCTGAAATACTAGCGTATTTTTGTATAGTAAATAGAACATAAATAGATTTTGATTCTCTGACCCCAAATTGCAAGTCAGAAAACACTGGTGGGTATTTTTTCTTGGTGTGGTATAACTTTTTCAGTGCAGTTCTATTTCCAAAAAAAAGGGGGCAATAAAATTTCACTTTTATCAATTATCTAATAATAAAAAAAATGAAAAAAGAAGAAAGTTTGACATTTTGGAACAATTTCCCGAACAACTAAGGCAACCTGGAACAAACTTCACATCATTGATTTTTCAAACAATTTGATTCTTGAGCAGTATCTTTTATCTTTTTGGAGAATTGAAGAAATTTAATCTATCCATTTATAATTATTTTTTTGTATTAAAGATGAGATCTAAGGAGGTGTTTATAAATAATGGTGTAACATTAAAAGAGACAGGTTCATAAGCAGTTCGGAATTAACTTTAATGTCGAATATCTGTGACGAGAAAAAAGTTGAATAAAGAAAATAATTGTAGCATGTAAGGAGTGATAAAGAAAAGATGGGAGTCTTGGTCAATTAGTTCCAGAACGATTTTGTGTCACTGCAGTTTAATGATAGTACAGTAGAACCTCGATTATCCGTGCTGGTCGGGATTGAACCAAGCCCGGAAAATCGAAAAGCACGGTTAATCCGCACCTACTTATTTTAGTCAAAAAAGTTGTTTTACAAATTATTATGACTACTTGCCGTCCTACGAAAAAATATCTAACTTGGAATAAATATAAAATTAAGTTGGTAAAGTTTATTATGGCAAAGAAAATACCAAAAAAAACAATATAAAATTTTCAAAAAACATAACACATAACATGTAGATATAAAAAAATCAAAACATGCTTTTCTTATTACAATAATTGCGTAAAAAATTAAATCAAAATTTAATTAAGAAAAATAATCAGTTAATTTCATTTGTTTTCTTTTTTCTGAGTAAATTCATTTTTATTTATTAATACGAGTTGATCGAAATGCTGCTTCAACTTTCATTGACAATTGAATCGAAGAAAGTTTAGATTTCGAAAAACTTCCAGCGACAAATTTGAAGATAGAGAACTACAGAAGTTTTTGATGAAAAAATTGTTTAGAAAAAGTTAAAATTTTAGGAGATATTGCAAAACGATTCAAGGCGTTAACGTGGAAAGCAGTATAAGTTGTACAATGTATACGATGATGGTACGGCGAAATGACGTGGACCGTTTGTACTAATTTGCATTCTGCACGGATAATTGAAACCCGGATAATCGGAGCTGTTTGCTAACACGGTTAATCCGCAGCACGGTTAATCCGCACACGGATAATCGAGGTTCTACTGTACTTAGGACAATGGGAATAAGTGAAGTAAAAATAGAATTCGAAAAGAAATTGACGTGAGGTCGTGTGATTTGACTTAACGAGAAAGTACACAAAAATCAGATATCTCTTACCGATCTAAAATTATCTAAAAATTATGCATGACTTGCACCAAATTAGCTGCCATCAAGATAGGAGAGGTCCGGTCAAACTGTCTTATTATAGGTTCTTAATCGACAGCAAATTCAGTTTGCCTTCATTCTGACATCTGTCCCCGTTGCGACTCTCGTCTTCAGCAGGCATTGCCCAGCTCATTGTTAACAACGTCCAAAGTGTGTTACTTTGGACAACTTTGGATGTACAAGTTTTGCATTTAGGAACCCTACTTCCTAATAATATCAAAAAATTATCGTCTATAGAGATTTCCGTGAGGGTCAGAGCAAAAACATACAGTCTGTTCTACATGAAAGGAAGCGAGATGATTTTGAAAGTCATCAAGATACGTATTCCAACTTTTTTTACAATAATACAAATGTAAATACGCAAAAACAGTATAATTCCTGTCAGCATTAAGAATGGGGTGGCACCTTTGGGGTATATTTCCAGCTCAACTTGCGAGCACACTAAATCTTTCGAATCATCCTTGAAAGCTGCTTCAAATTGAAGCTTTCTTTGACCTATGGCTGCATTCTGCCAACACTTAAAGTGGACTGCTATTATATCGACGGTCTCAACATACCTAACAAGTCATCAACGGAAGACAAAATAAATAATTTGACGTTATAATACTGTCATTAGAGATATGCAATGTTTTCCAAAGCCAACTTATTTTTTATTATTGCCCGACTCGTTTGTATCTTTATACTTGCTAGTCTTTTTTGCGATAACTTGAGTACAAATAAAGATATTGAGATGCGGTTTTGAGTAAAATATGTGTAATTTAAATTCGCTTACGAACCTATTTAACAATAGTAACGTTCCATTTAATTTCTTTAAGAAAATCGTAAAAATAAGTTACCGCTGGGGAAAGCGACCTCTAATTTATCAGTTTGAAACTAATGGATACAGCATATAAATGCGGGTTAAAGTTCATACAATTTCCGTTCGAACGAGTCCAATATTACTCGGATAGGTTGAATAGTAACGGAAATATTAACCTTTAAAGATTGACAAATAGATGGTCTTTCCCCTCCTTATTACGACAGATCCGAAAAAATGTCACTAAAGAAAGTTATCTGGTATTAAATGGGCTTTCAATCGATGATATCATAGTTACAGCTTATTCTGCGATTTTATAGGATAGATAATAGGAATTTTAGATATGAACATAGCTGTTACGCCCCCAGCGGTAAAATCTGGAACTTGACAATAATTTCCAGAAATATCTTGGCCACTTTTATTATCAATATTTGTTTCCGCAGAACCTAAGACAAATACTTCCCGAGATACAGCCGCTTATCTCTCTTAGTGACACCCTGCACATGTTTTCAATGGGGTTTGCGTTGGGAGATTAGCAGGGTCAATCCATGGTGGTGGTAGGCTGTTTGACGGTACGTTTTACCTGAACCCACGTCATCCTCATGTGGGTGCCAGGACACACCGGAATAGAAGGAAACGAGAAAGCTGACAAACTCTCATTAAACATGGTAATTAAAGTAATGTCGTTTATAAATTAGATTGCAAAGATTGTAATAAATGTTATGTCGGACAAACCAAACAATATTTAAAGAAACGAATTTATAACCATCAATACACTGTTACACATAACGTCACCGCTGAAACTGCTTTATCTAAGCACTCTAAAGATAGACGACATAATTTTGATTTTCAAAACACTAAAATTTTAATAAAGGAAAATAATTATAAAAAAAGATTAATTTACGAAATGATATACATCAAAAAAGATGAAAACGCGGTAAATTTTAGAACGGATATTGATAATTTAGGCGTTATTTATAATAATTTAATTCACGCCTGAATTTTATTAATTTTAAGCTCTTGACTAGGTTTTTTTGCCATGTTTTTCCCTAGTCCTTGAATAGAATTGTTAGAGCTTGACAAAAAATAGATTGATATACGAATAATTTAAATCATTTCAATTTCTAATGTTGTATTAAATCATTATTCCTTCATTATTACTTGTGAATATAATTAAAATTCGATATATCAATGAATTGTTTGTTTTTTAGATAATTTTGTTGATAGGCATGGCAATTTATATTTATATTATTAGTAATTTGACACATATTAAATGTCAATTTCTTCCACTGAAGAAATTGGTATTTAATTATTTATTGTTTTATTGACCCCTAAGTAGAAATAAATCAGGAATTAAAAGAAAAAGGGAGCGAAAGCATCTAGAGAAACTAAAAAAAGAAGCTGATCACAGAAAAATCAAGCACTGATTTGATCAACATAGAATAAGACAAGCGAAAACAACTCTGGGAAGAAGCATGAGCAAAGACAAACTTCGCTTACTGACAGGAATCCTACCAGGTCACTGTCGGCTCCGAAGGCATATGAGGACAATTGGGCTAACAGAGACAGCAGAATGTCATTTCTGCAAGGAGGAAAATGAAACTTCCATACATAAGTATCATCTCCGAGTGCGCAGCACTACGCAATTCAAGGACTATGCACCTAGGATCTTATGAAATAGAAGAGAGAGACTTGCCTGACATCAAGCCATTCCACATTCTAAAGTTTCTAACACAAATAGGCTTAACAAGTCAGCTAGGAAGTCGAGAAAACCTCAGCGACACAGCAAGAAACGAGGGCCACCTAGACCTTAGAGTGTTACACTAAGCAGAAATTTCCAGTTCGTAGAGCGATAATAGATTCGATAATTTAGATGACGCAGAAGAGCGAAACACAACAGATTAGAGTGAAGTACCAAGTGAATTTTTAACGTCGCGTAATAGGCAAATAGGATTCCCTTACATGAATTCACTAAATATTTTACAATACAGTCGCATGTGCCTAAAAGAAATAAGGAAGTGTTGTTGCTTTCATCAATGCACCACTCAATAGATACAGATACCATCAACTGGGGTAACATTGCTCCATTAAGGGTAACTTTAGCCCAACCGAAAATATATGTTTGAATTTTTATATCTCCCACAAATTTTGATAAATGTTAACTGTTAAAACTGTAATTTGTAGATGGCACCTCTAGCCAGTAAAACACATAAACTTAAAACTTTTAGAACTTCTCTATAGGCGGCAGCACTATTTTAAGTAAATCATTTGTTTGGCTTTGTAAAAAATATCTGAAAACTTTTGTATGTTGCTGTATTCATAATATTTTATGAAGTTTGAAAAGAGGCAAGTTTTTATATGCCACTAGGGTAACATTGGCCCATAAGAGCAAAACTTGAACTCTATGTTATCTCATAACTAAATGACATAATAAATGCAGGATAATAGAATGTAATACTTCTTTTTAATCTCTTCTCCAAAAATGTGCGGCAAGAGGGGATTATTTTCAGTTTCAGAGCTTATGTAAATTATGTTTGTTATGAAGTAGTTCTGCAGTTTGTTTAAGTTGTTTAATTATATTATAATTTAGTGTCACAAGAATATCACCTTTACATTACAGCTTAAATTTGAGTGTTTCTATATTAAAATATGCACTGTATTAATTAAAATACTATCTGCATATAATTTCAGTGGATTTTATCATGTCAGTTCGGTAAAGAAGAAGATATTTTGGGTGACAATGGACAAAGATGTGTCTGAATGCATTTTACTATGGAAATTGGAACTTGAGCCAATGTTACCCCATATCAGGGTAACATTGGCCCAGCATTAGAACAAATTATTAACTCAGATAAAAATATTTCCATATTTTCAATGACTCAGGATTCTATATTACTTCATATAGAACCCCTTATATAGTATTTCATTAAAATAAATTAGTAAACACATTCTTTACAGAAGTTTACTTTTAGAATGGTGAAAAAATGGAACAATGTTACCCCAGTTGATGGTACTATGAGCCCAAAACCAGAAATAATCTCATTCTATAATAACACCAAAAATGATGTAGACTCCATGGATCAAAACTGTGATGTATATTGATACAGTCACTGAACCCGTCGTGCCGTTGGACAATGGCAATTTTGTACCACATCCTTGATATTAGTGACAGGTCAGCTGTGACTAGAATGGAATTCATAAAAGCCGTAGCTAAGAAGTTAATTGAACCCTACACGAGAGAACGTTTACATAATATAATTCAATTGGACGTCTGTTAGGCGAGAGAAATTTAGTTAACTGTGAACCTGATGATCAGAACGAAAAATTAGCAAGAAATGAACGGGAAACATGCAAGCTAAACGTTTCATTAATCTATTTTGCATAATCAATTCAATATATGCCTTAACAATTTGATTTCGTTCGTAATTCCTTTCTTTTCAATTATTATAATAATAATACCGAAACATAATTTCCAGATTCAATTTGAGTTAATTTGATAAGTGGGGTATGATAAGAAATTGGGCGTTAATCGTACGGCCATCGAGTGATTTTCTATAATTGTTTATATTGGTCGGTCTCGATATCAATTCTCCGTTCGTCCTGTAATAATTCGAGTATAATCATATTTACCAGGCTAGACGAATGTGTTAACCGTGATATATAGTTATGGAAAATTGGTATACCTATATTAACCATTTGTTTTATATGTTCTACAATGCGGTCTGACCGGGTTTAAGCGCGGTAAACACTCACAAACCCGATCATTGTGTTATTTCGGGCTTGCAGTACACTCTAATTTGGTATATTTGATTTAAAATTTACTGTAATTGCATTAGGGACAAATTTGTCAGAATAATGATTACTAACTAAACTGTCAGTGCTGTGAGTGTCAATTATATATTTCAATTTCAGTTTTGACAGTTGATTAAATTATCTGGAAATAGAATATCCAAATTTTATAGTTAACTAAACGCACAATCTTTAAAAAAAAACGTAACTAAGCTTACGTAACTATAATCGAAGCAGAATAAGAAAACCGCTCTCCATATAAGAACAAACAATGACGGCTAATCAAGCTAAAAAGTTAAAGAAAAAGAATTTCTCGCAACATTACAATAGACTTTCTAATAGAGACTTTAGACGTTCAAGAACAGTCGACAAAGAGGCAAAAGTTAATTTAGACTTTATCGTGAAGAAATTGAGAGGTGCTAAAAAAGGTATTGTATAAACTTGATGTTCCACTTGAAGACGACAAACAAGATGATCCGGAGAGGCAAGCTAGAAGGAGGAATTTCTAAGAAAACGTAAACAATTTTATACGGATTATAAAAAAGTTCAACAAGCTAAATGCCTCTTACGAGAAGAAGAACTTCGTGAGCTGGATGCTGATCCTTCCTGTGATAGTAACTGTGCTTATCAATATTGAATGAATTATTTGATTTTTTATTTTCTTTTTGTTTAAATATGATTTTGTTATTGAAATAAATTTAAGTGGATTTATATGGATAAGTCAGTATTGTTGTAACTTTCTTGATGTAACAATTGCGGTGCTTCCAAAAGAATTTGCAAAGTTTTTTGGTTCCTTGAAGTCCTGGTGAGAGTGCATTCATTTTGCCATCACCAAAGCCTTTCTTGTACTAATTCTAATTGACAGTTGGTCCGGTTCCAGCTTAGTCAAATGGTTGGAAATTAAGTTTCCTAATCGACAATGCTAGTCTGCAGTAATTTAAAGCATTTAGCACCAGATGGTGTAAACAAAAATTTAATTGAAACTTTTGCAGGACACTGTAGATACATCAGGTAGATAAATTACCTTAACTCTTCACATTTCTATATATAATTTTGGGAGAAAAACTATAGTAAAGGCAGTAAAGCGTTAACTCTTTACAAAACATTCTAATTAAACATTTTTTCTAAGGAGCGTTCCAGTCGAAAACGCCACAAGTTCATTACCGATTAAAGTCAACCGTGAACCGATCGCGTTTTTTTCTACAGCGTTTAAAATCTAGTTGACAATGGCTCGTTATATTCTCGAGACGGATTGGATTTTACCACTAAAACAATCGATTTCGGACGTGTCAAATCAATGAGCTAAATCAATATAGTTTTTTGTTCATTTTTATTATATTCTTAGTTCATTTCAGTGTCCGGTAATCTAGAATAGCTACGACATAGATCTGGATCATTTTCAGAAAAATTCATATAGCGCTACTCAATCTTTTTTACCCCTATTATAGCTTTCCTTTTTTTTTCTGTTTTTATCATTTTTTTTGTTCTCTCACGTTCCACCATTTCTAACTGTTTTTTATTAGAAAGTGTAGATTTTAAGCTGTATCTGATCAGAACTTTTTCGAACATTATGGAGAGATTTAGATTATTATTTAAATGGTTTGATATAGACACAATTTTGCCCGGTACTGCTAAAACAAGGTCAAATAACTAGAGACAGGCTAAGGTGAACTTCAGAGTGGACTATGCATCAAAGATGTATGTTAAGATCCAAAGGATTTCTTGCTAGCATGATATGACCTCCTCGTAGGTCATGTCATCAATACCAACGACAAAGATGGATCCCAATTTTGGGCTTTTACTATTGCGCTTAGTTTTATGGTCAGAAGTAGCCTTAGAGACCTGCAGAGCAAATTGTGGTGGGTGTAAATGAAGATTTCATAGAGTCCAAAACTACATTAGCATCTTCAAATACGGAAGAGACTATAGGCTAACTATCTACGATGAATCAAGAAGAATATGGTATTTGGAACATGGTTGTTAAAATAATGCAGGGTTTGTCAAAATCGCCTCTGACAACCAAACTTTCATTGCGACACTACAAGCTGACAATTTTTATTTCAAAGTGGTGTTGGGGTGACTAAACAACTAGAGGAACATTGCAGTGTTACATTGAGATAGATGCCAACCCACGTATGAACAAAAAGAAAATATAATGAAATAACCCAATTGTTAGCAAGCGAGGTCTTGAACCGATGCGTAGGAATTCCTATACTAAAATCTGAGCAAATTCTGAACTTGCTCTTTGGTACTGCTCTTATAGGAACCGACTCGCCGACAAAAAACTCTGTAAAGCAGTCTGAATGAGCAAGAGCATGCTGAGGTGTAGTCGAAACAAAAACCAACTAACGAAAATAACTTCCCAATTGGTGAAATGATTGAGTTGCCTTTGTGAAGGAGTCTACTCACTCAGGAGAAGAAAAAAGGGTCTGCCCGCAAAACATAATCCCAACAGAATTGCTAGCAAAGTAAGATGTTAAGGTTATAAGATTTAGCCATTTTCGTCAACAACATAAAGAAGATTTAGATTCCGTTTGGTCTCAGTTGTTATGGTTGCAATTTAGAACTTTTTTTAGGTAATAAATGGTGGAAGTTGGTAATAGTGCTATATTATGAACTGTCTAACTGTCTCTGGAAATTAAGCATTCATGGTCAGAAGTTTAAAACTTGTATCACAGCGCTTGAAATTTTAATAATACGCAATATCTTCAATATCTGCGGAGACAAAATGCAAATGCAAAACTCAACTTTATTAGGTGTTTTACTACTAGAACGTACTGCTATATTAATAAATAAAGCCAAAACAAATAACACCATTCATTATATCAAAATCTGAAATTATCGTTAAACACGCTGGCTATGACGGAGTATACAGGGTGTTTCATAATAGATGCGCAGAACTTCAGGATGTGATAGCTTGTCCAAAAATTTGAAAAAAAGTTTCTATCAACTTACCCTCTAAAATACACCATTTTCGAGATACAAGGTGTTGAAATTTAATTAAAAAAATCCGTGTATTGCAAATATCTCCGGAACCGTTTATCATAAAGAAAACAACTTTTGTAAGCATTTTCTCCTCATAATAAGCTAAATTGTGTGCGAGAATTTTTTTTAAGTCATAATTGGTGAAGATTTTGAAGGGGTAGTGGTTGTTTTTCTCCCCAACTTCTACGTCACTGGAAAAAGTACGGTTTTGAGACGCCCATGTGAACCGCTAATGTTTTCTACACAAAAAAGGTACTGTCATGATCTCTAAAGTTGATCGTTTTCGAGAAAAATCAACTTACAAATATGGTCAATTTTTTGAAATAAAATTTTTAGAACAAGTAAGTGTGTGGTTATGTTGACTGTATAATTTATTATTTGTTTTCTTTACGATAAACGATTCCGGAGATATTTGCAAAAAACGATTTTTTTATTAAATTTCAACACCCTGTATCTCGAAAATGGTGCGTTTTAGGTGGTAAGTTGATAGAAACTTTTTTTCGAATTTTTGAACAAGCTATTACATCCTGAAGTCCTGCGTATATATTATGAAACATCCTGTATAGTGAGCCATAACTAAAGAAGTTTGAACTCAATGGTTAATCACAAATTGCGTATTGATTGACAATAAATTTACTCACTTGTACGTGTGATGCAAGTAACAGGAAAGGTACCTTCATTTATTGGATATTATTGCAAAGTCACTGCAAATTGTCTTCCAAGGTTATTGAAATGATTATAAAAAGAATCTATGAATCAAAGAAGTGGGGATTGAATTGGACACGTAAAAAATTTCCCAGTGATTGATGTTAATATTTCTGGCAGATCTGTTATGCTTGCTCTAGAGCACGGAATCCCAAAGTGGTCGAAATCGAGCCCTTGGGGTCGATATCGGTTTCCCAGGGGTCGACGTAAACGAAAACTCATTTTGGGGGTCGACGAGGTCTAAAAATCGACCCCTATTAATTAACACAAGTTCTTATTTGAAACTTTCAAGATACTGTATAAGTTGTGTTAGGTGTACCAACTTGTTATAAGAATGACTAATGTTTTAATAGAAAATATCATTGTTGTAAAACTGAACAAGTCGATAAGCGTGCACAAGTTCCTACAACATGAAAATCATAGCAAGTCAATAAGCGTGGACAAGTTCGTGCAAGATAATGAGTTCGAGGGTACAATTCTTTCAGGCACGTTTTGACTTGCTCTGTATTTGACGCATACACGCGATTTAACATGAACGAAATCATGACCATATTTTACTATATAGGTAACAAGCTTGCACTTAGGTAGAAAGTTTATTTGCATTTTGAAATTCGTTGGAGCTTGAATGATAATACACTCATCTACTATCTAATTTATTTCAAGAGATTACAGAGAGAGATGGTGGTTGAAAGTTCATTTGGTATCAGTTCATTTTGGAAAAGGGCTCTCTTGTCCAAAATAGTTTGGGAATCCCTGCTCTAGAGAAATGCAACACAAATCCATGGGATCTAAATCAACCAAGGCTTCTCTAACTTTGAACTAGATAACAAACAACTCATTTCGAGGAAAATGCCATAGCAGAGGCATTCTGGAACCCATTTTTTTACGGAACTGCGATTGCATAATCAAAAGAAAAGAGCAAGGAAGAGATCCAGTCATTATAAACTTCGAAGCGTTGATTACTATTACTAAACATGATGAGCAAAAAAGACGTCTGCATTCATAAGCGTTTGCCTCAAACGTTTACCCTATTTTCCATCAGCAAAGGCTATCAGAGAGTGTGAAATTTTCATTCCATGTTACAATTGTGTGGGCGTTTTTTTTTAATTGCAGCCAAACGCCAACATTTAAAAATGTAGTGAAACTCCATCTTTTGTGTGAATAATAAAACTGAAATAACACAACAAAGAGGTCTACCCGTCTGTTATGTAATACTCTGTATTATACCGTCTGCTATTTTTATTCAACAAAAAGTATTTCAACCTAGCCTTGTCTATTTAAAACAACAACTTTCGAATATTAGTTTTTCGCTTATATCTTAAAATATAATACAGAATCGACTCCCAACGGTACATTCATCCAATTAAAATATTTCGAACGGACTTAACGTGTTATACCATCACAGAAATCATCCTAATCTTTATTGTAACACTCAATATACCGTGAAAACGATTTACCCAAATTAACTCCGAGTATTTGGAACCATAATACATCACAAAGAATAAGAGTTAATTAAGGAAACCTCTTAAAATGCTTTCAATCATCAATATATATATTGATGATGGATACACGCAACTAATTCCTTCTTACCGTTCTGTGTCGCTTAACGGTTCCTATATGGTTGAGGTTCCTATGTGGTTGAGGTTCCTCTGTCCATACTGTTCTTACAGTAAGCTTTATTACGTACTTATATAGATTCTATATAATGCCTTCTATATAATTGTGTGACCACTATTAGTGAATATTATACTCTTGGGTAATTAGTCTAATGTTGCTTCCTTATTTATTACTCTTAAATGATGTCGCAATATAATTGTGAGAATGTCTAAGATGTTGGGTATTTTGCTTGTTGTTTTTGTTGCTTTTTATGTTTCTGATTAGATGTTTTACGTTGTCATTACGGGATTATGCGATTATTACAGAGTTTAAGGTGTTTTTACTTACATTAAGGAAAATATACGCAATTATTTCTGCAGACGTCATATCTATATATAGGATGGTATGGCAAGTAAATGTCAACTGAATACATGCATAATTTTAGTGGTACATAAAGACGAGTTGATGCAACGAGTTTAGAATTTTTTATATTTGCACTTTTTTCTACTGAGTGGCTTCGACCGGGTGCAACATTCCATCGACATGAAAACCAAAGCAAGTGAGAAAAACCGGCCTTTCTTACTGTAGTGGGAAAGGGTACTATGTAATCGTACTTTGTGCGTAATGAAATGCCGTTCGTATTACCTGAACGAGTTTGAGCGAGGAATGGTTGGGGATATGCACATGGTATTACAAAGTAATAAATATTTACTCGTAATAGATGTTTTCAAAATTTGTTGTAATAGCTAAATGTGAAATGAGATGCAAAGTCATACTGTTGTAGAACACCAGTTGTTCTAAAATCACTTAAACGAAAGGTAAAAAAAAAACGCAGCAAAAATATTATAACAGGCGTGCAAAGATCTGTCCAGACACTGACATTGACAAGAAGGTCGAGTCTATGACTTTGAAAATGGAACAACCACATTACATACTTGACATCCAAACTTTCTTCGTATAATGACAAGGACAAATGCAATACCACTTATTTTGCAAATTATTTTTTTGCT
Source organism: Holotrichia oblita (assembly GCA_023690525.1). Lineage (NCBI taxonomy): Eukaryota > Metazoa > Arthropoda > Insecta > Coleoptera > Scarabaeidae > Holotrichia > Holotrichia oblita. The sequence continues at coordinate 18,653,377 of CM043017.1, forward strand.
AGTGTACTGCAGTGCATGGCTTCATAATTATAACAATTTATTTTCTGTTCCAAAGGAAAAACATTTCAACCTGCAAATCTCGATGAGATGCACCCTACGCGTTGCGTGTTAATGTCCTTTCTGTTGATATACACACCCAATGCAGTGATGTCGTTACCATTATAAGCCAATCAAAGTATCGACCACCAGATGGTAGCACTCAGACGAGAACGTTACAGTTTAGATTGTACAAGTTGCAAAGGAACTGCAAAGAGCAGTAAAAGTCGTTTGTGATTGTATTTCTAAAATATCCCTTCAAAGTTTTACTCCATACAGTATTTCGGGACCTCGTATATGTTTATAGTTTTACAACAACAACATCTTATCCAAATTAGATTAGATTAGTTAGTTAGTTTTAGGGTGTGAGCCCAGCACAAGATTTTTTGTTCACTTCTCCACTGCTGGAGATGAGCTCTTATATGATTTTTGGTGAGACCACAAAAGGGTGCAAGACCACCGGTAGTTTTGTTGCTCTCACTGGCTGACTGGCTGTTTGATTATTCAAAGTAATTTAGTTTGTTGTTTAGCATATGTTCGCTTTATTCTTATATCTGTTTTCTTCTATCTTGGTTTCGTTGCTATGGCAACCAACCTCCTCCTTTTGTTGTAATTGGTCGCACGGTATTGTTTTACCATATTGCATAAAACAAAATTGAGAAATTCATTGTTAAACAATCAATGGCCTATCCTATCTATGCTTGACACCACCCCCTTTTCCCATCATGCCTTTCCAAAATATCACTCAATTTTACGTCCGATTTTTATACGAATCCATAAGAAAAGGTTACTATATATTTTATTTACGTGTTGAAAGATGATTTGATTGTCAATACCACCAGTACATTAAGAAGTATATCAGTAATAGCTGATATCACTTTACTGGCGTTGAAGCTGAAGATACTTGTCAGCAGTGAGAATAGCTATCGATGAAAAACGGTTCAATTACACCCTGACTTGGAACACCTGACATAAAACTTTTTGTGCTGACTGAGTGGGTCCATCTTTCGTAATTAGTTTCTAAACCTAAATTCCTCTATCAAAATCGTCCTGATTAAGGTTATAGATTCATTGAAGTTTGTAGGGATTGAATTTGTTTCGCTTCAAAATATTGTGGCCATTTTAGGTCTACCATATTTTGGTTTATATTTTATACCTCCAGTCTGATAAAAAAAATTATCACCTGGCAGACTGTAAATTGTGAAATTTGTTTCTCCGGATATAAATGATTCAACAAATCACAAAATCACTTTTAGTTCTTCTTCCATCTTTATACCCACACCCAATCAATATTTCAATGCGTTCGATCGACTTTTCCTTTAAGTGCAAAAGGAAGCGACCTTGATTTACAAAATACCAGAGCTAGATGTTGCTTTAAGTGCAATTTAACTTTATCTCCTGTGACTTTTCCTAATTCACTTTTAAAAACGTCTGGATATTTCAGACTGTGCAACTCTTTCTCTCGTTCGCTCTTTCTTCGGACGAAGATGCATGATCTTGGTTGATCCTAAAATGTTTCTTGACTTGTAATTTATTCACCGATGTACCTTCAATTAACCCGGAATCAATCTCAGCAGCTTCCATATTTATTGTTAGGTCAACTGCCTTCTTGTAGTCCAGATCCTTCTCCGCAAAGAGACGTTGTCGAATTGCTTCATTAATTAAGCCAAAAACTAATTGATCCCGTTGGTTTTCCTCTAAAGTTTGACCAAACTTGCATGTTTTTGCCAACTTTTTAAAATTAGCCATGTAGGTAGCAATGGTTTCTTCTTCTTTCGGTTTTTTTTTGCCGAAATTTGTTGCCTTTCGGCAATAAGTTTAACCAATTCCGGAAACGATTTATCCTGCGGTTTCTCTGGGTCGCATAAATTGGACATCATTTCATAAACTTCGTCCCCAATTGCAACAATTAAAATTGCTGTATTCAACTCTTCTTTCACATCATTGGCTTTTAAATATTGCTCAACACGTGCAATATACATTGACCAATACTTTTGGTTAATTTTCTTGAATTTTACCAATACACATTTTTATGAATGTATTTAACTATCAATTTACCTAATTGTAATTTTCTCGTCGCCACTGTAATAACATTGTAATTTAAAAAATTTTAAACTTACTGTAATATTACAACCGCCCACTCTAGATCTATCTCTTTTCTAGCTCGACTTAGTCCCTCTGAATGATCGGTGTAACAAAATGTGCCATTAATAATAATAATAATTCATCTGTCAATATCATTAAAGAACACAAACTACCGGAACACTACATCTTAGCTTCACTAGATGTAGTGTTGATATTTACCAATATCCCTTCGAGATTGGTTGTTGAGATAGTTAAATATAAGTGGGACACTATCCGTGACCACACTACTTTAAATCAAGCATCCTTTTTACAATTACTTCGCTTTGTTCTTAATAATTCATTTTTCAGTTTTAATAATAAATTTTACATTAAATTTTTGGTACGCCGATGGGGTCTCCCATAAGCCCTATTCTGGCCCTCATGGTGATGGATCATTTGCTCGACGTTGTAATTTCTAAATTACGATTGCCTTTCATTTACAAGTATGTCGACGATGTAATATGTGCCATCCCCGGAAGCGAGGTATAATCTGTTCTCGATGTTTTTAATTCATTTAATGAACACTTACAATTTACTATCGAACTAGAGAAGGGGGTTGTATACCGTTTCTGGACACGAGGGTCATACGAACGGAAACCAATACTATCATCCTAGACTGGTATCAGAAACCCACTGCATCTGGCAGGTTTATAAATTACTTTTCTAATTAATCTAACAGTCAAAAACTTAACACCATCATTGCCATGAAAAATAGGGTTTCTCATATATCTGATGACAGATTTTTACAAAAGAACTTTCGGATATTGGTGGATATTTTCATTAATAATGGTTATCCGGGATCTTTAAATCCAACATATCGGATGGTCAGATCGAGGACAACACCGACCTAAAATATAAAAGATTACCCTACGTTAAAAATCCAATCGACAATGTTGTTAAAAAGACAGTACTCCATTTGTTTTCAACATCAACACCGTCTATAGCATTCCTTGTACTGGCTGCCAAGAAAACTTATATAGGACAGACCAGTCAATGGTTAAAACATAGAATCAGTCAGCACAAAAGTGATCGCATAGTTTACTATTGGTTTTAACGTTTGATATTTTAATACACATTTTAACAATATTTTAAATTACAATAATTTTTCTGATAATATTAATTTAATGTTAACTTTGCATCCTACTGTGATGTATTTCCGGATTCAGGCTGTCCATCTTTAATTAAATCACGTTTGTAAGTTGTATTTATTACCATTAATTATTGGACATATTGTTTCAATTTTCCTTTTTCTTTATACAGTTTCTCCTGAAGATGTTCTCAATAAAGAACGAAAGCTTGAGAATTTAAACAAAGAGCTTACTTGCGTTCTGTACAGACCGCATACCCGGTGTTTTTCAACCACATTTCCTCCTAACGTAGTACGGTCGATACTTCCCCATACGTTTATTGCCCATAATAAAACTACATGTAGTACACATAAATACCAATAGATACATGACTATAATAAAATATGAGCAAAAGGCAACCGATATCAAGTAGAATACACTACTCATTGAATGTATGACGTATTGATCTACATTAACATAAGTAAAGTTAATTCGGTTTGGATTGCTCACTCAGAAGAGTCTCAGTTAATCTTCGTTTAAAAACACCATTTGATTGGCAGTCCAGTAAAACAGGTAAATTATTAATAATATATGCTATGCAATAACTGAAGGTCATTTTAAATTGTTGCGTGCGATGGCCTGGAATGTCAATTAAATCTTTTCTACGGATATTTATATTATGAATATCCGTTCTATACGTAATCTTATTCAATAAATATGATGGAGTATTTACAATTGATTAATCTAAAAGCAAAACAAGCAAAATAGAATTTACTACGCTTAGCCATATTTAACCATCCAAGCTCAGTAAGCTTGTGATAGATTCTATTCCGTCTTTTATGCCAAAAATGTATGAGTTACTTGAATTCGTTTTACATCGATGCTGTCTAAACAAGAGCCATATACAAAGTCATTAAGAAGAAGACCATGCTTTTTAGATTTATCATAAAAACTTTGCAGATCATAACACGGGTCAACACAAAATTTGTCCTAAACTTTAAAACATGAAAAAGTTTGCTTTTGTGTTTAGGAGGTCGATTGAACGATATTTTTCAAAATCTGTGGTTTTAATTTTTATTTGAAGATGAAACCATTCAAATAAATATGTTTATTATTTTTATTAGGTTTTACTATCAAAATAACTTACAAAAAGTGGAAAATAATTTAAAAGTGCACGCTTTTACTTTTTCTTTTATGTTCATAAGTACCTACTTTCTCTCAATAAACCCTAAATATAGTCTCCCGTCATGTTTTCATTGTATTGGCCTTGATAAACGTTGTTCAAAGCTCATAATGTGCTGATGAAAACGTTCTCCTTGCTCTTGTGAATATGCTCCCATGTTGTTTTTAAATTTATCTAAATGAGCATGCAGCATATGTTCTGTCACGATAGATTGTCAAATTAACATTTGATCAGTAATCCATATCTATTCTGTCCATATTTGTCGTCTATGATACACTTGGAATAAACAATTTGGCACAACAGGTTATTACTAGCAGAAAATATATGTACGTTAATACAATTAATACTTTCATGCATGAATTAAGCCGCAAAATGTTTAACACTTCAATACGCAATTGTAAATGCAACTTTGCAATTACTCACAAGCTTAATTCGTAATTTTAATTGACTTAATGATCAGGCGTTTTTTAAGGGTGTTGGACCAGTCATCTTTTGTATCGCAAATTGATGCGGTGAGTAGATTTTATTTACGAAACTGATCGTACAATCAACATCAGAAATGTGTTTAGCTACCAAACGTTTTAGGTGTGTCTTGGTAATACATGACCAGATCAGTGTTCCATAGGTTCTAATGGGTCGTAGAAAGACTATCTACATTAAGATTTTGAGCGGCAAAAAGAGGAAGCTCTTGCAGGAAAAGGAGCAAATCCTCGTACAAACGTGTTGTAGTACTGCTGACATGTATTGCAATGCAGGCGAGAGCCGGACCTTTAACATACCATCGAAAAATTTAAATTTGTAAAATGGACAAGAAAAAATTTGGTGCATTTCATAAACTTAACTACTACACATTTGGCTTTACTACTGACCTACTACCACCACCCACTTGAAAGTCATTGTATCATTACAATAGATCGTCAGGGAAATTACCGAAACCAATGGGACACCATATTTGAAAACAAGACGTAAGTAAGGATCCTTGAGAAACGGCAGCAGAAATCCGTTTAGATAAAGAAGAGTGATTAAATTCCTTGTTCTCATTACTTTCTAGAAAGTCTATCATTGCTGCCAATAACACGGGTCAACACAAAATGTGTCCTAAACTTTAAAGCATAAAATGGCGATATTTTAGATCGTAATTAAACGAAAAAAAACTCTTATATGACACGAAAACGTTTGCTTTTGTGTTTAGGAGACCGATTGAACGATATTTTTCAAAATCTGTGGTTTTAATTTTTCATTGAAGATGGAACCATTCAAATAAATATGTTTATTAATTTTATTAAGTTTTAATCTCAAAATAACTTAAAAAACAAGTGTAAAATAATTTAAAAGTGCACGCTTTTACTTTTTCTCCTATGTTCATAAGTACTTTCTCCCAATAAACCCCAAATATGGTTTCCCATCATGTTTTCATTGTATTGGGCTTGATAACGTTGTTCGAAGCTCATAATGTCCTGATGAAAACGTTATTCTTGCTCTTCTGAATATGCTCCCATGTTGTTTTTAAATTTATCTAAATGAGCGTGCTTTTAATGACATCCTGGAGCCCATGGCCTTAAATTTTTTTTTAGCACATTCGCAACTAACTTTTCGTAGTTTTCAGCTTTGTTATTTCCTAAAAATCCAGAAGCTACTGCTTTAAAACTGTTCCAACTCGCTTTTTGAATACAATTCAGCAACGTTGGAAATTTTTCATCGACGAAAATCTGTCTAATTTGCGGACCAACAAAAATCCCAGCTTTAACTTTGTTTCTGATAACTTCGAAAAAACTTTTCTGGTATCCAAAAAGCTTCTGAAGATTCATCCAGTTTTTTAAGAAATTGTTTCATCAACCCTAACTTAATGTGCAGAGGTGACATTAAGACTTTTTCCGCTTCAACAATCCCCTCAAATGTTACGTTTTGTTTTCCGACACAAACTTCTGTTCTTACATGCCATGACCGTTTGAATATAGTGTTACTATTCTTTATTTATCTTTTGTTAGTATACTTAAACTATCACAAAAGCAAACTTTATACCTTTATTTTCGTTTTTGTGCATAATTAATCGAAAAATCATAAAATAAACTTCAGGACAAAGAACAAAAATTTTTTTGTTGACCCGTTTTATTTATTTATACAACAGCTCTGTCCAAATTTTTTGGACAAAAGGAATAATATAGCTGGGTATCGTCATTTGAGATGTATAAATTGTGAATAAAAGAGGCAATATAAGGCACATTTGAAATATGTTCAAAGTAGGTCCTTTTAGCAATGATAAACTTGACCATTCTTTTTTTCTATTTTCTACTGTTTAAAAGTCCTCAATCAATTTTCTTTCGTACGGTGGATGTTGACTTTTATATTTTTCCAGCCAAAAACTGGCAAGTCAAAACCGCCGTATGCGAGGATGCATTATCATAGTGGAGCATAATTCATTTTTCTGGAACTCTACTCGACACCTCAGGCAAACATTTTTCAGTGTACCACTTAGCTGTAACTGTCCTTTATCTATCATATTATAACCTTTTTCAGAGCTTGCTGCTTCTTGGTCGTTGTAAGGGTTTCCTTCATCGTCGTGAATTCATACACGACTCTCTTGGCGGCTAGGAAGGTCGAAAAAGGGAATATAGTTTCGTCACCTATCATTATTTTGGAAAAAAATTGATAGGCACCATTATTTAAGAAGTTTAAAGTTTCATGGCAAATTCTTACATGCTCTGGTTTTTGGAAATCAGAAAGGTCATGCAGGTGATGATTGTTTTAACAGCTGTTTTTGTTGGTAACAGCCGTAGGAGGATGTCCTGCTCCTTTTTCATTCTAAACATGATCCTTTCAAGTTGAAATTTTTTATACCATGAGCAAATTGTTCACTAAAAACTTAATATAAACTCTCTTTGCATTTATAAGCGCATAATAAATCATGTTTAATTCCATAGGTAAATATTTTTCACTCCTATCTACTCTATAAGTTATGCTGACCCAAAAAATTTCGCAGAAAAACTGATTCTTCTTTATGTTGAAACATTATTGTTTTAAAATGTTTAAAATTAACTTTCTACGCTTATCTTTCTTCTAATTCAATTCCAACGTTTTCTCATATTTACCTATTACAAGCATCACTATAAATCACATCCAGTTAAATCAATTTTGACACTTATAATTGATGTCTTTTTTCCTACGCCGTCTTTTTCTCTTCACGTTATATCGTCCAGTTTTAAACGTTCGTTAGTCTAGACGTTTTTATTGTAATGGCCATTCGTCTGCTGTATACATTAAAAAATTAGCTGAAAGCAAATATTGGCACTTAGAAATTATCTCAGATAACGATAGCTTTATCGAATTAACGTCATAAAACTGACTTAAGAGATGAGACGAGACGCATGTATACAACGTGCAACATATATAAATAAATAATAAAGCATAAAAGAGATATACTATACATTCATGTCGCTTCAGTGAGAATACCTGCCAACCATTATTGACCGCAAAGCTATACGGTAATCACACAACGAAAAGTAATCATTTCGGGTTTATGTTAATGTACGGCATAAATCAGACAATTTTATCCCTTTGTTTGTGTTACGAGATGACAGGAATATAATTTTAGCTTGTCATATCTTTCACTGGTTTTCTTTTGAGCTAAATGGTTATGTATGTATACGTATTTATATATGTATATAAGTATTTTTTCGATATTGTGCACTTTTTATATATACGATATATAAATGATATACTGTTTTAACCTTCCATTGTTGCGTTGTTTTCATGTCCCCTTTTTAATGGTTTTTAAAAAGTTAAGTAGTCGCACGCCGAATTTATATTTATCTGAACCGGTTTTTTACAAAAACAAAACTGAGAGAAACGAGTAAAAAAAGGGGAGAACCAAATTCATCGGTAGGTAAAATTGTACAAATTTAGATTTGGTTGTGGACAACACCCATTACAGACAAAAGGATTTTTAAAGATAGCAAGGCACGCGTTCTTTCAAATATCCATTTCGTGTAGGACACATCAAGATAGCAGTCTTAGAAGCTGCTGATTGCTTTCTCGGATGTTAGATTTTTTCTTTCTTAAAAATTCTTTCAATATCTTCTATTTAGACATTTGAAATGCTACCATGGTTTATGCTCGTCTGGTTTTTATTTTTATTTTTTTCATAGGAATGTTACATCATCTTCAAACACGTGCTGGTATTAATTATTTGAAAAACAAACAACTGGTGCCTTTTGAAATTATTAAATTGTGGTAGTAAATTGAGGAATTTCGTATTTAGCACAGCAAGAATTTAAAGGATTATTCATATTCTTATATTCAACTAAAATTGCGTCTAAATCGTGTCAGTACAGGAACTTGATCTTATCTAAGTCTTCGTCTGTAGAAGCGTTCTTTACGGAAAACAGTGGTGTTAACATGATCTAATTAATCCTTGAAGGTTGTGAACGCAGATGAGAGTTTTCCAGACTGATTCTAAAAGAATTACAATTTAATTAGGTAGAACCCAGCCGAGAAAGTGTGCTAATGGAGAGCTTTATAGAGGCGTCATTACCTAAATATTATTAGAAAGTTTCGGGAGGAAACTTGGCCATACCAAACAGACGGTGTGGAAAGATATAACGATTTTAACTCCGAGACAATCACACACAGACAATGAAATCGTTTAATTGTTTTGCATATTAGCACTGAAGATGGATTTGTCAAGAATAGCCTACTATTTTTTTTGAGTCTAAAAAAACTGAACAGAATAGGTTTTCTAGATCATTATACCAAAGTAACACCCAAAACTTTGGGTGAAAGACATATTCGGGCAGCGTCAATAGTAGGCACAGTAATAACTTTTCTTCTTTCTTCTTTTTTCATTAATTCTACATCAAATTGTATGTATTTCCTTAGGAACTTTTTGAAAATGGACGGTGAACGATGTTGTTGGCAACCAGATCCCTTTTTTTATTGAGGTTTCGTTTTTCCTCTAAGGCTGGAATTTTTAGTCCTGAGGTTTCCTATTTCACTGGAGTAAGGCTTTAGGTCTCATAAGTCCAGAAGTGTATCCTATTTTTCGGAGCTCTTTCATGGCAACATCAAATATCCTGGTACAGAATCCGCCTTGTGGCAACTGCGGGCAGTCTGTCTGGACCCAGCTCTCTTAACCTTCGGATGCCGGATTGGGGTAGAAATTGTACCCCAAATACTGTTTTCTCTACGTAATTTTTACATTTTTGTTAGAATCGCTTGGTGCTTCCATGTAATCCTCAGTTTTCATCTATCAGTAAATATAGCGAACAATACTTTTTCTTTATGTTTTTACATAAATTGGAAAATAATCGATTAGGGTACATATTGTACCTCGTTCGGCATTCAGATGAAATTTTTCATAGGCTGGGAAAGCAAAGCAGGCAACACTGCTTTAGACAACATAGCCTTGGATCCTAACGCGCCAACTCGTAGGTGAAGGCGACCATTGCAGACACGCATGCATATAACAAACGGTCAATATTATTCGATACGCATACTGAGATTTTTACTAGAGTTGGGCAGCAACTCATAAAAACCCAATGTGGAAAAACGACTACAATCGTGTGTAACATTTCGCAAACGTACTCTAAATGCAATGTATGATTTTATTGGAACATCCAATCCCGACCCAGTACAAGAATCGACAATCAGATATCCATGGGAAGATGTGCATTGCGCTCTAGAAAATTAGACAAGAAGAGTAGAAGTATTTGTAGTATTTGTAAAAACTTTATTTGTCCTAACCTGCATGAAACCAAAAAAACTAAAAACTGTTTCTTGATTATCTAAAGAATTTATATTTATTTATGTACAATATTTATTTTGATTTTTTCTTTGCTATATATTTTTGTGTGAATAGGCTAATAAAATTATATCCTACAATATATATTCTTATTTTATTATTTTGGGTGGTTTAAAAAGCAGTAAAAAAGGTGTACCCCCTCCGGGCATCCGAAGGTTAAAGGCCGAACCAACGGGTTCTCCGGCCGAGAAACCCTTTCAAGGTGTTTCTGGCCAGCGCCATCGCATATTTCCACAAAGTTGGAATTTCGAGGTCTTTATAAAGTTGTGCATTTGTCATAAACCAGGACACGTTGACAATGACACGTAGCACCCTGTTCTGTAACAGATTGTGCCTCTTAACCTGCGATTTATCGACCTGAAAAAGACGTAGTTTAAAAAGCTTGAAGCTTAAAATTCTAATCAAGCTTAAAAAGCTTGAAAAGAGCCCACCCCGCCCTCCCCTTAAACTGATGGCGAAACGTCAG